>NEWO01000008.1:4105360-4144216 GCA_003013225.1 Phalaenopsis aphrodite
CAGTTGGTCAGACATCTGTTTGTCAGTTGTAAGTCTCATCTGGTCAGGGGTTCAATTTTCCTAGTGGAGGGTGCGGTATTTGAATTGTTGGGTGCATCGGGAATGGTCGGGGCTCGTATAATAGCATTAGGTCATTCCCTTTGAATATATATATATATATATTGTGTGTGTGTGTTTTTCTTTTTTTTTTAGTAGATTGTTTTGAAAAAAGGTCCCGAATAAACGAAATAATATCAATATTCAATTATTGAAATACTGCATATATGATTTTGAAAGTAGATCATAAAATAGAGAGAGAAAAAGTAAAGAAAGGTCGAGGCTCTAGAATTTCATGATAAAATATTTAAATAATGATTAATTACTCCTAAAAAATGATCCTCTAATCATGCATTTATGGGGTACAAAATGAATAGATAAGCAATTGAATTATAACGAACATTTGTGTGACAAAATTAAGAATCTAGAAAGTACTTGTGAGCAACATTCTTCACTAATTCTTCTATACACTTTTATTGTATAGCAGATGAGGTTTCTGACTATTTATTTGAAATCAACTAACATATGAGGGCCTATGTTTGACTAATTCCTTTGATCCACTCAATAAATTATAGCACCTTGAAGGATATTGAATCCAAATTCATTCATAGAAATATTAGAACCTTAAGGATATGACTAATGAAGTGCAAGAAGAAAAAATATAGGACGAGAAAAAGAAATAAGGATTTAATTACTATAATATATTTAAATACAAACAATCTTAAATAAATATAGGGTGAGCTGACTAAGTGATTTTCTCTTAAAAAAACGATCTTCAAAATTGAGAAAGTGCCTAAGAGCTAATTAATTAACTTTAAGCTTAGTAAGAACCTCTAAGTTGGGTGAGTGCCTTCGAAGATTAGTTGGGTAGTCCTTTAACCAGCGTTAATTCCTCCTCAGAGTAATCTAGTAATAGTCTGATATGGATGAGTTTCTCCTTGAACCAATTTGTTAGTCTAATATTTTAGCAAGTTCTTTTACATAGTCAGCTTGATATTAAAATTTTTAGTGTCAGCGGTCGTGAATCCACCTTTCTTCAAATAAATCGTTTATGTTATCTAATAATGATTTGGTATAACCTTCAAAATTACTTATAATATATTTATTAAGAATTCAAAATTAAATTTCACATTTGTTTTCAAGATATTGTTGCATTTTGTCAGCTTAATTAGTTTTGTTTGGTACCGACATCACAATCCTAGTGATTGATTCCTCACACCATCTTGGTTTGTAGTTTTTTAAACTTTCCTTTTCCTTTAACAAAACAAGCCTAATCATTAACAATTGCAAGCTTCAAGTGATAAAATAAAATAAATTCTATGTTAGAATACAAGAAATAATTATCTCATAATGATATATTTTGCCACTATAAAAAAATCATTATTTCTTTTATTTGTAGAAAAATATAAAAAAATAATTAAAATATATTAAATATAATTTCATATTAAAATTAGCATCATTTCACACAACTCACAAAATGATAAATAAAATAGTGAAAAAATGTGTCTAATGTCAATGATTATTTATGTTGGAATGCAAATAAACATATGAATGATAAAAATGAAGGAGATTTAAAGAGAAATGTTTGAAAACTTAATATTGAATCTAAATGTTAAAAGTAATGGGTGATATGTTAGTTTTTTTGACAGTTCTATGCTAAAATATAATATAATTCAGGAATGATGGTAAAACCTAATAATGTCTTAATATTATGTAATAACATAATATTTTTTTAATTTTTGTACTAAAATTCTAATATAAATTTTCATTCATACAGCACAAATATTTGGTTACTTTGCACTAAATTATTGAATGTGTAATCTTTTTTAGAACAAATATTTATACTAGTTGGTAATTAAGGAATAATGACATAAAGTTAGATATTTCAAGTGGAGTTATTGGAAAATCTTTTGATTTTCTTTATAAGGTTTAATCAATTATTTTCATCACAAAATTATAAAACAATTCAAAAGATATTCAAAGCATGCAAATAAAATATCACTGATCATATGATGATATTCATCAAAGAAACAATGTACTATAAGTATTAACCATAATTTGATTGAAATTAATTTGCAGTTGAAGAGAATGACCATCCCATAGAAGAAGTGAGGCTTACAGTTGATCCATCAGACAATCCAAGTCTCCCTGTTCTCACAATTCGGACATGGATACTCGGTGTGATCTCATGCATCTTGCTCTCTTTTGTGAACATGTTCTTTGCCTACAGAACAAACCCATTAGGCATTGGTTCAGTTTGTGCCCAAATTATCACACTGCCCATTGGGAGATTTCTAGCAAAATCTCTCCCCAAAAAGGTTGTAAAGGTCCCTTTCATGAATTGGTCCTTCTCGCTCAATCCAGGACCATTTTCAATGAAGGAGCACTGCCTCATTACCATTTTTGCCGGTGCAGGAGCAGGCGGTCTCTATGCTATTCACATTGTAACTATTGTTAAGGCTTTCTACCATAGAGAGATTCATCCACTGACAGGCTTTTTATTAGCACAAACAACACAGGTGAGATTGAAATATATTATCTAAAATATAAAAATAAAGTATCACTTTTAACTATCATGATGTATATTTACAGTTGCTTGGTTATGGCTGGGCTGGCATCTATAAAAAATACCTGGTTGATTCTCCATACATGTGGTGGCCTTCCAATCTTGTTCAAGTGTCCCTCTTCAAGTATTGGATCACACACATATACTTCACTTTAGAATAGATTACAATACATTTAAACTAACTAAGGTTTTTTTTTAGGGTTCTACATCAGAAGGAGAGAAGAAAAAAGGGAAGCCAAACAAGACTTCAGTTCTTCTTGCTAGTCTTCATCTCAAGTTTTGCATATTATGCAGTACCTGGGTTCCTCTTTCCAGCCCTCTCATGCATCTCAATGCTTTGCTTGATTTTTAAGAAATCCATAACAGCTCATCAAATTGGATCTGGATTGAAAGGATTAGGTCTTGCTTCCTTCGGCCTTGACTGGTCTGTTGTTGTTGGTTTTCTAGGTAGCCCATTGGCCACACCTGCCACAGCAATTTTTAATATAATGGTCAGCTTTATCTTGACAGTTTATGTCATTCTACCAATTGGATATTGGACCAATACTTATAATGCTAAACGCTTCCCAATTATGTCTCCACATGTCTTTGATTATACTGGTCGTAGCTTCAATACCACACGAATCATAAATGAGGGAAGCTTCACATTAAATGTTGAAGAACTAGAGAACTATAGCAAGATCAACTTGAGTATGATGTTTATTTTAACATATGGCTTGGGATTTGCAAGCTTAACGTCTTCAATCATGCATGTTGCTCTACATCATGGAAGGTATGGAAATTAAATGATAAAGTTCCAAGTAAATTTTCTAATTTTCATTTCATAACATATTTTATGTTTTTTTTTAATTTTTAGAGACATTTGGACGATGTGGAGAAATAGCAAAGAATATGCAAATGAAAAGATAGAGGATGTTCACACAAGACTAATGAAGAACTATGAGTCTGTGCCTCAATGGTGGTTCTATGCTCTTCTAATAGTAGTGATTCCAACATCCATATATACATGTGTTGGATTCGATAAGAAACTACAACTTCCCTGGTGGGGAGTATTATTAGCATGTGTAATGGCCCTAATATTCACATTACCAATTGGAGTGATTGTGGCAACCACAAATCAGGTTTGCTTTAACTCTTTGGCTTACACTTTAAGTTTCTAAAAATAAGAGCTTTAGACAAATATTAATGCTTAAATCAATAATTTTTTTTATATAATATTAGGGTTATTGCCCACCAAATTAATTCCTGTAATTGAATGTGTTTTGATAATAGGTTAGTACCAAGTTTTAACAACAAAAGAATATTAAAAATTAAAAATAATTATGAACATAAGAAAAAAAACTCAAGTTAGAAAGTATATATTGCAACTTAATTTTCTCTTCAATAATTTTTTTTTTCAGGGAACTGCTCTCAATCTCATTACAGAGTACATCATTGGTTTGATGCTACCAGGAAAGCCTCTAGCCAATGTGACATTCAAAACATATGGCACTATTAGCATGTCTCAAGCATTCACACTTCTAAGTGATCTAAATCTTGGGCATTACATGAAGATCCCTCCTAAATCAATGTTTATTGCTCAGGTAACTCATGTAAATGAAATCTAAAAAACAAAACCATATTCTTCCCTTTATGTACTTTATAGTGGAAGAAAGCTAATACAATCTTTCTTGAAACTTTATATTTTTTAGAATGAAATTTCAAGAAAGCCAAAATGGATCTCCTTTTATTCATAGGAGATCATTTTAGTCCAAGAGTGTATAAAAGTATCAAATTTGTCCTATACACATTCAATGGAGGTTTAAATAGTCATCTCTTTAATAAGTACAGAGACTAATTCATACATATTGAAAAGTATAGGGAATAAATTGACACTTTACAGACTCTAAAATAAAAATAGCCCATTACAAAGAGTCGGGAGATAATTTTGGTACTTTTCTCAATTTAATTTTTTTTTAATAATTAAGTTTTTTATACATTTATCTAACATCTTTATGTTTTTCCATGTATTAAAATAACGATAGTTAACAGGAACGATTATAGCATCTACAGTCTACTTTGGAACAGCATGGACACTTCTAGAGAGCATCAAGAATATATGTGATCCAAATCTGCTTCCTTCAGACAGTCCATGGACATGTCCAGGAGATGATGTCTTCTATAATGCATCCATTATTTGGGGTCTAGTAGGCCCTATGAGAATGTTTGGAAAACTTGGGAACTACTCAGCCTTAAACCTATTTTTCTTATTTGGATTTTTACTTCCCATTCCCTTTTGGTTCCTCAGCAAGGCTTTTCCTGAAAATAAGGTGCTAAAATACATCCATATTCCACTAATAATATCAGGTGCAGGAGCCATTCCACCAGCTCACACTGTGAATTATATAATGTGGGGAATAGTGGGAATTTTTTTCAACCATTATATTTACAAAAGCTACAAGAAATGGTGGGGAAATTATACTTATGTCATGTCAGCGGCATTGGATGCTGGAGTGGCTTTTATGGGAGTTATATTATTTGCGGCTTTGCAAGCACATGACATTGGTGGGATAAATTGGTGGGGAGGTGTTGGAGGAGATTATTGTAACCTTGCTAGTTGCCCTACAGCTCCTGGAGTGGTAGCTCCTAATTGCCCAATTCATTAGTAAGATTGCCAATCTTTGTCATCAAAACATTATCAATTTTATTGCAATGGTATTTATATGTCATGTTCTATATCATAATGAAATAATTCAATGTTCAACAACAATGGTTTTGTGGAATTAATGCAATGGATAGTTTGAGTATATATAAATTCATCTCATGCATAAAAATATTTTCATCCCATGAAAATATAAATCATTTAATATAACTTAATAAATATTATGCATGTAAATGATATGCATTAAATGTTAGACATGCAAATATATGATAATTTACTAGAGATGTTTTCATGAATTTTTAAGTTTTGCATGTTTATGTGTTAAACACATAAGAGACATGTTCAAGTTGTAAATATGCCAATTTTTATTATAAACATGTAAATATTGTATGGATTTTATGTAAATTTACATAACAAATAGTAAGCTTATGTGGTTTGTAATTTTGTCTAGAGATTATAACTCAAGTGATTTGGCAGTGCAAATTCAAGTGATTTGAAAGTGTAGAAGCTAATTCAACCTTGCTCAATTTTATTAAAATATTTGATCACTTTGAACTTTATTTTGTAATTTTTCATGCAAACCTATTTTTCAAAGTTTATGTATTCTTAACACATTTATATGAATTAAATTAAAAAATATTTTGGGAACTTTGGAGCACATCTAAATTTTGTAAAGATATTTGGGACAGTTTTTTTTTCTGAGAATTTTGAAGCACACTTGAATTTATATTAAATTATATTAAAAAAAGCTTTGAAAATAATTTTGAGAATTTTAGGGCATATTAAATTTATAGAAACAATGATTTTAAGGCTTTTAGAGTGCAAATAATTTTATGCAAATTTTTGAAATATTTTTTTATAAATTTAGCACACATTTAATTTTATATAAACCTACATTAAAATGATTTTGAGAATTTTAGAGTACATTTAAATTTATATAGATTTATATAAAAAATAATTTTTAGAATTTTAGAGCTCCTTTAAGTTTATATAAATTTATATCAAAAATAATTTTGACAATTTTTAGGGAACATATAAATTTAAATTGAAAATAATTTTGAAAATTTTGGAGCACATTTAAATTTACGTAAATTTATATTAAAAAGTGATTCTGAGAATTTTCTGCATAAGATTACATAATTAACCTAACTTAGGCTGTGTTTGGGACAGCTTATTTAGAGCGGTGGTGTTTTCAAAACGCTACCGTCTGTTTGGAAATTCCAGTGAGATTGCTTTTGGGGAAACTCTGTTTTTAGGTTTGTATTATACGCAGATCGCAGGGTCCTCCCCGCGATCCGCGTTTAATGCTGTCGAAAGACAACACTTTCCCCTCCTGTCTCCTCTGCCCTAATCTCGCGTCCCTCCTCTGCCCTAAGAGTCATTTCGCAAAGGTTTGATCCCGTGTGTAGCTCTCCTCGACAATCCTCCATCTCCGCCGTCTTGTGTTAGCTTTGTGCTCCTCCATATTTTGGTCGCTCCTCCGTATTTCGTTCAGCGAACTCCTCCGTCTTCGGTTCGAAAAAATCCTCCCTCTTCTCTTCTCGTTCTCACTGGTAACCTCATTTTTTATCTCCTTCATCATCTGTTTAGGGCTTCGATTTGTCTATTCCCGTGAAGATGCCGCTGGAAGTTTTTCCTTTCGCTGTTTGTTCATCCTAGCACTTTTGTTAAAGATATTTGGGACGGTTTTTTTTTTCTGTGGAAGTTTATGTGCTGGAAGTTAACATGTTTTTCCTTATTGTGGAAGTTAATTCTGTTTTTTCGTTTATGATGGAATTGATACATCTTTGTTAAGCTTTTTTTCGAAATTAAGATTGATAATGGGGAAGATGATGGTGATGACATAGATGAGGAGATTAAGGTGTTGTAATTTCTTATATAATATATATATATATATATAGGGGTTAAATGGATGGAAGTTTACATGGATTTACACATTATTTTTGGGTTCATCTGTTTCAATTTCTTCAAATCAAACATAGCCTAAATGCTTTATCAAAGAGGTGTGAAATGGAGAATCTTTAGCTTCCTTGCAACATCCATAGCATCCATAAGAAAAGCTTTTGTTGGATCTTATTTGTAGCAATGCAACTATCTGTGCTACTCTAGTTTGCATAGGAAAGAAAAAAGTGGTTGCCTGATATTCTTGATATTGTTTTGATGTTTGGATTGCCAGCTTTGATGCACTTGCCAGATGTTTTTTTTCTCTCTATTTGATATTGTTTTGATGTTTGGTCACAGTGGGACGTGATATGCTACTGCATGTAAAAGTCAATATTATTATTTTTCTCCTTGTGATTTTGACATGTTATTTTTTCTTCTTTGTTGGGTCTCATTATAGTACATACTAGTGCGTTATGGTGTATTTTTCTGTGGGTAATTTTGTATTTCTGATGTGATGAATATTTCAGTGATGTAAATATTTTGTATTATCACATATGTTTTTCAATCTTCGCATTTTCTTTTTTATGATTACGTTGAAAGTGTTATTAATTTTGTGAAAAAAATTCAAATAAACTGTCTCTAGAAAGCACAAAACAAACATCTCCAGCTTATTCAGAATATAGACAGTTTGGTTATTTTTTCAGAATCAACTGTTCTCAATAAACACAAAACAAACAAAGAGACAAATTATCCGAATCAGCTGCTTATCACCATATTATCCAGATAAGCTGCTTATCACCATATTATCTGGATAAGCTGGATAAGCTGCAGCTGCCCCAAACAGACCCTTAGAGTCCGTTTGGGGCAGCTTATAAGTGCGGGCGGCGTTTGAAAACGCCATCGTACTGTTTGGTTCGCACGTTTCGCCAGCTTATCCGAAATTGCGTTTGAATTTTTACACCAAACGCAGGCCGCGAGTCGACCCCTGTAGCCGGCCCGCGGGCCGCGTTTCAGGATAAGCAGCTTATCCTGAAACGCACAAGCTGCCCTAAACAGACTCTTAATCTATAACCATACTAATTTAAGGAATCACACATAAACATGCAAATTATCCTAAATTATCTCATTAACATGAAAATTAGCCTGAATTATCACATGAACATATAAATTAGCCTGAATTATCATATAAACATGCAATTTATCCTAAACCATCTCGTAAGCTTGTAAATTGGCCAATACAATATCACCTAAACATACAAATTAACCTACATTATCACATAAACATACAAAATAACCTACATTATCACATAAGCATGCAATTTATCCTAAACAATCACATAAGCATGGGAATGTCTAGGCATGCGAAAAGACATAAATATGTGGATACCTAAGCATGTGAATACATAAACACATAAACGTATGAACTTTAAATAACATAAATATGACTCTAATTTACATGGAACGATATCATATGAAACTTAAATAACCTAAACATAAATTCTATTTTCACATAAGGCAAATATACACATTACTTTTCATTTTAAAAAACTTATGTGTGAGTTTCATTTCACATAAAATAAATATAAGCATAACTTGCATGTATTCCAATCCCACATAAAGCAAATATACACATTATTTGTACTTTAAGGAACCTACTCATGAGTTTCAATCCCACGAAAAGGAAAGATACACATCACTTTGTATTTTAAGGGACCAAGGCATGAGTTTGAATTTCACATACACAAAGAAAAAAAAGAAAAAAAGAAACAAAAAGAAAAAGAAAACATGAATCCCACTTTAAGGAACCTAAGCATGAGTTTCAACTCCACAAAAAAAAAAAAAAAAAAAAGTTTAACATAACTTGCATGAATTTCAATCCCATATATAACAAATATGCACATTACACTTCATTTTAAGGAAGCTAAGCTTAAATTTCAATTCCATATAAATCAAGCATACACATCACTTGATTTTTTTAGAAAACTAGGCATGTGTTTCATCTTCACATAAAAAAATTTAAGCACAGCTTGCATGAATTTTAAATAATTTTAATAGTGTTAAATACCAATGTCTAATCCAAGGCTTGAAATTAGGTTTATGTCTAAGTTGGGTTCGGGTTAGGCTGGGTTGAGATCAACCTAAGTTGATCCCAAAGCCAAGCCGAATCCAAGGCTGATGAGTTGACTAGACTAAATCTAACTTAGAAAAATAAATGCTTTATTTTAAAGAGAGAAAGGGAGAGGGAGCATAACAGAGATGAGGCTGGTCGGAGGAGGAGGACGCTTGGAAGAACTTTTTCCTTCTTCTTTCTTGAAGCCGTGGAGGGTGCAAAGAGAATCATTTTTATGTAACCCTGCGTGTATCCCTGAGCTTCTTAGAGAGTGAGCGTGTAAGATAGTGCCAAATATCATCTATTTATAGGCTGGGAAGGCGATGACTGAACCCTTTGTGGTCATCTGATTAGGTGGCGGGTTGATGATCAAAATGAATCAGTTGGTTGGAAGAGCTAGGATCACCATTGGTGAAACAACATGATAATTTGCGCTCAGATCCATTGACAACAACCATTGATAAGTGGTGTTTCACTAGGAGTGATCATGAGGAGTGGTCACTCCAAATATACCCAGGTGTGGTCACACCTAGGGCTGGCGTGAATATAATGAGAAACTTTTGGTTGTGGTCATTCCTAAGGTAGGCATGATCATGCCAAGGTATTTCTAGATGTCCTCATGCTTAGGTCTGGTGTGATCATGTCAGACCAAAAGTGGGCAAGTATAGTTTTGGCTAATGTGTCTACACCATACCATGGGGTGATGTCTGTGCAAGTCTTGCGTGACCAAAATGAGGTCAATAAATGGACCCCTAATATGTGTGGTAAGTTGTTTAAAGTTTGCCACACATATTGTCATTCGCCGAAGTGATCAACTAATTTTGAAGGACATATGATTTGATTTGAGTTTTCAAGAGATTTAGAGGTTTGAGCTTTTATGAATTTCAATTATTTGAAGATTTGTTGGGGAATTCATGTTTATCTGAGCACATTAGAATGGAAGCCAATGTGGATTTACGTCCAACTAATGAGGTGAAATGAATGACTCAATCAGGGAGGATAGGGATGGAGCTTATCATTCTGCCTGAGAACTAGTCAGAGAAAAAAAAAAGAGTTTAACCATACTAGGAAAGAAAGCGCAGGGACAAACATCCAACTTAGGAGATAGATGGAATGACCAGATTTGGAAGGACATTGTTGGAGTTATCATTCATACTAAAGACTAGTAAAGAGAACTGAGACAATATGTCCATACTGGTGATACACTTAAAATATATGCATTTTTAGACCCATATTTTATACTCATTTATGACGATATTACATTTTAACGGAAGATTTTTTTCATGTTTTATTGCAGATTGTTGATTTTTAGGACTTGGAGCAAAAAGAAAGCAAAAAGGATGAAATTTAGAGTCAAAATAAAGATGTTGAAAAATTGTTCAGCTCTAACAGTGCCAGACCAGGCGCCGACGGTGCCGTTTGATAGAGAGTATGAATTAAATTAGATGGCCACTGGCGCTGACAGCGCCAGTGTCGGTGCAGACCATGTTTCTAGAAGATTCGACGAATCTGGACGCTCTTTGAAGAGTTTTGGGATGCACCTTTTGGAAAACTGACCTTAAGCTCAATTTAGGGTCAAAATTAATCAAAATGGCCCTCTTCACCGCTCTTCGCACTCCTCCGTTCGCTCTTGGTCTCTCTTTGCACCTATTCGCCCCTATTGTGTCATTCCACACCATTAGTCGTTTATTTTCTTTATAGTTTTGTGTTTTTATGGTGAGCTTAAGTGTGAATTACTCTCTAAGAAGTGTTGGAGAGGGAGAGAAGTGAGAGATTTCTTCCTCCTACATTTCCTAAGAGAGGCTACAAGAGATTTGCTTTAAGAAAGAGTTTCAAATAAGTGTTGTTTGTTTATTATTGTGTATGATCTTCCTTTTATATATGAAATTTGTTTTTTGTTGTATCTTTCTCATGAAGTCTGAGTAGTTTTCTTTATCTTTCTCTCTACTCTGAGATATGGTAAAATGAAGAGATAATTTGGATGTGCCAATATTAAAATATAAAATAAATTGTGATGGTTTTTCAACTCCATTCTTAATTTACTTTTTGATATGACCAATTGAATTGTTAAAATATGTTGTGAAACATATGATTCGGGAAATGGAGTATGAGTTCTACAACATAGTGAGAATCACATTTAAGCTCATGAATGAGTATTTCATTCATGGAATTAAGTGCAAATAAATAGAGAAATATACATTGTTGGGTGTAGAATTGAATATTTCTTGGGTGACCGACTAAAAATCTCCAATTCCATTTTTGTGTTTAAAAACTAAAGCAAGAGTTAGCCTTCAGGGGAAGGGAAGTGGGAGCTCTGTAGTGGGAGCCTGTATCCTCCTAGCCTAGCTACGAATTTATGGACTAAACCTAATATTAGCTAATGATTTTCTATAACACTGAATCAGGGCAGAGAATTAAATTGCTCCTATTTGACACAATACATATTTAAACCAATTATTTTATCTCATTTCACCAAAAACTCTTTGTAGTGAGAAATATGTTTTTTTATATTAGAAAACTTCATCATATAAACATAGTTTAGTAGTTACTATTTTAAAATTTGCATTTAAATTTTGCTAGTAGTTAGTAATTTAGTTTTGATAGTATCTTAAATATTCGAAATTAGTGACAGTAATTTTGTTGAATTTCTGTGAATTTTCTAGTTAATTTATCATCTCAAATTTAAACACTACTCGTGGGATCGATATTTGGGACTTAAATAGAAAGTCTTATATTACTTGATAACGATACATATACTTGCGTAGAATCTCAACATTAAGTGCTTAACGTAATTATTCATAAAATACCACATCAAGTTTTTGGCACAGTTGTAAAGCGAAATCAACTTATAAAATTTTACATAACTATAATTTCACTGGGATCAACTAGGAATGAAAATGTGGGACCTAACATACAACCTATGAGTAAACAGAATTATTCAATTATGAGGATAGCCCTAGAGCACATATTCATCCTGTAAACTAGTTAGGGAAACAAAGAGAACTAAGCAGGAAAACATAAGAGCAAATATCCAACCTAAGAGGTAGACTAAATGACTATATCAGAAAAGGCAGCGCTGGAGCTTATTATTCATCCCAAAGCTAATCAGCGGAACTGAGAAAAATGTGTCTATACTAGGAAGGAAAATGTGGGGACTAACATCCAACCTAGGTGGTAGACAAAATGACCAGATCAGGAAGAACATTGCTGGAGCTTATCATTTATCCTTACAGCTAGTCAGAACTGAGAAAATGTTTTTATACTAGGAATGGAAGTGTGGGGACTAGCATCCAACCTAGAGGTAGACAGAATGATCAAATCAGGAATGATAGCTTTAGAGCTTATCACTAATCCAGAAAGCTAGTCAGAAGAACATTTAAATGATTAAGTTGGTTCAATTTTGCTAGTTAATTTAGTTTAAGTGTATTGGAAATTTGAAATTTGTGATGTGATTTTATGTTTTGCTTGAACACATTAGGAAATAGAATATAAGAACTTATTCTAGACAAAAGGGTGCACATGGCAACTTGGTCCGGATAGATGACACTGAGATCTAAACTGAAGGCAAGTCAGGTGGTCAGTTTAAAGCAAATAGTTCAGGGACTGACACCTACCTTAAGCTCTGACCAAATTGCTTAGAAGTTGGTCATTGGGCTTTAAGTTTCAAAGATTTCATCTGAGTTGTTTAATGACCATACCAGAGAGATTCGCATATATTCTATTGGTATTACAAAGTTGAGACATTGACTTATTGAGTCCTATGAGGGGACTGAGTCCAACAAACTGAGAAGTTGTGTAATTTTACTAGTTGTCTTAGTTGTTGTGTAGATGTTCAATGACTAAAGCTAAGAATGTTCATGGCAGGATGTTATTTGCTCAAGGCTTAGTTTAGATTAATCAAGAAATTACTTTATCTTACTTGGAGATACAGTGAAAGCAATTAACAAGTTGCTCAGTGCGAGGGCCGCATCATGGCTTAATCTTGATAATTGTGAGTCAATGCCGACTTATTCAGCTAGTCATCACTAGAAAAGCTTAGAGATCCTAACTTTGTAGTGTGTAATGGCTATACTTAGACCCATCCTAAATTTACAGAACAAATGCATTTGTCCACGTTGAGGCAGGTGTGACAACAAGACCAACAAAACTGAGAAAAGAAAGATATATGTTTGATGTCCAATGATTTTGATTGAGTTAAGAAAATTATATCAGCTCAAAATTACTAACCCAAAGTATTAACCTCTATCAGCAGCAACAACTATGCTATATTAATGAACATAATCTCATCGCAATGGTACCATTTGAGTCGTACATCAAGTTCTAATGGATTACTAGCTAGAATTGTGGAATGAAATGGTTAAGGCCAAACTAGATCTAACTTCTTTTTCCCATGGTGTTCAATGATCGCACTCGAGGATAATGATTATACTCTAGTTTAATCAGTTAAGGCATGAACTATATGACAAAAATTTTGTTGATTAACATATCATAAAACCGAGGAAGGAAAGATAATCTGTAGGTTTTTAATAGATTATCCGATTAAAAAAGTTTTGATTGACTAACCTGCATTTACAAGTCTAAAGTGTTGAATTGATCAGACCCGAAAATTCGCTGACATCAGCCATACCTACCAACTTTAATGAGTTAGTCCCCTCTAACTTCAAGTATGGCATTTCGACGCAGACCGAGCAATGACTGACTCTTGGTAACAATTATATAGACATAAACCAATGCATGCTACCTTTCATATAAAGAATGAATTCATGTATGGAGTTGCCTATCATCTCTACTTGTGCTTGCCTAATTTTAAGAATTATTCATACTCTTTGGGTGAGTTCCCTTGGCTACTTAACGGTTGAGCTGAGTTCTTCTCAGTTGAAAGACCTTGGATGGCTTGAACTCAACAAGGAGTCAAACATGCGCATTAATAACATTGTCATTGATAATTCATGAAGGGTCAACTTGCCTTAGGTACAAATGTCTAATTCATAGTGATTATCGATACTAGTCCCCAACACGATCTATGCATTATTTGGGGCGTGCAATATAAATATTTCTTAGCCTTGAGGCTCCATCCCACTTCAAGTTCTACTTGTTTAGCTCATCTCCTATATTGGTTTCTCCTTAAACAAGAAAATACTTTGGAGCTTGGAATTTCTTTTATTTTTCCATAATGTTTTAACAAAAAATAAAATAGTATTGATTGGATATAGTTGCATTGCTCATATCGCATTTGAGTGAAGTATCTCACGTTGGTCTAACCCCCTTAATATTATATCTATGGTTGTTAACGATTCGATTTTGAGCCGAGCTCGGGTCGGGTCAAAATTGGCTAAAAAAAATTCAATCTAAAATTTTGTCTCATAACTCGGCTCATTTATTTCGATCCAAGCCAACATTCGAATTAGTTTTTGGGCTATTAATGACCTTCGAGCTATATTCACTAAATTCTCTACAGTAACATCAATTTATTGAACTTAACAATTTGCTTTCAAGTTGAGCTGTGGTCGGCTCGAGAAAAATTCAATACAAAATTTTGGCTCGTAGCTCAGCTCGTTTATTTGAATCCAATCTTGATCCGAGTTAAAATTCAAATTAATTTTTAAGCGATTAAAGGTCTTGGAGTTGATTTCACAGCCCAAATTATCTCTAAACTTAAAGCTAACTCGTTGCACCCAATCAGAAGCAGAAGTTTGTTCCCGACCCGGCCCAATCCAGCCCGCTAAAATTCCGAGTTTCTCGCTTCGTGTTTTGCTTTGGGGTTTCATATTTCTGTGCCATCGTTCCGAACTCTTCCCAGTATTTCTTCTCTGCCAAGTTTGTGCGCGTTTCAGGCGCTTAGATTGCCGTCCCGTCACCTTGGCTGCGGAAAGGAGAGATGGCGGCTTTAAGGGGTTTTTCTCGGATTCCGAAGGCGTATGCGCAGCTCCTTCCCGTCCGCGCTTCCTTAATCCCGAAGTCGCTCTGCGGTTGCTCCGATTTCGGTCAGCCTGCTTCGAGCCTGTCTAAGGTGCACCTTTTTTTTCTTATTTGATTTTCAATTTTTTGATCTAAGTTGATGTTTTGAGGCCATAGGGCAGTCAATTTGTGTGAAGGGTTTTGGGTTTAGGCTTTAAAGGTTTTTTTTTTTTTTTTTGGATTTTAAAATTGTTTATTTGGCAGGGAAGGTTGAATTGGTCAATCTATTTTGATAATTTTGGTAGGGAAAAACTTAGGGACTGCTTGCGCGAGCAACTCCAGCAGCGGTGGGTGAGAAGTTGGTGGTTGAAAAGTGGAGTTTGATGGAACTTGTTGTAGAGGTTATTAAAGTTCTAGTGTGCTGTAATACATTGGTTTAGCTGATTTAGTTTCTAGATATATTAGTGGAAGAAATGGCCATTATGTTGGGAGCTTTTGGTGAGCTATGGTTAGTTTTTTGGATGCCAGAAAGGGCTCATTGGTTTTGTTCATGCTTATATTCAATTTTATAATCATATTCAAATAGTTATATAAGAATCATTGTTTCTTCAATGGTAGATTTGTCATGTGCTCGCAATACTTTTCTGATTTGTTTGAATGGTAAAGACTGAGCCTAACAAATATTATAACTAGTTGGTGAGCTCCATTTTTTGCAAACAACTCAGGAAAATAGCGGGAGGTCTACTGCATGCAATTATTTAATTTCTTATTGTAAAGGGCTTGTGGCTTATTGTTTTGGCTAAGAATAACGTCAAAGGATTTTGGATGCATTTCTGCCAATGATGAAAGGGTTGGTGAAATATGGTAATGTTGAAATCTACTAGTTGGCTAAGGTATATTTCAATTGCTTGAATGGTTGTTGAGCACTGGTATTCCATTTGAACACATCCATCTGTAGCAAGTTGGTTAATGAGTTGACAGTACTTGCAACCTTTTTGACAAAGTTCTGGTCCTAGTTGACTAAGCTGAGAAGTTCACCTAGAGGTTTGAGTGCGGTTGGATGTTGCCGTTGCAGAATAGCGTGTATCTTGTCTTTGTTTGGGTAGAAGCCCTTTGCGAAAATGGCATGGCCAGTATATTCTATGTATGTGTAACTGAAGAATCATTTGGAGTGTTGGAGGTGGTAGTTGGTGTGGAGGCAATCATATATTGCTTAGAGATGGAGAATGTTGTCATCCAATGCATTGTTTTTAGGAAAAAAGATTATAATATAAAAAGAGGTTTATAAAATTCCTTGCGGCTTATGATTTTTATTTATGATGCTTTGAAATATGGATGCTGCATCGGTGAGGCAGAAAGGGATCATATTAAATTCATAATAGCCCTTGTACCTAGAAGGTTTTTTGTGAATGTTGCTGAAAGCCATGTAAACTAGATGATAATTGGCACATTGGTCCAATTTGGAAAAAAATGCATCCTCTATGGAGTTGGTCCAGCAACATTTCATCAATCATAGGAATGAAACTTGTGTGCTGTTGTTTACTGATTTAGAGATATATAATTCACACAGAACCAGTTGATGATACTTTTTGATGAGAAATATAAGAGAAGAGAAGGTACTTGTGCCAGGGCATGTGAAGTTTAATTACAGTAATTTTGTACAAATTTCACAATTGGTTTTTTTCTTCTTTTTGAAAATGTGGGTAACATTAAGGATATATGTTAGTAGATTTGATGTTGGTTTTCAACTGGATTTTATGATCGAATGGGCGATTTAGTAGAAGTATAGAGGTTTTGTCAAAGAGGTCAGAGTATTGTTCAAGTAATGGATATAATAGAGCAGGTTCAGTTGGAGTAGGAATATTAGGCTTGGCAGTGTCAGTCAAGGTTGTGGTGAGTTGAAAGCATGAATCAATTGATCCTTGGATTGTAAGCTTGAGCAGATGGCTGTACGATGTGTTTGTTATCCATTAATTTGTTGCCTTAGAATGCAATTGGTTGTCCTTGCTTGATAAAAGTCATGGTTAAGTAGTTATGCTTTGTAAAAATGCTTCCATATGTGCTGGAGCCATTATAACAGTGGTTTTTTTGGACATTTTGTTGTGCATTTAAGCTTTTCCATTGTCAACCAAATTATGAAATGGTTTTGTGGATAGCATAGGAAGTTTGAGGAATTTAACAAAGTCTCTGTTACTTGAAATTATGTGTTGACCTGCTATTAATTAGAACTTTCATGTATCTCCAGTTAGTTCGTTGATGCAAAAGAGATGGGGTCTTACTCGGCTATCAATATCACCTAGATTGGTCTCTAATTGATTTGCCAGTGATACTTGGGGCATGGTTTAGTTGTTATTGTGTTATAAAATTTTTTCATTGTGTAGTTCAATTAGGGTGAATCCTTGCCTTTGTAAATGTGGTTATGGTAGAACTATTTGTCGAAGTTGTAGCAGTGTTTTTTTTCTGTTTCTTCATAAGTCTAGCTGGATTTAATTCCTTAGTGGGTTAGGGAGATTTTAATATGCAATTTGCAGTGTAGTAACGAGCCTTGGAAGTGCTGGTGATTGAGACGTGGAACTAATGCCATCATTGAACTTGTCATCAATAAGTTTTGCTAACTCAGTAGCTTGATCGAGTGATGATAGTTGGTGCAATAGACTTCCTTTCAAATGATATAGTGATGCCATAATTGAAGTTATCTTCAATAAGTTTCACTAACTCCATTCATAGCTTGATTGAGTCATGATAGTTGGTGTAAATTGACTTTCTTTCAAATGGCTGGTTTAAGACATGATTCAATGCATCTCTGGAGGAAGGTTTCATTTTGGTTAGTGATTTGGTTCAATATTGTTTCGAACTGCAGTTGATAATAAGATGTGGTGGAGGACTTCATGAGTTTGTCAAGTTTGTTTCTTAGATTTGATATTTGGAGGGGCCAAAATGCAAGATAATGGCGATGATGAAATTAATCCATGAGGATAAGTGCTTTGTTTTTGTTAGCCATAAGTTCCATTCTTTGGCTGGACCATCCATATGGAATGAAGTGAACATAAGATTGTTCTTATTGGAGAGTTTGTGAAAGTTATAATACTATTTTATTTGTTGGATTCGCCTCTCTGGGTTTCTCCTCGATATTGTTGAATGATAATATGCATTGTTTTGAATTAAGTTGCTCCCATCATTTTCTACATGCTGTTATCAATAGGGAGTTGTTTGGTTTTATCATCTTGTTCCTTGGCCATTTGAACTTGCCTTACCTCAATGTGCATGAGCCATTGCTGAACTTCTCAAGGGATTTCGACTTTCGAGTTGTTCTTCTACTGTCGATACATGTTTCTTCATTTTAACTGAGTGGGTGTTGTTGTGCATGGGATAGATAAAGCAGGGAGAAGTTGTATGAGTCAATGAGGCCACCTAATGATAGGACAAATGGTGAACAGTGAGTTAATGGCAATGATAGCACTGAATGCTGCTTTTTTTTTCATTTCTTCTTTATTGTTTTTTTTTTTTGGTTATTGAGAACACTGGAACGCAATATCATTTTAGCAAGTTTAATAAGGGCTTTTGTATACTTGAGCTCTCATTGTCATGAACTTTCTATGTACTATTGCAGCTTTTGGATAACTTCCTTGTATTTGATTCAAAGGCATTGATAAGAACTGTTATATATAGTGATGCCTTGTGCTTTTTTACTGTAGGTGATTTTGCAGCTAGCTTGAAAAGAGTCTTTCTTGACATATATTTGATAATTGAGCCCTATGTTTATGTTAGAACTTCTTAATGGACTTAAGAAGCATAACGTATTATAGTATTCTTGAAGAACAATGAATTATTTATCTAGCATGCTGTATTTATACAGTTGCAAATTCTAACATTTTTAAAAGAAGTTAGAAGTGAAGTCGTTGATTTTATCATGGAGACATTATTTGGTGCAAATCTTTAGGAGTGCTATCTGTTCAAATTTTTATTATGTTTTCATTTCTTTTTTGTGTACCGAATGAATTGATTAATGTAATCATAGATGTTGTAAACTAAGCTTCACGTGTCAGCAATGTTGTCCTCTGAAACTCAGTCTTCGTTTGGATCCTTTCTGGATATTTTGCATATTATGCAGTCTCATACATTCACATTTAAGAATACTTGGCATTTTATGCATCCTGATATGCATACCTTTATTACCTTACGGATTAATTCTTCTTATATTTTTTTTCTTAAAGCATTTGCATGATGTTGCCAATTGCGAATTAGAATAATCTAAATTTTACAATCTCGGGTTATATGACTCCGCTTCCCCTCCCGCATACTGATTTTGCTTCTTCTAGGGGCTTTTGATTTCGTTTGAACATTCTAGGTAGTCTTAGGTTTCAGTTAATGTGCCAAATTAGCAGCTAGTTAGTTCACTTGGTTTGTTTTGTTTGTTGATAGTTTCATCATTACTGTGATTTTGATGAACTCATGACAGTAATTTTAATCACTTTTTTTCTATTGCATGGTGATGGTTTTACATTCATTTCGTGTCTTTATTCGAAGGGAGTCATGTGCGAGGCAGAGTTGTTATTTGTGGACATTGAGCTGGAACTTGAGATATATATTATTGTTTGAGGTAACTATTTTATAAAGGTAGTTGATAAGGTTTAAAAATTATGAAGAATAGGGCATGAGATTGTATGTTGGTCCAATCATTTCAAGAATAAAATCTTATACAGGTTTTTTAATGTATTATGAAGATTTAAGGGTAGAAAAATGTTTCTTTTTCTCGCTTGTTTATCTCTCATCTTACCATAATAAGGGAGTTATGGTGTCGTATGGCAAAACTTGTGGATTTTTTTTTTATTCAGCTTTTTTTCAAATCCCATTATCATTTCCTTCGAGCATTTAGCAGTTTGAGTGTGTTTCATGGCCTGAACCAATCCATCTTTAGTATTTTTTGGTCATTTAGCATGGAGTTTTTTTTGTCACATTCTTAGGAGTTCGTAATTGGGCTACATATAGATACAGTGTGAATGCACATCTTATTCGTAATTAATGAGGTATTACAGTACATGGTGGAACCTGGTGCTAGCATTTTTGCATTTATGTTTTCTGGTTCTATTTCCACATGTTTTTTTCCCTGTTTCTATAATGTTATTACATTAATATTCATTGATTGGGCAATGATTTTCCTATTATATGCTTAAGCATATGTGAATGGGTATATATTTAATACATTCTTCTTCTTCGAGGCAGTGGCTACCCAATAATATGAATCTGTTAAGACATCCATATCATAAGGAAGTTGCTTTTCAAAGATTTGGCTTTTCATCCTCTGCATTTTCTCAAGCCACTGAGAAGGTGAGCCAATCTGGGGACCAGGATAACAGTTCTTCAAAAATATCTGATCCTGCTCAAGAAACTTCCGAAGTTGAAATGGCTAGCGAATCAACTGAAGCCAATGGTGATACTCCAGCTCCAGAACAGTCAAATGGTGCAGGTTTTAGTTCAAATTATGAACAGAGCGAGTCCCAATCTAGCAAAAAGCGCAGGGGAAGAGCAACTAAAAGAACTGAATTTTCTGAGTCTGATACAGAACCGGAGTTGTCTATTGAAGAGCTAATAAAGCTTGTTGCTGAGAGGGATGATTCACTAAAAATAAAGCAGAAGGAGATTGAAAAGATGCAAGAGAAAGTTCTTCGTACTTATGCTGATATGGAAAATGTTCTCGAAAGGACAAAACGTGAGGTAGAAAACTCAAAAAAGTATGGAATTCAGGTACTGTGATTTCGTTTTTTGTTACTCCATGAGTACTTGTTATTCTCTCTCTTTTTTTGACAGTTACATTTGTAAAATGACTACAAATGATTTTATTTGTTTATTTGGAATAATGCAGAATTTTGCTAAGGGCCTGCTTGATGTTGCTGATAATCTTGGAAGAGCTTCAAGTGCTGTCAAAGAGAACTTTTCGAAGATTGATCAGACTAGTGACAATGTAGGGGTGACCCTTTTGAAATCCCTTTTGGAAGGTGTTGAAATGACTGAAAAACAACTTGCGGAGGTGATGATTCATAGTTTATTCTTTTAGTATAACATTTTCTTTTTAATAATTAACTGTAAATTTATGATTTCTTTCCCATGTTCTAACTAGAGGTGTTAAAAATTGACCAAATGTACCAAACCTGACTCAACAAATCTTTAGTCTTCCAGTTGGGTTTTGGTCTGGAATTCTTGAAAGTTTAGTTTTTGGGTTGGGTTCGGGTTTACATGCCAACCTGAAATTGATCTTTTAATCTGAAATTGACTCGAATAGTTATGTATTACGTTACAGGTTTCGTGAATTGGATTAGGGTCAATCGGGTTGAAAGTAAGTGCAGTTTGGGTTAGATTTTGTGCTTTAATATTTCGGTTGGGTAGAGTAGTTTTAGGTTGGGCCAATTCGGGTCAGATTTGAACCTGACGTGTGAATCGATTTGACACCCTTAGTTTTAATGATGAACTTCCTTTTTTCAGCCACATGTATGGTGAATATTTATACTTTTCGTGATAAATTTTGCTGTGTGCATTTAGATAGATCTTGCATGTCTGGCTGGTTTGAAATATCTTTCCTTCTTTTGCTGTAATGAAAATTTTTATTGTAACAGTTTTGGTGGTGAAAATAATTAGTATTGAGTTATTCTACATGGGAATAAGAATTACTTTAAAGGTTTTCATGGCTTTTTTGTAGTTCTAAGACAAATGAATCGTCTTTTACTTCCATTTCCAATTTTTAAGATTTTTTATGTAAATATTCTTTATTTTATTTAGAAGCTCTACCAAAAGTTAATTTTATATTTTCTTAATCAGTCAAAGATGATTAGTGTTTCGACTGGGATGCTTATCGTTTAGTGATGTTTTGTATATTTGCCTTGGCAGCATTATGTGGAGAAAAATAAAAATTTTACTCAGATCAAAGCTCAAGAGATTTGCTTAAAAATGGTCCGTATACACAGTGTGATGAACACTGAAAATTGAAAGGTTGTGAGATAAAAATCACAAGACCTAGAGGCCATCCAGTTTGATGGTTATTCTTCTCAGCTAAGAATATGCTCTCTCTCCAAGCTTCTCTTGGAAATTGCACAAAATTTTATACTAATTTGGAAGACTCCTTTGGCTCAAAGAGTAAAGCCAGGCTTATTTCTCCTGTTCAAGATAAATTTTTTACAAGACAAATGAAACAAAAACAAGTGTTAGATACAGTAGCACATATTATTAATTACAAATAAAAAAAAAGTGGAATAAAACCCCTCCATTTTTGAACTAGCCATGGATCAGTTGATCTGCTCACCTTGACCAATTTTTTTCTATGATTCGTGTTTATGTAGAAAACTTGCTTCTAATGGTTTAAGCAACATTATTAATAATGCATTATTGAAATAGATGATGCTTCATCTGTGGAGGAGTTCTATTTTGGGATATGGGCGATTTACCGTGGAAGTGAGAAGAAGGGCAATCTTAATTAGCTTGGAGGAGGGAAGAGAAGAGGTTGATGGTTGAACTTGAGAGGAAGGAGGTATTGTGATATTAGCATGAATTGAGGAGGAGAACTGTTAGCCTGCAGAGAAAGAAGATTTGGAGGGAGGATGACCTTATATAGTATAAGCCCTAAGCTTTGACTATATATAAAAATAGAATATATAAAATATTTTGCAACTTATTAAATTGCCATAATAGTTTGGCCATAAGTGCCATAATTTTTGCTATCAAGCGGTTACTCAATAAGTCCCTTTGATGACAGTGATTATAGGCTATAGTTTATACCCATATTTGTGCATTCAGTAAATTTATGCTTATTAGCATGATTGCTAATAAGCATGATGGGTTTAGGAATAAGATTTATTGCATTCCTAGGGGATTAGACTATATAACACTCCAAAATTAAAAATTTTCAATAGTTCTATTTCCTAATATTATACTTAAGTTGAACAATGGTTAATATAAGATCACTATATTTTGGACAATACCTTACTTAACAATTGAGAAACTTTACCTAAACTTCTACTACAACATCTACTAAAAAGCTTATATTCTTTTTTTTTTTAAGGATAATTACATACAAGGGACAAGAAACATTGCTATTTACAAATCAAGCACCTAGTTGATTTTTTGAACTATCAAACCGATGCATTTACATGTACCACGATCAAACCATTGTGAATTTAATAAAAATAAAAAATATGGGTTGGGGTTTTATCATGACCTTTGATATTTGAGTGAGATTTCGATAAATGGATAAAAGAGGGCACTTGATTTTTAAATAGCAATGTTTTGGGTGCCTTTTATGTAATCACGCCCTTTTTTTAATTAGTTATGAATTTACATCTATAGTAGATACAACTGAGATGATAACCGGTGGAGTTGAAAAATAATTTTGAATAAGAACTTGGGCATGATAATCATTAAATATCTTGGAGCATGTGAAATAGTACACCATCTTAGAGAACTTATTGGTCGTTTCAAAAATTGAATTATCACCTCATCTTGTTTTATGTTACTTAAAGATAAATGTCAAATTAATAGATTGTTTTTGTGTGTTGGAACAAGTTAAAGAGCATATAAAATAAAATTGTGCTCGGGAGCTTTATATAAATGACAAACTCTATTAGTTAACTACTAGGGCGGTTTCTGTCTTTTTTGAGGTTCAATAGTGTTTGTCTTCTTCCAATTAGGTTGTTTAACCATGAAATATTCAATTTGAAATTTCTCTTGCATTTATTTTCCTAGGCTAGAACATCTCTTAGGGAAAAATAATGATTGCACCATTAAGAACTTGTTAATGTAAAGATTATTGGGTTTTTGATGGATCTTGGATATCATGATGGATTTTGAAATGGAAACATATTATGTGTTCTTCTTTTATTTGTGATAATAATAAGATTCAAGGATATAATCTTAGCTTAGGGAGTTAATAATATTTTTCTTTTGTTGCACGGTTCTGAGTAAAATATATTTTTGAATGAATGTTACCAACTGTCACGATCTTACCTGTTGCTTAGAATTAATCAAGTTAACAACAAACGGTCGGATGATGAGAATAAATTCTCTCTTATTATATTTCTATCACTAACAATTTAATATTCAAATATACCTAAGACATCCACTAAAAAAGCAATTTAATTATTAAGTAGGAATTTATAGCTTTTCGTTTATTATTATTTCCTCTTATACACATTTGCTTCTCTTATATTAATCTTGTTCAAATGCACATAACCTAAAAATAATATTAAAATAATATAATGAATTTTTTTAAGATAACCTAGGAGTAATCACACTTATAAATTACAATAATCTAAAGAAAATAATTTAATATGCATGCTAGTCTTTTATATCTCTGTGAGAAATCTTATAATATGCTAGAATCATAATTTTATTAGAAATGTTATATATGCTAATGCATGCATCAATGATATTTTATAAATAAAAATATTCAAGTATTCTATATGCATTTACTTTAACTTTATTTTTATTTTATTCTTTTTACATACATATTTGTTTCTGTGATCACTGTCAACAAACCCAACACACATTTGATCGTTATTTTCTCGTTGGCACAAATGTTAGTAATTTAGATATCATAATTGCATTATGTGGAAATGTTCTTACCCGTTCCTGATCGATATTATTCTATCGACACAGCGGTTAGCAATGTAAGCATCACAATTGTCTGGGGAGATATACTCTGGTTTAGTTGCTCTTGACCGATATTATCCTTTTAACATAGCAGTTAGTGATCTAACCATTATAATTGTCGGGGGTGGTAGAACATTGACGTCCCTCTCCTATACCATTAGGGGGTAAACTTCTCTGAATATGTACATACAAACATTCTTATATAAGCTATTTCATTCTTCATAACATATATTTTTCTGAGACATCTTCATCCATCCACTAACATGCATATTTTGCTGTGTAACTAATCATCATACATATATTTCATATCATGAAGATCTCTCATATCATTCCTATCTCTTATATTATGCATACCTCTTATATCATGCATATCTTTCATATTATGCATATTTTGCATATCATGTCTATCATACATATTATGCATCTCATGCATATCTTGTATCTTTTTTCTATAATGCATATGTTTTATATTTTTTCTATCATGCATATTATGCATATGTTTCTAACAATATGAATAATATATTGCAATTTTAAATATGGCTGAATTAGTGTATACATGAAGTTAATCATGCATTTTAAATAAAGAAAATTAATGAAATTTAGAAATGTAATTACTCATCTTAATTGCCATACTAGATTCTTAATCTTTGGTAAGTAACTAGACGTTGCGGTAACTTTAATATGGATATTAATAATCTGAATTTGTGGAGCCTTCTTACGACTAGCTTTTACTTGCTTTCCTCAAACTTACTGTTTTGGGTAAACAACCTGAAATCTTAAACGACTTAGAAATTCAAGATATATTAACTCATAACGTAAATTAACCGAAAACATAACTGATTAGCTTAAATGTACCTTAAACGGCTTCTCGACAACCCAAAACTTCTCCAAAGTTGCCAAAACTTCGCTTTTCTTCTTATCACCTTAACCATTCTATCATCATTGATATGACGCTAAGCCTTTACGGAAGTTCACAAACAACTTATGACACTTCCAACATAATTTCAACGCTTTTGACGACTACTGAACATGAAAAAGCGCACAAAATCGAAGCAAATATCAAAATAAAAGTGCAAGGAAATGAAAGTCTCGAATAGCACGAAAGAATTCATAATTACGAAGTTCTCCGTGGAGCTCTAAATCGTGCTCTGCTGCACTCTGTGGGTCGCCTGGATCGTGCGGCTGTGCTTTGTGCTATAAAGCACGGGCACAACTCCTTCAGGCGAGTGTGGAGACGAGAGATGCTTCGTGCAAATGAAACCAAGAATAAGGAGAGGAATTGAAGACTCCGGAGGTCATTCGATCGAAAACAACCCTAAACAAACTTGAAAGTTGGTTGGCTACAGTAATCGTGCAGAAATTAGGATTAAATTAGGTTTAGTTAATTTAATTTAGTCAATTTCTTTAAAATTTTATCTCTCATTCCATTCAAAATTTATATCTTTTGTTTTATATCGAGTTAATCGATTTGATGTGTAAAAATTTATAAAATTGATTTAGTTGAAATCTGAGATGTTCAAATTTTGGGATATAGTTTAAGTTGTTATAAATTTTACCCGATTTCACAAAACTGGTTTTTACATCGACTTTGCATACTATCCACGTTTCTTATGACATTGTAGATGTTTAAACATTTGGTGGCCAGGGGAAAAGAATCCTAGGATGCAGATAAAAACACATATAGGAGCTTATTGATTGCATGTAGTTCCTTGTATGTGCTTGTTTTATTTAGTTTCTTGTTATAATAAGCAAAATGATGATCTATATGTCCCAAAATGCCACTATTACCTACTTTAGAGCCATTGCATGCTATTTTAAAAGGCCTTGTTGAAATTGGTAATTTAGCAATTTTTTGTTTTTTTGCCACTGTCTATTATTATATCAAGAGTCTCTGTGTTGGAGGGGTTTCATTGTAATTTATTCTATTTCAGGAGGTACATGTGTTCAGTAGGCTAGCATCAATACCGAACCTTTTAATATTTTGATTATAAAAGGAGATTAAACCAAGGGAATTTGTGGCATCTAAAATAGATTGTGATCTATGTCAATCATTGGTCGTATTTAACTTAGCTCTGTTCTAATATATCAGATTGAACTATTAATATTGAAGAAGTAAGGCTAATCAATAACTTTTATAAACTAAGTGTTTGCTAAGTAAGGCCATATAGTAAAGGCGATTGGTTTATCAACACCATTCCATTATGTGAGGATATTATTAAAATTTGTTGCATAGAATTTTCCAATAGATTTTCGGAGTACATGATTCATTAGCCTCGGATAAGTTCTGACTTGATAGAACAATTTGCACGAGTAAAGTAGATCACAAGGCTTAGGAGCATGGAAAAATAATTAGAAATAGTAATAGCGAGAGTGAAGTAGGTAAAGGGCACACCTCATGATTTCCTATCACCTGTATTATTTTTGTTAAGGTTCCCAATAACATGGCATCGATGAGAAACTCATCACCAAGATGTAATTCCAAACTTTTGTCTTATGATCAAAATTTTTATTTTGTTATGTTTTAGACTTTAACCCTTCTTACGATTCTTAAGCTCTAGTGTTTGATAGTGTATTGGTCGAACACCTAAATTAGGGACAACATCTTATGATACATTTCGTCAGTACTTAGATTGTAAGATTTTTAGTAGCAGTAAAAACAGTATAGACGGGATATCAGCTTCTATGTTTGGTGGATCTTGGATTGCTTTGTTTAGTTAATGGGTGGAGGTCGGCCTGTCAGTGCATAAGCAAGAGATCATCACAAGACGTGGAAGTGATCTTGAGGAATGAAGGAGCTTTGCTATGGTACTGGATTGATGCTGAACCCAATGCAAAAGAACCCAATTACGAGTTAGACTTGGATTTGTCATGAGAATGATAAGAGGAAAAATAATGAGGTTAGAGAATGACAAGGAATGTTGAGAATAGTGAGTATAAGGATAGAAATTATCATACATGGAGATGAGATGATGAGAAGAAGAGGTTGGGGTAGATGGGTTTGGATGAAAGAGAAAAGAGATGTAATTATGGTGTGTGGGGTGGGGGGGGGGGGGGGTGTGGTGTGAAGGTGGTGGAGAGATAATAATATCAAGAAAGAGTAGTTGGGATGATACTAGAACTATTAGGAAATTCAATGGAAAACACACTTTTATTTAATGTAAAGAGAGGGTTAAAACACAACACAATAGAAAATAATAACATAAAACATACACGACACAAGCAAACACCTCTATGGTGTATTTCAAGTATGGTAGAGGTCGACGAGGTGGATTTGGTGACTTGAGACAACAAGGATGAATGCAGGAGAGGGGTCAACAAGGGTTGGAAGGTGAACTGGAGGAGGGGGCAGTAGGGTAGGGTGGCGAGAAGGTCTGTTGGGCGGCTGTGAGGTAGGTTGAAAGGTGGAGTAACAAGCTGAGGTAGGACAACAACTGAGGTGGGACAACAACTGAGAAGATTCGTCGACACTTTAGGACGGTGGGCAACGAGCAGGGATGTGCAGAAAACAATGGGAAAGGCCGCGGGAGTGCGGCTGATGAGGGAAAATAGCGGCCGGAGGAACTGGCAGCAAGAAGGCGGTTAGGATGAGTGGAGGAGAAGGGTTAGGGAAGATAAAATGAGAAGATACATCTCCACCTTGGTGTAGGATACACCCGGAGCATCACCATCTTGGATACAACCCTCAGAAGGGAAAATGACTCCACACAAGAAATCTGAAAGTAATCACAGTAAGACCAATCTTACAACCAGAAAACAACAATTTATAGACTCCTATTGGAGAAAAATAGGAAAGAGATAAAAAAGAAAAACTCACACACAAAAAGAAAGAGTTGGGAAGGCCAGAAGGATTTAGAGAAATAACAATTGAAATTTTCTTTATGGAGGACTCCAAAGGAACGCTGTAGTCTTGTTGGATCGTATTCCAGCTTCGCAAACCCCTCTTCTGCCTTCACGATTTTTTGCGATCCCGTCTTCTCCTGCCTTTGTGATAGTATTTGGGGTTTTTGTCGTGTGCTTTCCAGCGTTCGCGATAAGGCGCTGTTTTAGCACCCGCGTTAAGCTCTCGGGGTTGGGGGAAGTTTCGATCTCGTTTGTTAAACCTTTACGCTCTTCAAAGCTCGGTGTCAAGTCGGCGACGTTGAACGTGGTTCAAACGTTGTAGGCCCCTGACAGGTCGATCATGTAGGCGTTGTCATTCCAAAGCACATTTTAATAGAATATATCTTTGTCCACCTTTGGCACGTCTTGAGTTGGAATTATAGGTAGACTAGTATTTCTGCAGCTCAGGTATCGAGCCATTCCAAGGTAACCTACTTCTTCCACTCCTCGTAATCACTTTAGTGCAGCTAAGGAACTGGTATCGAAGGGGAAATCAGTTATGGGGTGAAATTTGTGACAGGTTGCACCCCTCTCACTAGCACACACTCAGAAGAGACCTCTTCACTGTAGGACTTGAATTTTCGTCCCCATCAAACTCCTCAAGCCCATCACTAAGTTGTTGTTCTTCTCTCCTATATGGACTACACAAGCAAACACCTCTATGATGTATTTCAAGGGCGGTGGAGGTCGGCGAGGTGGATCTGGCGGGTTGGAAAACAAGGATGAATGCAGGAGAGGGGTCAGTAGGGGTTGGAAGGTGAAATAGAGGAGGGGGCAGTAGGTTAGGGTGGTGGGAAGGTCTGTTGGGCAGCTAGAAGGTAGAGTGGGAGGTAGAGTAGCAAGTTGGGAAAGTGGGACAGCAGTTGGGAAGACTTGCCGACACTTTAGGAGGGTGGACAACAAGCTGGGAAGTTCAGGAAACAATGGGAAAGGCTGTCAGAGTGCGTTTGTTGAGGGAAATCAATGGCCAGAGGAGCTGGCAACAAACCGACGGCTAGGAGTGGATGAGAAGGGTTAGGGAAGATAAAAAGGGAAGATATATCATCACCTTGGAGTAGGATATAGCCGGAGCACAATCATCTCCTCGGATACAACCCGACAAAAGGGAAAATGACTCCACATAAGAAATCTGAAAGAAAACGCAACAAGGATGACTGCAGGAGAGGGGTCAGCAAGGGTTGGAAGGTGAAGTGGAGGAGGGGGCAGCAGGTTAGGCTGGTGGGAAGGTTTGTTGGGCAGCTAGAAGGTAGAGTGGGAGGTAGAGTAGCAAGCTGTGAAAGTGGGACAGTAGTTGGGAAGACTTACCGACACTTTAGGAGAGTGGACAACAAGCTGGGAAGTGCAGGCAACAATGGTAAAGGCTGTCGGAGTGCGTTTGTTGAGGGAAATCAACGGTCGGAGGAGCTGACGGCAAACCGACGGCTATGAGGAGTGGATGAGAAGGGTTAGGGAAGCTAAAAAGGGAAGATATATCATTACCTTGGAGTTGGATATAACCGGAGCACCATCACCTCCTTGGATACAACCCGATAAAAAGAAAAATGGCTCCACAGAAGAGATTTGAAAAAAAAAATATAGCAAAAGACCCCCTCTTATGAACAAAAAATAACAATTTATAGGCCCCCACTGGAGAAGAATAGGAAGGAGATATAAAGGACAACTCCCACACGAAAAGGAAGGGTTGGGGAGGCAAGGATCTAGAGAAATAGCCATTAAAACTCACTAAAGGAAGGCTGTAGTCCTGCTAGATCGCGATCCTGCTTTACTAACCCCTCTTTTGCCTTCGCGATTTTTTGCGATCCCGCCTTCTTCCACATTTTCTCATGTGCTTTTCAGTGCTCGTGAGAGGGCGTTGTTTTAGCGCCCGCGATAGAGTGGGGGAGGGGGGAGAGCACGCGTTCCTAACATACCTAATTTCATCTCCGTGAAGACAAGCCGGGACGGATGTTGACAGCGAACAAAGTGTTAGAAACAATTTATTAGCAACTTCTAAGTGGTGTATAAATAACTATTAGATATTAGGGGGTTGTTTCAGTGCCCGCGATAGGGGGCTGTTTTAGCGCCTGCGATATATTAGCAACTTCTAGGGTCATTACCAAGCAACAACTTGAGTTATAAGTTTCCCGAGGAACTTGAAATTATATTATTTTTTAAGTGTGCATTATTTCTAAGATCATTATAATCATAATGGTACTTGAAAATTTATTATTATTAAGTACACAATCATTGTTTTGATACCATTTGATAGGAGCCGAGACGATTTTTCCATAGAAATTATGGAAAACGAATATTTTATTGCAAAAAATCAAACAACTCAACACAAATACATAAGAGAAGCTCCTAGTTCGGTGATCTCTCCCAAATCCTACAATTTGAGAGGAAGGAAATCTCTCTCAAACCCAAACCCTAAACCTAAGACTTAAGACCAAATCTCATGCATGATCTTAATCCTAAGCATATTTCTACTAAAAAATAATAAATAATAAATGACAAAATTGCACTTAGGCGAATATAAGACAAAATTACCTTATGCTAGGCACCGGTGTAGCATCTTAGTTTCTTATCCCGCATACGAGGAGATACTCCAGTGTAACATATTGTTTTTGTGCATATTCTTTGTTTCTCTTTCTCACGCCATCTCTGCTATGCAATTACGGGTTCATCTCTTCCTCCCATAGTTTCTTGTTTGTTCAGTCTTTGCAACTTTTTCTCTCTCATGTAGTTTCATCTCTGTCAGCGCTGTCTCTTCCTCGCTGTGGTGCTTCTTTGCCCTGCTGTGGAATTGTCCTCTTTTTTGTCTTGTACGTTGTATTATTCCATAATATACCTAATATGCTACACCCTCCCACCATTGCTACCGCTTCTCACACGAAATGCATGATTCGAACAATGCTTTTCAAAATATTGGTGCACTCCCGTGGGCACAACTTAAATCTGTTGAAACCAAAATCAAGCCAATCAAAGGTACTGTAGTGCAATTTAGGTATGAATCAATGTGCCATTCACTTGCTTGCCAGTTCACCCAACATGATAAGAATGATGAATAGATTATGCTTTGCTAGATGATTTGAGACTTTATTTATGACAACGACAAAGATTATTTTGTTGACTAACTTAATTTCCTATGAAAACATAAGACATGAAAAAATAATGTAATATTTTAAATTTTATGTGTTTTAGGTTTTGAGCCTTTGAATTTTAAGTTCTTTTTGTGATATTTTATCTTTTAATTTAATAGCAATTCATTTTTATTTTTATTTTGTTAATATTTTTTTGCTATTATTTTAAATTGCTTGTGCCATGCTATGTGTCATGTGCTATGACTCTATAGAGACCTTTTTGCTATGGCGTGCTATTTGCCATTGCTAAGTGTAAGCTTCTTCTAGGTAAAAGGTGAAGGTTAATGTGCATAAATAACTAATTTTAACCTTATTGAGTGACCATGTTCCTTATGGTATTGATAAAAGAATATGAACTTTAATTTATTTTGCAACAAGTTATTCTATCCATAGGGTATCTAGAAGCTCTTAAGTTATGATCATCAAAAACATTGGTAAGTTTAATAAGCTTGAAACTCCAAATTGAACATTGCTCTATCTTCATTACTCAGAAAATTTTTGTTCAAATATTTGTTTGTATTTTTTGTATCTGTTTTTATATGAAGTAACATGATCTGGAACTTAGCCAATCATGGCTACAAAACATAAGGGGAAAAACATTTAACTAGTGAGATTAACTATTTTGAAGTGTGCTAAGTTAAAATTAATTAAAGATTTAAATGTTGCATTGGTTTAAGAAACTGGGTTGAGCAATGAAGCAGCGTTGCTTAATTTCTTCATTTCACAATGTTGTCGTGCACAAAGTGTATGTTTCGAACAATGCTTTTCAAAATTTTGATACACACACAAATGCACGTTCATGCTGTAAATTTGTCCAAACCAGAACCAAGACAATTAAAGGTACTCTCTTGCAATCTAAGGATGAGCCGATGTGCCATTTTCTTGCTTGCAAGCTTCACTCGTTGATAACGATGATGTAGATGATTATGCTTTCTGAGACAATTTGAAACTTTTTGTTTTATGACAATGACGAAGATTATTTGGTTGACTAATTTAATTTCTTCTGAAAATATAAGACATGAAAAAATAATGTAATATTTTAAATTTTGAGTGATTGAGGTGTGGAGCTGTTGAATTTAAGTATTATTTTTAATTTTTTATGATATTTTTTCTTTTAATTTAATATTATTTCATATTTACATTTATTTTCTTAATAATAATTTTTTTTTGTTTAAACTGGTTGTGCCTCGGGTTGTAATCGTGTTGAGTCAAGATTGGACTTGGCTTGGTTGAATGATAAGTTAATCATGTTCATTTCAAGTTTGAGCTAAACTTTCAAATATTTGTTATACTTGGTTTGCTTAAACCTTTAATGATCATATTGTACTTGGCTTATTTATATTATTTGAACAAGCTAAGTATTTCATTTTCATATAAAATAAAAAATGAGATTTGTACTTGATTTTTTATTTAAAAAGCTCAAATGAGTACTTGATTTTTATATAAAATAATTAAAAAATAATTTTATAAATTTTAAAAAATAAGCAATTGAATAAATTTTAAATTAACATCTCACTAGTTTATACAAAGTAAATAAAATAATATATGAGTTGTAAGTATGCTTTATTACAGTCAAATAACATAAATATGTACTAATAAATTAGTTCATTTGAATAAAAAATAAGAAAAAGTCACATTAAATTTATATGCATATTGATATTAAATTGTAATATATTACTGTTAAATGTATAATAAATACATTTTAGTTAATTTAATTTATTTAAATAATATCTTATATGAGTATAGAATATTTAATAGGTTATTTGTTGAACAACAAACTAGTCTGTTCATGAACATTAACAAATGAGTTAGACTATGTTCAAATTTGGTTCATTTAACCTTTAAGTGTTAACAAAATTTTCGAACTCATTTATGTACTATTTTGAACAAACATGATCGAATATTAATCAACCCAAGTTCGAGTTCATCAAGTGCATTGGTTCATTTACAACCCTACTTGTGCCATGCCATGCACCATGTGCTATGGATATTTAAAAACCTTTTGCTATGGCGTGTTATTTGCCATTTACAAGTTTAAGCTTCTCCTAGGTAAAAGATGAAGGTTAATGTACATAAGTACCAAATCTTCACCTTGTTGAGGAGTGACCTTGTTTCTTCTTGTATTGATAAAAGAATATGTTCTTTAATTTATTTTGCAATAAGTTTTTCTATCCGTAGGGTATGTTGATGCTATAAAGTCGTGATAAAAAACATTAGCAAGTTCAAAGAAGTTAGAAACTCCAAATTAATCATTGATCTATCTTCAATACTTGAAAAAAGTTTGTTCAAATACTTTTTTGTATCATTTGCATATTTATGTTTATATATAAAGTAAAACGATTTTGAGCTTTATTTAGCCAAGCATGCCTACAAAACCGAAGGGGAAAAATTTTAAATATGTGAGATTAACTATTGTGAAGTGGGCTAAGTTAAGATTAATTAAAAATTTAGATTTTACCTCAAATTAAGAGAGCGGGTTGAGCACAGAAGCCAAGTGTTAGCTTTATTTCTTCATTTCACAAGGATGTCATACACAACGTGGGTTACTTGTTATCTCTCTTTCTTTCATATCAATACATTATCGTTTGCATATAATCAATCATATGATCTTACATGTCATACCCAATGTGGTGGCAAAGCTTATTTATATTAGCTATATATTTGTTGTATAAAAAAAAAGGAAAATTGACATACTTAGCACACAATTCTTATGTATTTACACATCTCATACTTAAACTTTTATATTTAGACACATAAGACTTTGGTAGTTTAAATTGATGCATTCACTTTTAAATAGTGGTAATAGGCTATTTTTTATGTGTTATTAAAGATTTGAGTGTTGTGTCTGTAAATATGAAAGTTTAGGTGTGAGATATGTAAATACAAAAGAATTGGGTGCTATGTATGTAAATGCCCTTAAAATAAAATAATCTAGTCTATTTTGTCACACCATAAATCATCCAATCTCTTGTCTTTCTCAAATTTAGCCTTCTCCATATCATATTGTTGATTCTTACTCCACTTTTCATTAATTATCATAGTTTAAAATTCTTATTTTATAGCTTTGAATCACCTAAGCGTAATGATTGTCAATGCAAAAGGAGTATTATGTATAACCAATATTTTAGCTTCTCAAACTTATTGAAAATTCAAAGCCTTATTGAGTGATTGATTGACCATGGAGTTAATATCTAATTTGCATCGCTTGCAATGCTTTTGATCTGTAAGTGATCTCATTAATTTTATATTCTTTGGGGCATAAATAATATTTAATGCTAGCTTCAAACTATACAACTTAAAAGTCCAAAAAAATATGTGGGATTTTGGTCTTAGTTATTATTGGTGTTGTTTCATACATTCGTGCATTGCAGCGATTACTTGAGCAGCTCCCATAATCACTTATTCGATATTATTTGAACTATAAAATTAATTTTATAACTATAATCTCCATTTAATAACTCAAAAAACTAATTAGAGGTTTTATTTGTGTATTGGTCAATCAATAATTCGATATGATTTGAACTATAAAATTAATTTTATAACTATAATCTCCATTTAATAACTCAAAAAATTAATTAGAGGTTTTATTTGTGTATTGGTTAATTTTCACCTACAATAGTAACTTTATTTTTGTTTGAAGTTTCTTTTATTGGATCAAGTTTTTTTTTTTCAATTTTGGCTCTTTCCTCTTAAGCAGTGCTATTCTAAAAAAATTGTAGCTCGTAGGATCTGTCCAGGAGGAGTGCTATTTGCTACATAAAATAATAAAAAAAAGTTAAAATAATATTTATTTATACTAAAGAAAATGGAATAGGAGTTGCGTAAAAATGCTAAAATAATATGAATTCTTTGCTATAGGAAATGGAAGGGAGGTTGAATAAAACATGGAACAATTTTTTCTTGCAGTGGTCTCTAGTTTGCAAATTTCATGCTCTTGTAATAGCTATATTTAATCTAAACATTTTCCGCTTTTTTTGGATCTTAAATTAATTTTCATTTGAATGTTAGCTAGAATATTGATTCACTTGATTGAGCCACTTTGGTCAGAAGCAATTCTTAATTCTTCTTTTGTTCATCATTTGCATCTATTTTTGTAATTTTTGAAGTTGTATTGATGCAATTTTTTGGGTAGAATTGGATGCCTTCTAGTATTTTCTGCGCAAGCATGAACTCATCATAGAAACGTCCCTTTATATTTTTCTCAACAAAACCATCATTAAATTTCTATAATTTTTTCTATCTCAATCTCTCTTGCTTTGTCTAATTTGGTTATACATATCATACAATGGCTTATTACCCTCCTCTTTGAGATTATTACTAATTACATCGGTTCCTATTTCTGAAGTCATTCTCCTATTATACAATACAAAGCATATAAGATTAATAGCTATACATTGGACAGAATTAAAACTAAAAGGGAAATTTACATACATAGCACACGATTCTTATGTATTTACATATCTTTCACCTAAACTTTCATATTTACATATATGGCAGTTTGGTGTTTTAAACCTATGCATGAAAGGTTGTATTTCACTTTTAAAAAGTGGTAATATTGTTATTTTTATGCGATGTTGAAGACTTGAGTGTAAATATCAAAATGTTGGTGTGAGATATGTAATACATAAGAATTGTTTGTTGTTTATGTCAAAGCCCCTTAAAAGTGACATTATTTTCTATTAGTACTTCCACACATTGGAAGCACTAAACCATTTTGAAATAAGAGCTCAAAAACTAAAAGCTGTAATTGCCAGAGTTTTTTGAATATTTTTCCAATCTGAGGCGAAAGTTTCAATCTGAATTTTGACTTCAAATCTGTCTACAATTCTATGTAGAAATGCGAGTTTTATTATTTGTTTCTTTTTAGTGATAGATTTTCAACAATTCGTAGTTCGGTTGACTGCTCATTCTTTTGGCTTTTTTTTTTTAATGTTTATGCTGTCCTCAAATTGTATTTGCTAAGACAATATTGTGGCAAAATGCTCCCCAGTAATTTCATTGACATTTTTGTTTGTCACAGAGTCGTAGACACGGTAATACAAATGTGAAATTTACATGGTCATCATTTATACAAAAACTAGAGCCAACTTTTCAAATTATAGATATATCATCTGAGTTTTATTCTTAAGAGCAGAATGCCATTCACTTAATTTTCCAACCGTTGGTTTAATAATTTGGCTAGTTTAATTTACTAGGAAAATAGCATGTTTTCCGACTCTGCAAGAAAAGATGAAAATAACATTTACTGATCACATATGTGCACAATGTTCCCTAAGAACAAATAATTTTGTCCCATGAATGATTCAATGACAAATTGCTGTAAACTTATAGGTCTAGTTACAGCTATTTAACTTTTAAATGAAAATTTGATGAATCATATTTTCCATAATTTGAGTGCTATAATTTATGCAGTGTTGCCAATGCTTGTTTGTGATTTGTCAGAATAAGAATTTCTGGTACTTCCATTTAGAAAATTAAAAAAAAAATTGACGTGCCAATGATGTCTTATGAGTCATGATGCTCTTTAGAAAGCGTGCTTGCTGCATATATATCCTTACCATTTGCGAAGCTAATATATTGAATTTCAAAATATCTCCTGTTCTAACAGAAGATTTCATTTTTACATGCACAATTTTTTTTTTTTTTAAACCGATTTTATATTAATTTAAACGAATAAAATATGCTCTTCTTTCTTATATATCTAAGGAACTTACGGGATACATTTCATATGAACACCTGCACGTTGGCAATGCATTGCTTTCACAAACATACTGATCATAGAAAGGAACTATGTTACATATTTTGAAGTTCTCTAATTTTGGAATTCAGTAATGGGCATGTCTTCCTTTTATCCGTCTTTTGTGAACTTTTTATAAACTATCATCTTCTGTAATACTTCAGTGAAGCATTTTGATAATTGTCTCTAATATTGGAAATCTAGCACTTCTTCAAATTACCACACAACAACTTCATCTCAAGGAACTTACACTGGTTTTTCTTTCAGGTCTTCAGGAAGTTTGGGATTCAAAAATATGATCCGGTGAATGAAAATTTTGATCCGCACCGACATAATGCAGTCTTTGAATTACCTGATGCGTCGAAACCACTTGGAGTAGTAGTTGTTGTTTTGAAGGTATGCATTTTTGAAACTTCTGCATTTCTTAATAGAATTTATTCGCAAGTTTTTTCGTCTGCGACGCCTCGATGTTTTGGCAATGCTTGGATTGGTTTCAATTGAGACATTTCTATGACATCCTTGGTTTATTTACTTGTTTGAGTAAACCTATTGCATGTCCCAGATGTTCAGGACTTAAAAAGCAAAGTAAATTTACATAAATACAACATAATTATGATGTATTTACATATTTAAGACTTAAAGTATGAGAGTAAAGTACTCTCATAATTGCATATATAAAAAACACTCAAAATTTTAATTTCACATAAAAAATATCATTATAATTAACTTTTTATATAAGTAAAATATACATTTTTCATGCATAAGTTTATTTTACATGCACGCCAACCAATTCCTATGAATTTACATCTCTAACGCCTAAATTTTACTTTTTATATTTGTAACACCCAAAACTTTAATATCACGTAAGATCGAGTCATTTTAGCTTCTAAAAGGTGAAGTTAAAGTTTGTGTCAGATATGCAAATACATAAAAGTTGGGTGTTATGTATGTAAATCTTCTTACATTTATAATAAACTTTTTGAATATTTAGTTTCTATTGCTACTTAACCACATCTCTATTATTTCATGGTGCAGCCGGGCTATATGATACATGACCGTGTCCTCCGTCCAGCCGAAGTTGGCGTAAGCAAAGCACCCCCTGATGAGAGTTAGAGACCAACTTATTTTTTTTGCCTTCATTTTTTGTTGTCAGGTTTTAGGGTGGATTTGGTAAATGAAATGCACTCAATATGGTATCATTTATCAAAGTAATAACTGTCTGTTGGCAAAATATGCAAATATTTTTTATATTTTTAATCGGCTGTTTGTCTCTTTGATTGTTGATGGTGCATCTGCATGAGGATGAAGGCTGAAGTTTTGCTGTAAGACCATTTGAGTTTCTCAAATGAA
>NEWO01000008.1:4145194-4169378 GCA_003013225.1 Phalaenopsis aphrodite
TATCATTTTATATATTCTCCTCTAAGATTCTCTATTCTCTTCATCTCCTTCCCACCACCCTCATAATTAAACTCATTCTCTGCACACCTCTCAAGCCTTCCACACCTCACAAACACATTAGCTCAACTCATCAAAACTAGCGCATGCAACTATATACAAACTCCCCATATTTCTAAACCACTAAACAACTTCCACTTCCCCAAGAAAACTATAAAGTCCCCCTCCACCTCCTTCCCTCATCTGCAACCTAACAATAATGCATCCTTCTCTCCTCCCAACCTTCCTCCTCCTCTCCTTCCTCCCCTCTCTCTTCGCCGCCACGGACTCCTGCTCCTCCTACGCCTTCTCCACCGACGAATCCTTCGACTCATGCATCGACCTCCCCTATCTCAACGCCGCCCTCCACTGGTCTTATGCGCCGAAGCCCGGCACCCTCCGTGCCGCCTTTCGCGCTTCGCATGCCAGTGATGGTTGGGTGGCGTGGGGCATCAATCCTATTGCGTCGAAGATGATCGGCACACAGGCCCTCGTCGCCTTCCGCCACTCGAACGGTAGCCTGATTGCTTATGCGACGTCGATCGATAGTTATGCGCCGGACATGTCGCCGGGGGAGCTCGCTCTGCCGGTTTATAACCTGCAGGCTGACTATGTGGATGAGGAGATGATAATATATGTTACTTTGGGGGTGTGGAATAGTAGTGATGTGAATCATGTGTGGCAGGTTGGGAGTAACGTTGTTAAGGATAGGCCGCAGAAGCATAAGATATTTGGTGAGAATTTGAAGTCTGTGGGAACAATAAGTTTTATCTGATCAAGTGGTGTTTTGTTGGATGTGTTCTTGAAAAGTTTGTTTTTTATTTAATGGAGGTATTTTAAAATTTAATTTGAGATTTCAGGAGATAAAAATTTTAAAAATAAAATAAAATAAATTTCATATGTTCAGTTTTTTTTTTTTGTAGATAAATTTAATTTTTTTAATCATATTATTATTATTCAAGTTTTCAGTTTTTTTGGATTAATAAAAATTAAAACCGATTAAAAAAATGAATATATTTAAAATTCTAAAAAAAAAAAAAATCAAATCTTTATTTTAAAATCAAACAGGATCAACCAAACGAGCTCAGTTCAGTTCGATCTTTTTGGTTTTGAACAAACAATGCACACCCCCAATTGATTGTGGTTTAAAATTCTCTATGCACCCAAAAATAGTCTGCCCAAATTTCAAGATAATTTGACAGTCTACATTAAAAAAAATAAATCTGGCGAGAAGCTACAAGTATTCATAAAGCTTATAGACTAAATAAGCACCAGCCAACCATTAGCCAGCCGACCGAAGACTGGCGACCAAACAACAATAAACACACATTCACGCCAACGACCAAACAAAGGTCAAGTGCGCCCCAACTGTCTCACCACTATCAAAGTGAAACTCTCTCAACAACTCTTCCAAAAATCTTTAATGATCTCTAGAAATAACCAAGGAACAAGTGAGCCAAACCCTGTGATCAACCAGCTTCCTTTCTCAAAGTCGATCGACATCCCAGAGCAAAGGTCAACCGACATCCAAGTAAAATAGTTGAACAACACCAGCTCGGTCATCCGACTTGAGAACCCTTCGGCAATAAGATCCAATTATATTAGAAGATGCCAAAATCAATTCAGAATATAAAAAAAATGTGATAAAGGACAATAATTTCCTATATATAATGCTCCTATTCATGTAGGGGCAAGCATGTAATTTTTTTTCTTTTGATCCTTTATCTTCTATAAATAGGGGTTGCATAGGTTATATTAAGGGATTTTTGGCTCTTCACCATAAAACCATACCTTGTAAGGAGATCTATTTCCCCATTTCACTTGTAACTCCCAAGTTACAATATATAAAATGGGACATAGAGCTCAGGAATACCCCAGTTCGTCTCTACGGGGGCAAGTTTATGTATGCTCTTTTTTTTTCTTTCTCCCCATCTCTACTTCTCCCGCAATATTCCTAGCGCTCTGATCCTTATACATGCCTCACATGACAAATTTGGATTCAACTTCCTAATCGGTGTGGTGAGCATGGAGTATGCTACAAACAAGAAAAGAAGCAACACCAATGAGGAGAACTCAATCTCAAATATATTCTTAAACAGTGCAACAGATTTGGAGCTTGGAACATCGTTTCTGTCATCTTTCTAGAGGACTTGGTTAGGAGGCGAGTAGCTCAAAAAGGATATTTGGCTTCTGATGATCGAAATGAGTCTACCAAATGAACATGCACATTGCTCGGTCAACTCCAAGTGGCTCACACACTACTTTGCATATAAAGGGAGTGGTACTTCAAAAAACTTTTCTACTGTTATGAAAATTTTTTTTTGATGTCTTCCTCGATCCAATTAACACTTGGGGAATTAGAATCCAAGAAATCACGTCGATAACAAATCAAACCAAAGAGGTTCAGTAGGAAGAATAGTCCACAATGCTCCTGCATAAAAAATTCTTGTTCTTCACTTGAATTGAATAAAGCTTTCAAAGAGATTTCCTACCCGATAGATAAGCTTCACAAATGATAAGACAAATCATTCCAATAGTGAGCCTTGGTGGTCACCCGCATACGAAGGTAGCTACAAGGTCTACCTAAGTTATGGCAAAGGAGAGGATCGATCGAGATGATAATCCGACCAAGTAATTTATAACTGAAAAATGCAAAAAGTGAGCCATATGATAATATCAAAAAATAGAGGTGACTAAAAAACACACTATAGATGTCCGATTGACGCCCTAACAACAAAATCGAACCATAAGGCCAAGCATAAAAAGTTAGTCTCAAAGCTCAATGTGGTTATAAAATTGGAGGAGGTTCCCTTCTTGGTAGCAAGTCTCAGTGATTACCCCTGTGAAGACAATAACAATATCCACCTAGTTCCTGGAGAAATGAGTGATTAACCGAGACAATAAATCTGACTGAAGCAAAATGAAATAGGCAGTATAAGACTTGTGTCGAGTCATGCCAAATCAAAAAATGACCAAAGATATTTCCCAAGGTTTGAGTAATCCATCAAACACAAATACTCATTACCAAACAATTAATGCAAAGAAATGATAAGGGCAAAATAGTAAACGATATGAAAAATGATTGAATGGTTTCATTCATTTCAAACTAAAGAAATATACAAATATTTTATGTACACAAAATAATTCATTTACATAAGATTTACAAAAAGTTTCTTCTAGAAAAAAAAAATTTGTTAAGTCTTAGGAAGCCAACTAGAAGATCCTCCTTCACATTTGACATTTGATTCATCTCCAGAAGAATCCTCGTAACTGGTGTACAGAGCAACAAATTTATCTATGTCAGCATACTTTAAGTCAACCAAGCCTGGCTGAATGGATCTATCAATTGATGTGATGTTGTCGATTTGAAGTTCCTCACTTAGAATCTTTTCCTATTTTGGGCGGGAGGAAAGCGACTAGGACTCCTCGGTCTTCATAGTCTCCATCATCATTTCTAGCTTCCAATTCTCTTGTTCGACGATCAACCGAAGATCAGAAAGAGTAGAAATCTGCTCCTTGATCACTAATAGCTTTTTCTCGACCACCATCACTTGCTTTTTAAACTTCTTAGCAGATTTGATCAAGTTATAAACCCTTTCCACAATGGCAACCCACTTCATATTAGCCTGGTCTAATACCATCATATGGAGGTCTGAAAGCTTCAGGTGGTATCAAACTACTTTCTTGTATAACTCGAGCTGCTCAAGAGGTTAAAGAGACTTAGCAAATGTGCGACCAAATAACCTCCTCAAAAGCAAACTAGTAGGCTTCAGTAGATAAAAAACTAATATACTAGCCCACCGACTTGTCGATGGATGTGAACTAGCCATAAAAAAAACTCCAGAGCTTAGTCCCCCAACTCTTAGAAGAAATCGAGTTGACTAGAGAACCCTTCCTCCTCTTTTGGTATGAAATAGTGCTTTGAGGAGTTGACTCTGCGACCATCTCCTTCCCCACACGATGTTACGCTTTATCTGGAGACACTGCCTTTGGATATGTTCCAGACTCGATATGAGCATTAGAGGCAGGCCCACAGCCTCGCTTCCAGTGAATGAATTATCTTGGTGAGGCACACTCGACTATGCTCTTGCCCCTTCCTCAAAAGATTCTTCCTCAACACCACTCTCCTCAGGGAGGCCGGATGACCCACCAAAAAAAGCTGCATCTAGAAAATATGTATCAAAGTTAGCATGAACCACACGACTTCTTGTAACGATGGTCAGTTCACTAGTTAAATTTTGTTGGATCACTATTATGGTTGCAAAAATAGAAAAAAGAAAATCCCCACATATTGAACTGATTACTCTGCCACGAGCTTTGATTAGCCACCCTCTAGTCGTTATCGCTTCCTGCTCAGAGGCTTCTTTTGTCTTGGCCTCATCAATGACCGTCTTTTTGATCTTCTAAGCATTGACCACTTTCTCACAAATGACCTCCGTAGCATCAGAGGAGCCCCACAAGACAGTTGTCATCCGTCCAAGAATTCCCAGAAATAGGACCAACTTCAAAGTTACCAGATTGATACACTTAGGAACTAAGAGTAGTTGATCGTTGATGTCAACTATTTAACCTGGGATAGTCAGTGCCTTTTATTCTCTTGAAGGCATCACCAATCGGTATAGTCTTGATTCCTAATTCTCAAACAATGAGACAATGAAAAATTTGTATTAACATCCATTTACCTTATTTTTCAAACCAAAGAATTGGAATTGACCGACTGACCCAAGTTGAACGTATCCGTTGACTCTATACAGAAGGAAAACAAGTGACTGAATAAGTAAGTCAACCATGGGATCCCCATCCACCAATAAAAAATAACGTAAGTCATTATTGTTGCAACAGAGTTTGACTTAATCTGAGTTGGCATGACCCCATAAAAATTGAAAATAAACCTAAGCTCTTAAAATAAGGATAGTCAGAACACTACAGGAAAAAAATACAAAAACCGATGACAAAACCAACGACCTCAATTTGCGTTAGAAAAAATGTTCAATTTTTTTATGATTTAGAGATGGTTTATAATCTGAGTTATTCCCGATGACATAATTATAGAACAAGTTATCACTTATAGACTATAATATTTTTTCCTGACAATTTTAATTATTACCGATGCATTAAACCGTCAGTTAGAAGCCAAAGTTAACTAACAGTTATATTTCATTGGTTATCTTTGAACTTGTCGTCTGACAGGTACTAACCGACACATTTTTTTTGACAAATGACAGAAATTCCCAATCAGTAATAGTGTTAAGAACAGATGAATTTAACCATTTATTATCCATAAAAAATAATCCATTTTATCGCCAAACTCGTGGCTCTCCCCTTCTTGCTCTAATCAACTCCCACACCTACTCCTCTCTCCCCGAAACCCTCTCCTCCCAAAACCCTCTAATCGCCCTCCACCCCCCTCATTGTTTCGTCCAAAACCATCATTTTTTTTGTCACCGAACCTTCACAAGATAGCCGCAACAAAAGCTAGTTGTGAACACATCGACGGGAACACGATTTACAGTGATCAAAAAGTCTCATTTTTCTCCTCTATCCACTCCTCTCCTATCCAAAAAGATCGAGGAAGGCAACTTTTCTTCTTCAATTTTTTTTTTATTTTCATTTCTTTGGATGAATGCATTTAGGGTTTAGGATTTAGGAACTATAAAGAGATTTAACCAAATATTTTTCTATTTTAGTTGGATTACATCAGGGATTGGCTTTATGCCCATATGTTTTTGATTTAGTTATGGATGCTCTTACTAGATATTTACAGAAGGATGTTCCCTGGTGTATGCTTTTCACTGATGATATCCTTCTTGTGGATAAGACTACAGAAAGAGTTTAAGAAAAAAATTTAAATTATGGAGGTTGACAGTGGAGTCTAAAGGCCTTCGTTTGAGTAGATCTAGAACTAAGGACATGATATATAATTTTAGTGGTAGTAGCTATAGTGACAGAGTTGTAACTATAGGTGATCAAATCATTAAAAGGTGTGAAAGTTTTAGATATCTCGTGTCTCTCGTTCAAATTTTAGGTGATGTACATAAGGATGTGATTAGTAGGTTTCAAGTTGGTTGGTTGAAGTGAAGGAATGCATCTGACCTATTGTGTGATAGAAAATATTGTTTAGACTTGAAGGAAAATTTTATAAGATGGTCATGAGACCTATAGTGTTCTATGCGCAAAATGTTGGTCTTTAGATTAAGGGGTTGTTCTGTTGGAAGCGGGATTAGTTTGAATGAGTTTTAATAAATCCTGCAAATCTAGAATTTTCAAATCCTGTGGTACGTGCCTAATCCGAAGTAAGATTTAGTTTGAAATATGACAATCGCTCAGAAATTGATTCTAAGTTTGACTCGCACATGAAACTCAAGTTGGAATAAACACGCCGATGTACGGGCCAAATTTTGGATCAAATTTATTTGGAAGTTACAAATCAAATTTATTTGGAGACTACATCATCTTAGCTCAAATTCAAATTATTTAACAACTTAGCAATGTTAGTTCTGTCGAAGATCATTAAACATTCATGGATCACAATTGTTAAGTATCATTACAAGCACATTGTTCTTGAAAACAAACAAGCATGATGGGAGATCTGAAAAAGATAGTGTTATTTAAGGAATACATAAAAAAGAAGATAAGTTGCCAATAATACATCAATAGATAAAGCTCAAACTTCTTGGCCATGAGCTGCGAAGAAATGAGCGAGGTCAACCTTCACGTAAACCAATAGAAGAGTATAACCATGACATGTTGAAAAGCTCCACATTTGAATAATAACATATAATTTAAAAAAGAGACATTTGACCACCTCTTTTATAAAAAAAATAGCCTTGATAAATACAAATATCACTTCAAACAAAACACAAAGTTAAAAATCAAATCTTTTTTATAAAATTAATACCACTTTGATATAAAACCATAAAAAAACAACCCTAAATAAACTAATGGCTTGAATTCTTGTATTTGGAGCAAACTATTTACTATGAAGACAACAAGACTAAAATGGTGCAAGCAAGTATAAATAAAAGCTAAAAAATTGTACATGCCAAATCATTAAACCCATAAAAGCTACACCTTTAACTCTACACCTTTTCAAACAACAAGGAATGGCTTCATAATGGGTTTAGGAACGTTGGAGCTATGCCTCATGCAAATACAAACAAGATGGAGATAGGGTTATGAGATATGTTGTTAGTTTATTAGAGACTATTATTTTTTGTATTCTTATACATTACTAATTTGAAAATAAAGGCAGTCAGATTAGGGCATCCCAACGTAAGTTTTCGAGTCTTTCATATCACATTAAAAATATCACTATTTTTAACTAGGGGTGCAAACGAGCCGCTCGTTTATATTTCGAGCTCAAAAAGTACGTTCGTGTTCTGCTCGTTTGCTTAGCCAGCCGAATTCGAGCCGTTTACGAACAAAGAGTAGTTTTGACAACCCTAATCACATAGCTATAAAATGTTAAGGATTGGGACAAGATTTAAAATATCATTTGAATTTAATTTAATCATTTTTATTCTATTTTGTTCATTAATACTTTTAATTGATTATAATTCTTTGTAGCCTTAAATTCAATTAATTTTTAAAAAAAATTACTACTCATCAATATATATATATATATATATATATATATATAATTGATTAGTAGTATTTCGAGTCAAACGAATCGAACACGAACGAACAAATAGTTGTTCGTGTTTGGCTTGTTAACTTAGCGAACGAGCCGCCGAACACGAGCTGTTCGCGAACAACGAGCCATTTTGATAGCCTATTTTTAACTTTTTTTTTAAGTAAAATGCACCTTTGCATACATAGGTTCGGTGCCATATTTGTAAAAATTGAAGTTTAGATGTTAGATGTGTAAATACATAAGAATTGAGTGGTATGCATGTAAATCGTCCAACAAATTTTTAACAGCTAAAAAAACTGAAATATGAAACAGATTTTTAAAATATTCCCCTTAAAAAACCCTTTTTTTTCTTCCCGCCGAGCTTCGATCGCCTCCAAGAACTTCCCATTCTAACCGGACGCATCCAAGAAATCCTCCCTTCTCTGTTTCTCTTGCTCCTCTAATCTCCCGAACCAAAGCTTCGTCAATGGATCAAGAGAGAAGTTACTGCATCCTCTTTCTGGTCCTCCTCTTCCTCCTTCCTTCCCCTCCTTCATCTCTCCACTGCAAATACAGCTCTGCTTCGACACCCAAACTGACCTTCGATTCCCCTCCCAGATCCTCTGTGAAAAATGCTACTTCACAGGTCTCCTCCTGCACATCCGTCATCTTCTCCCTCCCTGCCCGCAAAGCAAACTCAGCAGAAATCAATTCAAGAAGAAACATATATCCTTCTGTTTGTCCTCTTCGCCGAAGAAATCAAATCAAGAAGCCAATTCCCTCCGCAAAGTTCAATCTTGCAAAGAAGTTTCTTCTCTTCTTGCAATCTGGTTTCTCACCTTCCAAAGAGATGGAAAATGTCACCTATCCCGTAATCAAAACCCGGAGCTTTGAAACAGCCAGGCCTGGTTCTTCCCTGTTTCAAGATCACGAAAACGAAGCCCTTATTCTTGGTGTCTGTTCACCCCTGCTTGCCATTATGTCAGCACTCTCCGCTATCTGGTCATATTTCAGAAAACTCTTCAAAAAGAAGGAAAAAACGCCAGAAATCACAGATCTAGAAACCCCTGTTTCTTCCCCCCTTTCAAACGCACTAGCAGGATTCCCTAGGTACAGATACCGCGAACTTAGCGCTGCCACCAAACATTTCAATCAATCAGAACTGCTCGGCAGCGGACGATATTCTTTTGTCTACAGAGCTATCTTTCGTGGAGCAGTGCAAATGTATGCAGTGAAGAGATTCAATCAGAATACTGCCAGCAAGCTCAGCTTCGAAATCGAAGCAACCACCATACATCGCCTTCATCATGGCAAAATACTCGAGCTCAGGGGCTGGTGCGATGAAAACCCTAACGAACCCCTTCTTGTCTACGACTACATGCACAACAGAAGCCTGCAGGAAGCCCTTTGGAATCGCCATCGATCTCTCCGATGGCACGTCAGGTACAACATTGCTGTAGGTGTTGCAGAGGCTCTGGTCTATCTTCACGAAGAATGTCAGCCTCGCGTGATTCATTCAGATATCAAAGAAGGAAATGTGATGCTGGATGTTGATTACAATCCCAAGTTGGGAGATTTTGGTCTGGCCATGAATGGTCCTCCTTATACGATAAGGCGTGAGAGGACTGAGAGGGATCCACCGGAGTGTCAGCCATTCGAAGAAGTTACAGTGAAGTTTGATGTTTACTTGTATGGATCGCTGCTGCTTGGGCTTTGCTGTCGGAGGAATGAGCAGCTGAAGAAATTTTGCAGGAGGCTTCGGAATCTGAAGGTGGAAGGCAGACTTCTGGAGGCTGTGGATCAGAGTTTGAATGGAAGATACAATGAGGAGGAGATGTTGAGGCTTCTGAATGTGGCGCTGCAGTGTTTGGAGCAGAGGGTTCAGAGGAGGCCTTCAATGGTGGAGGTGCTTCAGATTCTGACGGAGGGAGCAGCGGGAGAGATTGAAGAAGATGAACCTATTTTCTACCTTGAAATATAAGTTCTACTTCTTTTATGTTGGTTTGATGGATGAGTTGAGGAGTTTTTCTTAGTTGCTTTTAGAGAATAATGCATGTGTTGTTCCTTTGAAAAAATTGTCTTTTTGTAGCATCTTCAAAGTGAAGAAAAATGTGAGGAAAGTCAAGTTCAAGCATCCCCCCCCCCTCCATTTTCTCATGTTTTACATGCAACTTGTTTAATGTGTTAATGAGTAAACATATAATTATTAATAATTAAATATTTTTTTTAATTTTTTCAATAAAATCTCTTGCTCAACACATGAGAAAATAAAAATGGTTAGAGATGAACATATAGTCAATAAATAGGCTATAAAAGAGAGGAGCATGCACTCCACCATTAGGGTGTTTATGTTGAAGTAACCTAAGAAAGAAGCCTTTGGAGATTGATTAAGGAGTGAGTGCTTTGAACACATAACCTATTGCTATTCCAACCTTCTTGACTCTCCCATAGTGTAATTATTTTTATGATTGCAATCTTATTGTATCAAAAATCATTAACTAGTAAGTGAACCATTCCATCAATTTACACTTCCTCTAGCTTGCTAAGCTAAGAGTTTGGGAATCTGGTGAAGGAACTTTTTTTTTTCAATCTATAATTATTTTAGGGATTAAGTTATTGTATTATAATAAAATATTAAATTCAAATTGTATAAAATAAAAGATATATTGAAAATTTATTTATGATTTTTTTTTGTCAAAGAATACTTACATATAACCTAAATCATATGGCTACCTCAACCTCCATCTGTTGTCTTTGAATTAGTTATAGAAAATGTGCTTTTTCATGGTTTTTAAAAGTTTTTAAATCATTAATATTGGTATTATATAGAAGTTGTAGTTTCCACCTCTTTATCACTCATCAATCTTTATATGTACATTACATTTGCTACTTTAAAAATGAAAAAAAAGTACTATGTTTTATCCATTATCTTTGCCATTATGACTTGATGTAATTTGGTCATAGTTTTCGTATGGATCAAAGTAATAAGAATGAGAACATGCTATTTCATATATACTAGCTATGTCTTATAAACAAAGCATCTAGATAGGCTTTACTTGTCAGATTATTTTAATTATGTTGATGAATATATAATCATATTTAAATATAATTTATGCAGTAAATTTTTAAATAAAAATCATTCTAAACTATGTAAGTTATAATTCCAATAATATTTAGTAAGGCTTCCAATTATTGCATCCCCTGATTAGTTCATATGTAAATGATCCATTGAGTTCATGTTGAAATATTTACATTTATAATATATTTAGAACACTCAATTCACTTTATATTAATAAAAATTTCTTCAAATTTGAACACCACATATCTTTAAGCAACTTAATTAGTTCTAGAGATGTTTTTCAAATTTTTTATTAAAGCATTAAATAATTTTAGGCAAATATTTTATTCAAATATATTTGTCATTACTTGTCTTCCTAGATAAATTTTTAAAACACACAACTATACATTTGCTTATATTTGATTTAGATCTATTTAACATCTTCAAGAATTAAACTCATTAATACATTTCACTCTTTTATTCTAAATTGAGCATTTCTCTTAACTTTGTGCTATAAGATATTTCATTGCCAATTTTTCGGTTCAATTGTATTTCTTTTTAGATTCATCATTAATTTAATTTATTTTTTGTAATTTTAATGTCGATAATATGATTAAAAATATTATTAAAAATATTATTAAAAATATTATTTTCTCAATATGTATCAAATCAAATTTATACCATAATAAATTTATTCTACATTAAATATAATTTAAAAAAATACTATGTTTCATTTAATTATGACTAATGATGATTTTAAAAATGTGAACTAATATAAATAAATAGCTAATATAAAAAATTTCAATATATGATATAAGAAAAGGTCTTTTGAGATAAGGCCAACTAAATAATTAAGAATCATATAAAATACTCATGAAAATTAATAATATTAATTTATATTTTTTTAATTTGTATAATAAAAATAAATTAGATTCACTAATCTCCTATAAGAAATGTATCCAATGGTTGATGACACTTTTAAAGTACCTTCATGAAAGGCCTTTGATGAAGAAGTCATAATTATGTTTTAATTTATGCATGGTATATTAAAAAAACATCTCCAATTAAAATCAAAATGAGAGATATGCTTAAAAAAGTTAATTGATATATATATGGTAGACATAACTTACCATGTTCATTTGAATCTATCTTCATATACCATTTAGCTTTAAATCATCATTTAACAGTGAAGGAAGTTGACCCACTAGACCATGATCAGTTACTCTATTAATAACCTTGATTATATTATTGAGAGGAACCTTATAATTCAATATCATGAAATTGGCATATATTACTTGATAGGTGAATTTATTGGATGGATATAGAAGAATTACATTGGCTTATAATCATTATAACAATAAAAAATAACTACCAAAAAAAAAAATGAAAGAGATAATATTACTATCTATTTCAAACTACTCTACAAGATTTGTAATATAACTTGGATAAAAAATTCTACTACATATGCATGTTCCATGATAGCAATCTAAGAATATTTCAATTAATTTATCACATAACCAAGTGTAAGTGGAGTTAGTACACATTATGATATATCTAATCCATATCATGATTAATACAATATATAACCTCAATGATGATAAAGCTTACCTTTTATATATTACCGTAAGACATAATGTGATGAGAGTTGATTAAGAATTAGTCTTCTAATCATGCACTTCTAATTTTAAAAAGGCTGTAGGATTAAATTTAAAAGTAAATATTTTTTTGAGTGTCTATTCAAATACTTAATTCTAGGCATCTACAGTTATTTAAAAAGGCAAAAAGTATAAGATTTATAATCAAATATTTTTAAAAATAAAATGTAATAAATCATAAAATAAAAATAATAAATGTAGTAGGGTTAGTCTATATAATTCCAAGGGAAAAAAAAGTACTTAGGAATTATTTAAATATAGCCCAACTGAAATTTTTGTACAAAAATATTAAATTATCTAAGACTAATATATCGACATAAGGTACAAATATCGGGCTTTTTAAGATCCTACTTCTTGCATCCAAGATGAACTAAATGTGAATGCATTTCTAGACATGAAAAGGTACTAATGAAAACTTTTACTTGTATTTTAACCCACTTATATGGCATTCCTATCTAAAAGTAATTTAAACAAAATAAATATAAAAGAAAATCAACTCTAACCATTCAAATTCTTTTATCTTGATAAAATTTTAAATAAACCAACACTTAGTTAGACCAAAACAATTTGCTTTTCTTTTTGAAGGTTTATCTTTAAGATCTTAAGAAAAAAAACTTTTCTAGTGAAAAAAATACAAACCAAAGTGAACAAATATAGTCAATTAGCCACACACAACCACGTGAAGCCAAAAAGAGTTTAATCCAATCTTGGCTATACCATACCATAAATTAAATGAACATATAAAGTTATCCCTATCACACCTATTGATATCAGTAAGGTAACTATTAAAATGCCACCAAGTTGGCTTGTCCAAGAGATCTAATTAAATTAGAAAATTTCAACTTAATTTATATTTTTTTTTAAAAGTATTAATTTTGTTTAGAAATATATTTAATTATATTATTTTAATAAAGAAGTATTTTTATGTCTTTGAACAAACATAGAATACTTGGATATGATAGATAGTTTTTATTATAAGATTATAATATATTATTAATTAATAATGATAATCAAAGTATCAAAATTACATGCTGGTCCTAAGTATAAGGATACAACCCACGAAACAACGTAAGATGCTAAGTCAAATTGTATATAAATACAAAGTGACATCATTGTGAGAGATATATAACTATGATTTTAAATTTCTAACTTAAGAAAATGAAGATTTAATCATTCTGAATGTATTTAAATGCTTGAAACATTACTAGTTTTAAATACTTAAAATATTATAATTACTCAAGTATAGAGGTTAAAAAGATATATTAGGAAGTATGTTTTACTCATAATTAAATTTCTTAATGAATATAATATATTAAGAAAGAAGACATGGTAATTAGAACTCAACATGCTCAACTGAAAGAATAGTTAGGCCTAAATGTCATATTCCAAAGTGAAAAATAGTATATAAATGATTGTAGCCCACTTGATAATACATTACTGAAAGAATAGTTAGGCCATGTGAAATAATTAAACAATGGTCTCAACTCATCTTAGCTAAAAGTTGTATGCTTAAGAAGAATAAATATCCTCAATGGAGGTGATTCACTTGAATTATCGAATGATAATTCTTAGATGAATGTGATCTTTCTATGCAAAGGAAGTTATACTAAATAGAAGTTTTTTCAAAATTAAATAATTAGTTCTAAATTAAAGTTTAAATTTGCAATTAGTTATTCAAATGGTATTATTGCATAATGATTGGGTTATGAAAACAAAATTGCTCATAATGGTTCAAAAGTTTTGCTTAAGGAAATGAGGGAATCTATATCTTAGATCAGTATTCTAGAATGGCCTAGGACTAATTCAAAGGGTAACCTATACTCTAACATTTTGTGAATGAAAGCTAAATCTCTAACTATAGTATTGATCATAGACCAACAAAATATATCGTATTATTGTTGGATATTATTTTTGATAATATTGAATCTTGTATCAGTAATAGAGTACTAACGTATTCTTCTAAAGATTTTTTCATTTGTAAAAGCCATGATATATATACATTTTATTACTAATCTATCAATAGCAATGATAAAATATTTATGAGTAATTGACTGATTGATTTTTCCTTAACACATCATCAATAATGTTTTTTCTAGTAATTTATCATAGTATCATTGACTTAGTTTTTGTCAACGAAAATCATCGATAGAGTTCTTGTTGTTAATTTATTGAAAAATAATTGATAATATTGTTGTTATAATCATGCATCATAATAATCTTACGATAAAAATTTCATTGATAGATCATAAAAAAGCTTTAAGATAAATAAAGCAAATGGTAGGCAAAGTTTGAATTTCACATTTCTAGGAAAACTCATGATGACAAAATAACAATTATATATATATATATATATATATATATTATAAACAATATGTAGCTACTATATTTAAAATAATTACACTATTTATTGACAAGTATTAAATAAAAAGTAAGTTAAGAAAATAGATGTTGAAGCCATTTGAAAATTTAATGTAAAATGTTTAACAAATAAGCATGTGTTATTAAATAAGCAAATGTTCAAAAATAATCAAAATATTAAGGAAAAAGTTTTATTATAGTAAATATTCATCCTTCTCTCTCATCTCCCTTTATACATATGCAATCTTCTCTCTCTCTCTCTCTCTCTCTCTCTCTCTCCCTCATCCTTGATCCTTGTATCCATGTGTTGGTGCTGGCAGGTAAGACTGGCTACCATAAAATAACATCTCCTTCTTACACCATTATTTTGGCTCTTGATTATCACTTATATATCACTTATTTATTTTTATTAATCACAAAAAATAGAAAAAATCATGCAATTAGTATTGTACTTATTTAATAAATAATAAATAATTTTAAAAAAGAAATTAAATAATAAATTGATAAAATTTTATGAAATTAGTGCACATAATCTAATAAAAAATAAATTAAGTAATTAATTTCATATATAAATGTCTAAGAATGTATATATAGTACTATCCTTATATTAATATTATATGATGTACCACCTTCAAATATATGATCATGTTCATGTTGCAATAACATATTTATGACCACTATATTTGAAAAAAATAATAATTTTTAAATAATATTTTCATAAATAAGATAAAAATTTATACAATCATTAATATTTGATTGAGTGAAAAGTTATTTTTTATCATATTGCTACATAGCATTAAAGAGTCAAAACTTATGTTAAATCAAGAAATTTTTATCCCTGTCCCAACTATTTGAGATGAAAAAATTCAATTATATTCATATTAGTTTCACAGTTGGTCTAATCCCATTATTTTGATAATTATGTCATATTATGTGCATTAACATACAATATTGACATAACTTTAGTAGTTAAGAGGATGGTTGTAATGATATAGAGCAAAACCATATAAAAATATTTTTATTAACTCATTTCAAATATATTCTTAATCTAACCATATAACATAAAGATTTTTTTTAAAACATCTAATGTTGATTTTTTAAAAAAAGCACCATAAAAAAACTTATCCAAAGCAGCAGATTAACTAGCAGATTTTCCCACCAGTTATTATCGATTGAATTGTGTAATATTTTTTTTATGGGTTGTGTATACATTATAGATCTTGGAAGATTCCTATCTAAATGATCAGAGATATTTTTTGAAGAATAATATAATATCTCGATGTATAAAATTAGTGATTTTCCTTACCTTATGGGTACAAGAGATGATTTATTTTATTCAGTACACTTAAGCTTTGACATCATAAATTCCCAAACTACAACCTATAATGGACCTTAAAAAGCTACTAGCTCGTTGTGAAGGTTTGATTGATAAAATATTCGGGTAGGGCATGGTTTGGGAACCTCCTAAGCAACTCCTTAAACCCTTTCCAAGCATCATAAATTGACTCTCCTTCTATTTGAGTTATTAAGGTGTTGAAATTTCTAAGCTGGTCAATTTTAGATGGAGGGAAGTATTTGGCAAGGAACTTATATATCGGGTTAGTACAAGTAGTGATGGTTCATAAAGCTAGAAAGTTCAACTACATCTTGGCTTTGTTCCTCAAAGAGAACGAGAACAACCTTAGTCTAACTACATCACTGAGGACATTGTCATAACTAAATGTGGCACATTGTTTTAGGAAGTTTGCTAAGTGAAGATTAAGGTCCTCCATGGTTAATTTACCAAATTGATTGCTTTTGCACAATTTGAATTATGGTGGGTCTCAACTCAAAAGTGTTGGTCTCAACAATAAGGTAGTTGATGCTCCTTTGGTTCTCCTCTACCAACGAGTTGGCATACTCCCTAATTAGGCTTCATGGTGTTATACTAAGGGTTGGCCATCTATAAGGGTGTCTCTTGTGGTGCTTGTGCTCTCTTAAGTTGTCTAAAGGTCAGCTCAATTTCTGAATCAAAGGGTGTGAAAGTTGGTACTTTCGCCCTACTCATACGCTAAGTGCTGAGGTATAGTGATCATAGACTAAGGCTAGGTAGAAACACAGTCTTTCAAGTCACACAACAAAAGACATGCAAGAAAAAAAACCAAAAAATTTGCAAGCAACAAAAAAAATATTTTTTTTTTCTATTTGGTTTTTTAAAGTTTTCTTTATTTTTTTGGATTTTTTCAGCACTTGTAACATAAATAGCAATGTAACAATGTAAGTGTAATATTAATAAGCACAAAGGAAAATCAAGAACAAGAAAAAATCAAAGCTAAACTCTAAGTTGTTCAACTAAAGTTATCCTGAAGTCATAAAAATTGTTTGACACATTTTCACGACAATGACACCAAAAACTTGATGGCTGAAAGTTACTGCAAGACAAATCAAACCAGCAAATATAACTGTCAAGTAATATAAGGATTTTCGAGTCTATAATCAATCCAGTGAGGAAAGGGTTAAAATGTAATCCCAATAAGAAAATCATTAATTTACTAACCTATTGAACCTAATTTAACTTGATCACAAGAGAAAAAAAAATCTATAATTCTAAGAAAATAGTGAGAAAATTAAACAACAAGATCAAAAATCAACTGGATGCATGAGTTTTGAGTGTCCTTAAGAGATGATGTGGCCCATACTTTTGTGACTCAAGTGCAGTGTGTTTTTGTGGTTCTCCTAGGAATTTTTCTATGTGATAGTTGCTAAAAAGGGCTAATGTTCTTCTTAGACTATGCCTTGGTCATAGGAAGAGTTGAAAATCATATTAAGATTAATAGGAACTTAATTATGTAGCATTTCATAGGACTCTTTGGATCCCTTGTTTAGGTTGCAAAGCCTAATGGAAATATGTCTATCCTGCTATATTTTTATGTGCTAAACTACTTGTTCTACTAGGATATAGTCAGAAGTCCAAGATCACAAATCTTCTTAACTTCCTAATAGGCTACATCAAGAGTAAATTAGTTTTATAAGGTTAACACAACAATGTACACACATGAAAAGCATAAGTACCATATTTGGGCAAAACATATGTAGAAAACCACAAAAAATAACTTACCCTTACATCAAAGAAGCATGAAAGAAACTTAGCTATGATATATGAGATGGAAACACAAGAAACAATTCATTGAAACCATGAAAATTTGATTACAAGAGAGTAAAAACCAAAGAATGTACTTAATTCACCAGCAATGTCCTTACGGTGAATCTTCTCCACACTTTTCCTCTCAAACCAGCAAAAACTCTCTCTTATAATCTCCTTCTCAAAGTAAAAAGAAAAACAAACTTTATAAGCTCCCTCCTTCAATGAGGAGGAAGAAGAAAACCTTGGGCACTCATAAAACCCTTTTTCCGAGAAATCTAAAGCCTCAAGCCTTCAAAGATGTCTCCTTTCATTCCAAGAGGTGGTTTTATAGCTAAGGCTCCTCCAAAGGCAAGTAAAGCTTCCTAAAATTGTATTTTGTATGTGAGGCATGGATGCACCCTTTTTCTACATAGGAGCACCATGTCTGACAAAAGGCCACTGGCTGGATGCAGGTGAGCTAGCTTAAGGGCGCAACTGCAAAGTCAAGCTTGCAAGTGGCACGGGTGTTCCACCCACTCCATCTAATGGAGTGCTTGTGTGTGAGTCCTATGTGGTTACATATAGGGCAGGCACAGAGGCGTTTTGGTGCTGGCAGTAAGTGCGGGTGTGCTTGGCTACAATGTGGGAGTGACCTCATGAGCATTGCTTAGCGTGAGTGTGCTTCAACTCGAGAACGGGTTGGCCAGCCCAAATTTCTATATTTTGGCTCCCAAAAATGCTTCTTTTTCTTACCCAAGTGGGTTAAACTCTATAACTTGCACAACACAATCAAAATACATTTCTTAACAATCATAATCATAAAATACATGACAAATAAAGGTCAGCATATAGGAAAATTATGCATATTTACTCCACATAAAATATATTTTCTCTCACATCAATGATGAGTAGAAAGGTCTCTGACTAAGCCCTCCAAGGAAGACTCGCCTTAGTAAATTAGAATCCATCATTGCAATTAGATGCGCTTTAGTGAAAACTATATGGAAGCATTCATTAAGCGATTCTCCCTCATTTTGAAAATTTTCTGAAAGATGAGATGAATCTTTGATTATCCTCTTATTTTCAATGAACTGTTTCACAAATAATCTAGTGAGCTCATTTAAGGTGTGGATAGTGCCTCTTAGAATAAATGGAACCAAGTGCGACCTTGATCTAAAAGAGTAGAGGAAACACTCGACAAAGAAGATCAAGCATCAGAAGCATGTTGGATGCGCATGATGGTCTGATAACAGTTAATGTATTTATAAGGATTTGTTACCACTCATAAGAATCAATGTTTCAAAGCTTGAAGCCTGCAAGGATGGGGTGCTGACGGACCATAATACCAAAGGGAGAAAACTCTTAGAAGTTTCAATGAGTGAGGAAACGATCTTTTTCTTCTAGAGGGAACTCTTCTTGAACCAGACACCATAGCTCGTCGTAGACGAAATTATCAAGAGCGACAATAAGATAGGAATATGCTAAGTGAGCTGCAAAGGGACATATGAGTAAAATTCATAGAATTGAACAGGTCAACATTCTAGCTCAGATGAGAGACTTTACGGGTACTCACAAGGGGGCTTTCCGTGTAGTTATTGATCTTGTGGTAAATATGCTCCATCTAGGGTTGCGGCTATCAGCTGTTGAACCTTAAATAGAAGATAAAGTATACTCTTATTCTTTGACTCCTCCATTTTGCACATTTGATATTCTATAGAGGGGCCTGAGGTGCCTTCTCTAATAGGTTGATGTCTTTTAGGAGAGGAAAAGGTAGAGACTTGATGTCCCGGGATTTGTGATTATCTCCTAGAGCGGCGGGTGTTGAAGCATGAGGCTCCATTATTGCGAGCACTATGTCTGGTGGTCATTTAACAAGTTTTCAAGTCCTTCGGTGGTGTGATTATTTTTCTCACAGACGGAGCCAAACTGATGTGTGTTAGAGATTTCACATTAGTAGAATAATGAATTATCATTTTACCTTTGTACGAGAATCCAACTGACACTTAATGAATAATAATAATAGGGATAGACATTAGAAGTTTTTAAGAGGAAAACACCAAAAGGAAATAAATCATGGAGCCTAACCTAATAAACACAATCTAATATAGCTTGATGAGTGCAAATATAGACCCTTACCCCATAGGTGGGAAAGCATCAGAAAGTTACACTGTTTGAATGCAGGTAGACTCGTTGCACAAAGGTTAACAATGATTACAATTGCCAAAACTTAGGTACATCGTCCTCATAGTGATTTGCCACACAGTGTTTCACATGTCATGTTGAAGAATGCTCAAGTGCTCTTTGACGTTGGCCGCTACTCCTCACAATTCTTTATTACTCCACAATGTTGATCTCTATTCAATAATGTACTTCATTGCAATAAGCAAGGGCAACAAATGGCGGCTGATGAGTGGTGATTGATGATGGTCAGTGGCAGCACGTACATGAAGCATTCAGTAAATCGTTGGTGCAGATCAAGCACTAAACTTCAGTCTTTCTCTTCTGGATCCTTGTCCAAGCTCATATCTTCCCCCGTTTCATGAAGAGGGTGTGGCTCTATTTATAGAGTCTAAACAAGGCTTATTGACGAATAAGGAAAGAATCTGAATCACTCAACCAGGTGAACAAGAGTGATCCCCTTGATCAGACGACATTCTACGGACATTTGAGTGCTTTAACGATGTGAAAATTGAGTGATCGTGGGCTCTTTGGATTCCTCTCATTGGCACACTTGATTTGAATATAAGTTTATCAGATTTGGAATACGTTTGACCTTCCATTTGGGCACCAAACACAACAAAAAATGGTTTATCGACTCGAAGTAGGCTCGATTTGACTCGGATTGTGTCAATATTGATGTCATTGCATTTGTCTCATCTAGCTAGATTTGACTGTAACTCTTCTAAAGCTAGAGTTCTATATAATTTTTAACGAATATGAATTTTTTTTTGAAAAAAATTATCCCCCACCTTGAGATTCGTTCTGAACGATGACAATTTGTTGATGACGTACAAGTTATCATAGACTGAAATTAATGCATATGATTTACGAAAATTAAAATTGAAACAACAATAGAATAGTATTTTTTTTCTAATTAAATCTATAATTATTTAAACATTTAATTTGACCAATGAAAATCTGTTGTCAAAATGATTATAAAGATGCAAAGTTTGATAGAGCCAATAAACATTTAACAGTTAAACAAACAAGTACATATTCTTCAAAAATACTAATACTTTTTTTTTAAAATTACATTAGTATTTTAATTAATTAAAATATTTCCTAAATATATCACCAAAAAAACTAAATATGCCAAAAATCTCATGAAATAATTTCGGAAGTATCAGTGAATATATATATATATATATATATATATATATATATATATATATATATATATATATATATATATATATATATATATATTCTATAAAATCAACTCATTATAAAACTTAGAATTCTTTTTCATTAAACTTTGAATGAATGATAAAATCAAAGCAAAAAATTCCCTTTCAATCCATAAATAATTGGCAAAATGGATCTATTTGCCTTTTTCTATGCATAAAACAAAATGAAAAACCATATTACATATGTTAATTTTCATTCATTCCACATTCGATCATTCATATAACATCTCTAGAAATATTCCTAGGTATTATCAACTACCAAAACAGTATATGATATAAATAAATCTTAAAAGTACTAAAATTTCGTTTCTTTCTCTTCATTACAACCTCAAGACTCCGCACGTAGAGTTACGTGTGGAGTCCAATAAGATTATGCTATCTGGAGGTGATAGAAAAAAAAATTGGCCCAGTAACACGGGGAATATTTCCCCATATTATTTTGTGTTATTCATGTGTTATTGTATGTTTTTTAAGTATTATTGTATTCTGGGAATATTCTCGGTGTTATAGTAACACAATAACATATCAATAACACTTGAATAACACACAATAACATCTGAATAACACACAATAACACATGAATAACACCGGATGAATATTCTCTAGTATTACCATACAGATTTTTTTTTTTTCTGTCACCACAAGGTGGCGTGATTTTATTGAACTCCGCACGCAACTCTACGTTCGGAGTCCTGATGCAATATTTTCTCCATAATTAAACCATATTACACCTTCAACCTTACAATGCAACCTACCATTTATAAACAAAACAGCCAGAAAACAATAATAAAAATCTGTTACAAAATTCCACTCCTGTTACAGTTAAGTAGAGCTAAACATATATAGACAATGGTTAATTATGTGCGACGGGGAGCAACAGCAGGTTCCAAAATTACAACACATCAAAAACCAACCAATGCATTCATCTCCTCTCCTATATATAGAATAAGAAGAAGAAAACCCTAAACCACAAGAAATGAAACAAGTAACCATGGATTCAAGAAGCTTTCTGCTGATCCTAGCCTGCACTGCAGCATATAATCTCAACAACTGTGCAGCAATCTTTACAGACAAAGTATTCAATGTCCTGCGCTACGGTGCATCCCCTAATGGCAGAACTGATAGTGCTCCAGCTTTTTCTAGGGCTTGGAATGAAGCTTGTGCTGCAGATTGTGGATGGTACGGTGGGTTTAGGGTAAGGTGTAGGGTACTGATTCCGGAGGGCACGTTTTTGGCTGGACCTGTTTCATTCAGAGGACCTTGCAGGAGTCCAATGGTGGTTCAGGTGAAGGGAGTGGTTAGGGCTCCGAATGATCTTAGGGTTTTTCAGCATAAGGAGTGGATTGCGTTCAGGCATGTGAACAATTTGTTGGTTACTGGATTGGGCACGTTTGATGGTCAGGGACGTGCGGTTTGGCCTCATAGACATGGCAGCAGTCTTCCTACGGTAAGTTTGGTTAGGTTCCATGGCATTATAAATGTAGTTTGATTTAAGATTTGGGAGATTAATGTTTTGATGTAGGGTTGGAATTAATAAAAATAATTAAATTTTCTTAAGTATTTTGGGTGGAGAAGTTGTGATGAGGCTTTCTTAGGGTAACCGTTGATGGGAATGATGTTATACTTGGGCTCATGTTTGGGGTCGTTTATGATGTGAATAGAAGGGAGTGAGATGGTGTGGAAGGATCATGATCGTAGCTCGCTTCGAGCAGGCATCAATGAGGTTTCTGGCATGGGAAGGAAGCACAATCGAAGCTCTCTCAAATGAAATAAAAGTTTATGTCTGGAGTTGAATGTAGCTCTGCGTTCGGACTCTAATAAAATTAAGTTAAATTTACAAATTTTAAGAAAATCGTTTGTGTTTCGACTGATAAATTTATAGTTTTTTTTTAAGGAGGGTCACTGAAATACATTTGGCGTTGTGTTATTGGAGTCCGGACGCAGAGAGCGTCGGGATTCTGTATGTAATTTTTTTTCCTCAAATGGGTTCTTGACGAAATTGATAACATTTGATGGAGAAGAGAAAATCATGATAAGAACTCATTGGGCAAATATTTATAGGATCGATATTGTGTCAAGGATAAAAGGAGGTCTTTTGGAGACCTCATTCAAGATAGGGATCAATGATGTGTGATTCATAATATATTTTTTGAAATTATCTGACCTTATTGATTTTGAAATGAATCGAAATTTAAATTAGAATGACATCTTATCAACTAACCACCATAAAATTTCTATGAAAATTTCTTTCTTATTTTTTTATCTACCAAGATTATATATATAAATGTATAAGAATAGCTTGGTTGAATTAAGTACCATAATTAACTAACCATATCCATGATCCATGCATGCATGCAGACGTTAAAGTTTCTCCACGTGATGAACGCCAAGATTCGTGCCATCTCCCTCATTGATCCCATGTTCTTCCACATGATCATAGGCCAATCACAGCATATCTCCATCATCGGCCTTCACATCACCGCCCCCGGGAACAGCCCCAACACCGACGGAATCCACGTCGGAGATTCGTCGGATATTCGAATATCGAGAACCCGAATCTCGACCGGCGACGACTGCATCTCCCTTGGGCCCGGAACTTCAAATGTAACGATCAACAAGGTGCACTGTGGGACTGGACATGGGATCAGCGTTGGGAGCTTGGGGAAGTACAGGGAAGATAAGGGAGTGGATGGGATTAGGGTTTTGAATTGCACGCTTACTGGAACCACCAATGGGGTGAGGATTAAGACGTGGAGAGATTCGCCGCCGATAAAGGCTACGAATATTGTGTTTTCGGATATAGTGATGAATGAAGTTAGTAATCCGATTGTTATTGACCAGGAGTATTGCCCTAATTCTTGCGATGAAGATAAGGTATGTCCCAATGCTTTGTTATTGTTATTATTTTATTGGCTTTATTTTTTGGAAAGTAGTGGAATATTTTTATTAGTATTA
>NEWO01000008.1:4193152-4233922 GCA_003013225.1 Phalaenopsis aphrodite
TCACCAAGTAACATTTTGTGCAAGTAAGAAATTTACTTAACTTTTACTATAACTTTTGTATGAACTTTATTATTTTATCAATGTGAAACTTTACATATTTGATGCTTGTAACCTGCCAAAATATAGATTTCTTAAATCTTACTTAGAAACTAGATATTATATACTAGATTTTGTATGAGGAAATCAACCAATAAGAAACTAATGCAATATCTTTAACAAGGCATGTTCTTATCTTTAAGTAATAGTTATTTGACATTTAATATTATAGGAAAAAATGGGAGATTCTTTAAAGATATATCTAACTACTCATTCAAAAAACATTGTCATGTTATGGTAACACTACATAACTACAAATGAGGCATGAATCATGGATTGCTCTTGAGTTTGAATATTATTTATGTTGAACAAAGCTTTTGCTCATCTATATGCATGGCTTTAGAGTGATACACAATATTTATGAACATATTAGTAGAATTTATAAATTAATTTAGTATGACATATCTTAAATATATAATATATTGGTCCATAGCGTGTTAATATGTGGACATTATTACATGCTAAATGTTGAATATTTTTTAAATTTGTTTAATTGCAGTGTTCAACTTTTTTAAATGAAATAAAAATAATTCATAAATTTATACTTTTTTCGAAATAAATATGATATATAAAAAATTTTGGTTATATTGAATTATTATTATTATTTTTTCAAATCCCAATATCAAGTTTGGTGCAAAGAATCGGGCTAACATAGGCGGCTGTGTGGCGGTGCGATCTGGGCCGCACCACTGAGGAGTTTGGCAAAATTGTGTTTTGCTTGTATTCTCAATAATTTGTGATGAAAAAGCCGCATTTTGCAATTAAATCTGGCTAGCGTGCTGGCTGATGAAAGCTCAATCTAACTTTTTGAGGGGAAAAAAAATAATAGCCACCGCAACTTCTTGAACAATACTTTCTGCAACACCTTCAGAACTACTTTAAACAAATGTAGCTATCCCAAACAGACACTAAGAGCTTGATTAACATCACTCCTATTGTTTTTTTTTTCTTTTTGTTCTCACATTTGTTTAAAATCATATTTATTTATTATATTTTTTCAAGTGCACAAATTTATTTTTAAAAGCATTCAAACTGTTTTAGAATTTATTTTGAGTATTTTTAAAAATAACTCACATAACATAATAAATATGTTTCATTTTAAATAAAAATATAAAAAAAAAAACCGAGTGATCCCGAAGAACCCCTGTGATTCTAAGATTGGTGAGAAAAATCCATCTGTGAAATAATGGGGAAAAATCAAAATATTTTCCATGCATCAATTATGAAGAGCCTAAAGAGACCAACTCTTGCATTTATGAATCTCTACTGAATGAGGATTGAAGACAGATGCATAGTACTTCCAGGCAACAAACACATTGTCAAACTGTCTCATTGGTTCTAAAGTTCTCAAAAGTGAAACAATGGAGTGAGTAAAACCATAATCACACAATACTTGATAAAGAACGAGATCAAAATACTACTTTTCAAATATTGAATCAATATTTAAAGGTGATAACCAAAAACATATGGTTCAATGCTCATCATAAGGTCAACTACAAATGTTCTCAATCCTTGAGGAATGGATTGGAGGAGGATTTAATAGTAAAAGAGATTCGTTCACCAAGTTTTGAGAAGCAAGTTCAATGTTATATCTACATACAGAAAGGCATCAGAGTTCCTCGAAAGGCTGCACATCCATAGAATGGTCAGACACTCTGATTATTGACTGTAACCTGTGAAGGTTGCCAGGCCAAGGAGGTTCTCAATATTTCTTCCTCCAGGAGGAAAAAGATTATTGAGGCTTTGTAAGGGAACAGCATAAGAAAATGGTGGTGTTGGCAAGAGAATCAATGCCATTTTTTTCTTGTTAGCGATGCCCATCACTGTTTTGAAAAGATTGTTCAGGGCTGGGAGTTGAAGGGTTTGACCGTAGATATGTAGCCCGAAAACCTTCCTTAGGGGTGTTTGGAATACTAATATTAATGGAATTAACGTAATGAGGCAAGTCCAACCAAATGCCATTTTTGAATTCCATAAATCCGACGTCAAGTTAAATCCGATTTTTTTGTTATCCTGTGACTTGAATTCGGATTTATTAAATACATCTATTAGTTAGATTTAACGGATTTAAATTAAAAAGAAAAAAATTTCAAGAGATTTATGTCAAACACATCAAATGAATTTAACTAGATTTAACAATATTTGAATTTGATAAATCCGAATCTATCAGATTTACTAAATCCTATTTAACTTAAATCCTACTTGCAACCAAACATCCCCTCAGGTTATTGTCCATGGCACACATATGTGCGATAAATCTTCTATGAAAGTTCACTCATCCACACCCAATCTTGCCAAGGACTTGTTCAAATTTGGGAGACAAAATTTGAACAAGTCCACGAGTTAGATGAACAATGGAAGCAGAATGTACCATGCCCATTATATTGTGCATATTACATCTTCTTTTTACAACATCCAACTATAGAAGGTTAATAAACGAATGTTGCATCGAGAGTGGATACAACATTAATAAATAAAAACCAATATTAAATCAAATGATGATCTTGTGTTTAGTTTCCCACCTATGACAACAAACTGTTAGATTGCCATTATCTTTAGGAAACTAAAAGATGATCTTGAAGGAAAGAGCATTTAAAATTTGAGAGTACTCTTTTCAAGCCAATAATAGAATGAACTTAACCACGCCCCTATAGTAGGTTATATATGTAGATAATCAAGATCAACATTGGTAATTTGGTAGAATGAAGAGTATATTAAGCCATATAACAATTGAGAAGTATGATCAAAGTTACCGATACACCTGTTGCGCCTGTAGACTAGGCAGACAAATCAGTCCATGGACGACCGGTCTAAGCTGGCCAAACCTAGCCAAACCAGTTGGCCTTGCCGAGCCAGCCGGCCCAATCGAGAGCGGAGGAATCCCTATGAGCAACTGAGGGGTATTCCAACTACCAGGTGAGGCGCACAAGGCCGTTAATCACATATTTGTGGAAGGGAAATAAAAGGATTTTGGGGGGAAGTTTGAATGTATCTTGGGGAGTATATATTAGGTCGAATGAGCTTGGGTTTGTTTTATGTTTGAATTTGTTGTAGTTTTTCTTTTGTCTTTGTATTCCAGGTGGCAACTAGGACTTGTGGAGAGACCATCTACCTCTGGAATTATATAGATCATCCATTGTATCTTTGTTTGCTTGCTTTGATATTAGTCAAATTAACCCTATATTGGGTTTTCCTGCATATCTATTGCAAGGTGCTTGTTGATTTTGGCTCCGGTTTGTATCAAATTAGTATCAAAGTAAGATCTCAGAGAGATGACAACAAATGTGTTGGAAGAGAGATTGGAAGGAGAAGTAGGGCACATCAAGTTTAGCATGGACGAAAGATCATCTGCCATAAAAGGACGATTTTAGCTCACAACGATAGGGGTTATGTTTGGAGGGGAAAACCCTAGCATAGTTTCAGTGGAGGCATACAAGATACTCGATCCGTTCGTGGGAAGAACTTAATGATTGATTGTTGGAATGTTTCTGAGTCATTTGGGAATGAGACCAACACGACCAATTTTATACTTAACTTAGGAGGAGACTGTCATAGAGTATATGAATTCGAGCTATTGTCGGGACCACTGAGAGGAGTTTCTGAAACAGGATTGGAGTGGAACTTCATGAAGGGCCTAAAGCCCAACATATGGGAAACATTCTGACCGTTGAGACTACGAAGATTCAAGGAGACGATGGAGTTCGCCCAAATGGTGGAAGATAAGAAACAAATGAAGAATACCAGCAAAAAGCGGCAACACTAAATGATTCCACAAGAAAATCTCCACGATCAAGACACAGAGGACCCAAACAATATCATTTCAAAAGGAGCCATTGAAGGAAGGGAATACGGAGACCCGTCTCGAGGTCAATTTCATGCACCTAACGGAGCCAAAGGTGCAGACAAAAGAGCAAAATGATTATGTTTCAAATGTGATGAGAAGTATATCATAGGCCACTGATACAAGGAGCGCGTGTTCATGGTCTTTTCAGTTTGAGAAGGCAGATAATGAGGGATCGGAGGAAGAAACGGTAGAGCACTTACACTTGGATGTAGCAGAGTTACCCCTCAACTCACCGGTGGGATTTACTCCAAATCACACCAAGAAGGTGAGGGGAGGGGTCGGGAAACAACCAACAGTGGTGTTGGTGTGGTTAGACTCACAATTTCTTCTCCAATCGGGTTGTGGGACAGCTAGGGTTGAAGCTGGTAGATATGAGAAGCTTAATGGTCATGATGGGGACAAGGATGGTAGAGAGAAGTCGGGCAATTTGCAAAGGATTAGTATTGACACTACAGGCCTACAGGTGGCGGATGACTTCCTTAAACTTGGGAAACACTTATGCGATTATGAGGATGAAGTGATTGCAGAGAATTGGGGAGACGAAAGCAGATCAGAAATCTCTAATTATGGATATGTGGGTAAAGGGGAGGAAGATGGTGCTGAGAGGGGATGCTAGCATATGCAGAATTCTAATCTCACTCAAAACCATGGTGAAGACGATACGGGAAGCAAGCTTAGGCTATTTGGTAGAGTTGCAGAGTATACAAGAACATCTTCTGCAGTAGTTTTCCAATATCTTTCAACAGCCTAGTGAATTGTCGCCACCGAGGGAGCACAAACATGCTATCACGTTGAAGGAAGGAGTTCCTCCTATTAGTGCCAGACCCTATTGGTATCTTCAAATTCAAAAGGATAAGATAGAGAAGTTGATTCGTGAGATACTCGAAACAGGGATTATCATGGCCAGTGTGAGCTCCTTTTTTTAGCCCAGTTTTCATGGTGAAGGAAAAGAATGATAGTTGGAGATTATGTGTACACTACATGGCCTTGAATAAAGAAACAAAACTAAACAGATTTCCAATTGATGAGCTATTAGATGAACTTAGATGAACTTTATGGAGTAGTCATCTTCTCAAAATCGATTTGAAGTGGGGATACCATCAAATCATGAAAAAATCAGTTGCTATGCACAGATAAAATTCATGACTCATGAAGGACATTGTGAGTTTTTGGTGATGTTGTTTGACCTTACTAACAATTCAACCACATTTCAGTCTCTCATGAACAAGATTATTCAACCTTACCTCCAAAAATTTTTCATGGTATTTTTTGATGTATCCCGATCTACAGTCTTACAAAGGCAGAGCATATTGGACAACTAGGGACAACCTTAGAGACACTAAGAGAGCATCAGTTGAATGCCACCTTGAAGAAATGTTCATTTGCGAAATCATAAACTACTTAGGGAATATGGTGACTAAGGTAGGGGTAGCAACAAACCAATCTAAGATCGAGGCTATGTTAGATTGGCCCTTGTTGAGAAACTTGAAGGAGTTGAGAGGGTTCCGAAGCATCCCTGGGCACTACCAAAAATTTGTGAGAGGTTATGGCATGACAGCCTGACTGCAAACGAAACAACTAAACAAAGACTGTTTTAAGTGGGGGGAAGCAACAACACATGCCTTCAAACATCTAAAGAGTGTCATGACCAATGTTTCGTATTAGCACTTCCAGACTTCAGTAGACCATTTGTGGTAGAGACAGATGCATCAGGGTTTGAATTGGGAGTCATTTTCGTATAGGACCAATAAGCCTATTACATATTTCACTTAGTTGCTTATAGTCAGGGCAAGATTCAAGTTAATGTACAAGTGAGAATTGATGGTTATTTTCTTGTCCATTCACAAGTGGCTGTCATATCTGTTCGGGCAACACTTTATAATCAGGACAAATCAGAGGAGCTTGAAGTATCTATCGGAACAGAGGATGGTGACCAAAGAACATTAGAGGTGGCTATCCAACTTACTTATATATGATTGCAAGATTCAATACCTACCAGGACTAGAGAACAAAACTGCAGATGCACTATCGAGGAAGATGGAGGAACCCAAGCTGACAACTTTATCAATACCCATGGTTCTAGATTAAGAAGCCCTGAGGCGAGAAAGTGAGCATGATGATGGGCTAAGGGATATAAGGACAAAGTTGCTACAAGATCCAAACAATCATCAAGAATATGTTTACCAGGGATGCTACATGTTACTAAGGGCACTGAAGAACATCCCCGAACTGTACAGGAGTTTTGTGGCAGCATTATTGAGGGCATGGAATTCACAAGTGGCTATATTAGGCAGCATTATTGAGGACACAAGTAATTGACTATGACGCCAAGAGGGTTGTAGCCTTCGGCATAAACTTAGAATGTTTAGAAGTGAAGAAGAATTTTATAGAGGGATTGCCACTATCAAATGGGTTCACGGTGATATTGGTAGAGTGAATCGCCTGAGCAAGTATGCACACTTCATTCTATTACAACACCCTTACACTGTTATCACAATCGCTATAGTATTCATACGAGAAGTAGTTAGCTTGCATGGAGTTCTGGAATCTATCTTAACTAATAGGGACAATGTGTTCCTTAGCTACTTCTGGAAGGAATTGTTCAAGTTAAAAGAGTTGGTCCTAAAGAGGAGCAAACCATATTCCGCATACGGATGATCAGACTAGGGGATTCAATAGGAATTTGATGACATACCTATGTTATTTTGTATCAGATACGCCAAAACTTTGGGCCAAGTGGATTGTTTGAGCTAAGTATTAGTATAATACTTTGCACCGTACTGCAGCATAAACCACCTCTTTGAGAATTTCATATGGGAGCGATCCACCCCACTTGATACACTATGAGCATAGTACTACACTGGATATTAGTATTTGGAGAGAAAAATGATATTGATTAAGCTTAAGAGGCAGATTATTAAAAATCTGACAAATCATGAAGAGGAAGACAAAAAGGCATAAGAGGGAGATACAAATCAAGCTCAAGGATAGGGTTTAATCGAAGCTAACACATTATCGACAGATAAAACTAGCAAGGAAGAGCGAGAAACTTTCTCCAAAATATTTTGGACCACATGACGTTGCGACAAGCATTGGGGTGGTGACCTACCGTTTGAAGTTATCACCATCATCATTGCATTTGGTTTTCATGTATCACAACAGAGGCATGCCATCAAAGATCATACTCCATCTTCACTAACTCCAATGCTGACAGAGGCCATGCAGGTGATTTTGAAACCATTGAAGGTTGAAGGAGTGTGTCGAAGAGTGATTGGAGCAAAAAAAAGTATTGATTAAGTGGAAATGTCTGGCAAATCATGAAGCAATATGGGAGCCTTACGAAGTGATCCAGAAGCAGTTTTTGTGGTTCCACCTTAAGGACAATGTACTTCTTTGGAAAAGAGTGTTAATATGTCTACTACGCCTGTAGACAAGGTGAACAAACCGGTCCAGGAAAGACCATTCTGGATTGGACAGACCCAGCCAGACCAGTCTGCATGGTCAAGCCAGCCAGCCAAGCCGAGAGGGGCTAAATCCCTAGGAGTAGTTGAGGGCTATTCCAACCCGGGCCAGCCAATAATCACATACAAGAGGGGGGTATTAAGAGAGGGTTTTGGGGGAGAAAGTTTGATTGTGTCTTGGAGAGTATTTATTAGGGTGAATTAACTAGGGTGTTTTATGTTTGTATTTGTTGCATTTTTTCCTGTCTTTTTATTCTTAACGGCCTCTAGAGTTTGTGGAGAGACGATCTGCCTCTCGAATTGTAGATCAATCTTTGTATCTTGTTTGTTTGCTTTGATATTAACCAAATGAGCCCTATATTAGGTTTTCCCACATATATATTATAATTTGGTAGTTGATTTTAGCTCTGGTTCGTATCGTTACATCATTTGATCGAGTGTAATTTGATCATTAGACAAATATAAGGGACAAAAATTAATCCATGTTGTTATCAAGATGCGTGTTAGACTTCTCTACCCTTCGAGTGAAATTAGTGTTGTGTTAATGAAAATTTTTATCATTTTACGTGAAAATAAAATCATGATAAAATTAATTCATTGAGATTCTTGTTTCATCATTGTAGTGGTATGAATAATGGAGTATCAAAACTACAAGAAGATGCTCTTCCGAATTTGTTCCTTAAAGGTAATTAATTAAATTGTCTAACATCATCCTATACTTAAATCCAGATCATCATCCATTGTTCTTATGAAGGGAACAAGAATAGCACCCATCATTCCCTTTTCTACATATATGTGATCAGATTAGCACACATCTTAATGTGGATGATCAAATAATTCAATTCCATAAAAATTGTAAATATAGGAATAATACCTTAACAAAACTCAACAAAGTAAATAATGAAAAAGCATGGATTATTCACGCGAAGGACTTTCAAGATACACGAACATAGTTTACTAAGGAGTTGCTTACTCTGTTAAAAAATAAATGCAATATAAAAGAAATACAATGCAAAATGTTATTTATTATACTTAAAATATTTTGAAGTAGTTTGGTTTAATGAAAAATAAATGCAGAACTTTAAATCTTTTGTATTGATTGAAAAAAAACATAAAATGAATGTAAACTACATTGTCAGTTGGTGGTGCGTGGCCAACCAACAACAACGCATGCTGGCTATGACGAGCGACGACGACGATGGTGGAAGGTTGTAGCCAGCAGAAGCTGAGTGTGGCAGTGGCGGTGATCAATAATAGGTAGCAACTAGAGAGAGATGGTAAGAGCTACACATTGAACTCAAAAATTTTAATTTTCACCAACGATTTCTTCTACATTGCCTAGATCTGAAATTTTGAAATTTTTGGGAAGATTTTGAGAAAATTCTTTGGTGAAGAACTATTACTTAGTGGATTTAAGTTTAGAACATTCCACTTTGTGATTTTCGAAATTTTTGGAATTTATTTGGATTTTATCATTTTTCTAGAAAAATTGCAATGGCACCAGGATAAGTAAAAGAAGAAAGTGGATTTTGATGATAAAAAAATTGTCAACTACAAAGCTAACATTTGTTTCAATAGTCTGCTAACAACAAAGAAAGTAATTCAGGATCGAGCGTTCAAAAACCCGAGTGGTGAAGTCGAGAGATTGATTGTTGATCGGCAGTGAGGGAATTTCTATTACTTTACTGTCGATGCTATTATTGGTGTAGTCATGAAATTCTATGTCAACTTTAGGGAGACTTATGATGACCACGTCTATATTTGTGGTAAAATGGTTGAATTCACCCCTAGGAGAACTAATGAATTTTATCAGTTGCAGGATGTATATAGTTGTCAGTACAAAGCATTCTCTGCTACAAATGAGGCCCTGGAGGAAGTTATTTCATTTCTTACTGATGGGAAAGGAGTTTGGAAGGCGAAGAATAACGTTAAAGTAAACTTCCTACTTCTATGTTAAATGTAGTCTCCAAGGCCTGACATTACTTTATATCAGCTAAAATGATACCTACGTACCACCATAGTGAAGTTACTAAGGATAGAGCTATCCTGAACTTATGTATTCAATCGATGAGCATGATAGATGTAGGCTCAATTATTTATAGAAACACTCGTTCTATTGCTTTGGGTGAGACGACTGGTGGATTAGCACCCTACCCTGATCTTCACATTATATGAGCAGCCAGGAATTGATTTTAGAAGTGATGAGGAAAGGGTTGAGTTTCTTAAACCGATTGGGCCTGCAAACATTAAAACCTATGAATCTCATGATAGATGGAGATCGGGAAGTAGGAGCATGAATATTTATTCTACTTCTAGCACTCCTACTCTCCAAGCACTTATTGAACAAATAATAATCCAGCAGGGAGATATTTTAAGAATGGAGGGCAGGATTAAAAATTTTGAGGTCAGAAGTGCACATAATGATGATTTAACAAGACAGAAGTTTGAGTATGATGTTGCATATGATAATGCTATTGGTAGATACATGATGGGTGACCACTCAGTATAGTTTACTAGTCACCCTATCTTTACCCCTTATCAGCAGCAAAACTTTGACGTAGAAGAAGAAGATGATGATGAGTGGTGATGTCTTCTTAGTCATACTCTTGATCTTTTATTTAGTTTATTGTTTATTGCATTTTGTTGTTGTTATTGTTTAATTGTTAATTGTGAAACTTTGATTTATATTTAAATGTGGTGTTGTGAATTATAAACTATAGAAATGTTGTAAAGTTGAAATTTATTTTAATATTGTTATTTGTTTTTAGTACTTCGTTGTATTTTAATTTTTAGTTAACTCTTTCTCAGCAAGCATTTTTTTAATATTATATGTTATTTAATGTTTCAAGTTTTGTAGTATTTCATATTAGCACCTGCAATATTTCAGAATTAAGTTTCAAAATCAGAATCTTCAACAGGCAAGTCTTTTCCTTATGTATTAATTGTTTTCTTTCACCCAAAAATATCACTTTTTCATGCTTGATCTTTTAAAAATTTAAATTTGGGGGGACGAAAAATTTATTTTTAAGGAAAAAAACTTAATTTTATTTGTCATCAATAAACCATATTTTAAAATCTTTAATTTAACATGACCTATGATGGTAGAGCCTAACTTTGTATAATTATATTTATGCTTCTAAATATATAGTAAACTTAAGAAAAAAATTTCATTAATAGAAGTTAATTTTTTAGATTAAGATATTTGGTATGAGAGAATAAGACTATGTTTTTCCATTGTAAGTAAAAGAATTTGTGAATCTTAGAGTTTCATGTAAGAAGAAAAGAATAAAACTTTATGAAAAACCTTCAAAACTAATATGAATTTAAAAAGTGAAGGAATGTGAAAAGTTTTTAACTTTAAGAAGATGATAGTGGAGTTCAAAATCATTAAAAACAATCCTTATATAGTAATCCTGACATATAAAAAAAAGAAAAAAAAGAGAAAAAGAATTGAAAATGATCCTGAAAGAAAAAAAAAGAAAAGAAAAATATTTGAGGAGAAGCTTGAGGAGATGCCTAATCAAAAATTGGTTTCATTTAAATCAACTTAAGAAAGAAGATTTGACTACATTCTCTAAACTTGTATGTAAGTATTAGCATATTTACTAATAAAGTTTTCATGAAGTTCTTTTTCATATAGATATTCTAAGTGGCTTTAATATGACAATTTGCAATTTTCCTTAAAAAGAATATGACAATTTGCAATTTTCCTTGAAAAGAATAGAGAATCGGAAATCTTAGACTTGACTGCTAGATATTCTTATACCTTTAGTGTTAACTGGAATTATTTTGATTTTTTCTTAAGTTATGCTATTATATTTAGTAGACCAAAATATGGAAATCTAGAAGTTAAAACTTTGTCATAAGTCATATTTTATGTAGTAAAGGAGTTACTTGAGGGCAAGGAACATTTAAGTTTGGGGGATTTTGATGCATAAAAAATATATGCATTTTAGACATATATTTTATACTCATTTTTTGTGATATTGCCCTTTAAAGGAAGGTATTTTTTATGTTTTGTTGCAAGTTGATGATTTTTAGGACTTGAAGCAAAAAAGAAGAAAAAATGATGGAATTTGGAGTCAAAATGACATCTTGGAAAAAATTACTCAGCGCTGACGACGCCATTTGACAGATAGCACAGAATTAAATTCGGGTCACGGGCGCCAGCGACGTCAAGGTTAGTGCTGGGTGAAATTCTAGAAGATTCGATGAATTTGGACGTTTTTTGAAGAGTTATTGGAGGCATCTCTTAGAAAACTGACATTATGTTTTATTTAGAGTGAAAATTGCTCATAAAAAGTAGTAGTTGGAGGGGCCTAGAGGGTAATTGAGTTTACTTGAGTGTTATATTGTTTAGTGTGGCAAGTCTAAGTGTGATCTTCTCCTAAGAGTTGTTAAAAGACAGAGATAAGTGAGAGATTTCTTCTTTCATACATCCTTAAAGAGAAAATCAAGGGTTGTAAAGAGAGAGTTCAAGAGAGGCTACAAAGGATTTACTTTGAAAAAGTGGTGTTTGTTTATTATTGATGTATAAACTTTCTTTTATTTATAAAATTCGAATTTTGTTGTATCTTTCTCATGAAAACAGAGTAGTTTTCTGTCTTTCTCCCTATTCTGAAATATGGTGAAATGAAAAGATATTTTGGATGTGCCAATTTTAAAATATAAAATAAATTGTGATGATTTTTCCACTTTGTTCTTAATTTACTATTCGATCTGGCCAATTAAAATGTTAATATCTGTTGTGAAACATATGATCCGGGAAATGGAGTATAAGTTCTACAACAAAGTGAGAATCACATTCAATTCTATGAAGAAGTGTATCGTTCATGGAATTGGATGCAAATAAATAGGAAAATATATATTATTGGGCGAAGAATTGGAGATTTTAGGGTGACAGACTGAAATCTTCAATTTGGGCATAGTGTTTAAGATCTAAAACGAGAGTTAGCCTTCAGAGGAAGGGAAGTGGGAGCTCTGGAGTGAGAGTCAGTATTCTTTCAGCCTAATCACGGATTTAGAGAATAAACCTAAGATTAACCAACGATTCTCTATAACACTTGACTAAGGGTAGAGAATTAAAATTATTCATATTTGGCATAATACAAATTCAAACCATTTCTCTCTCCCATTTAATCAAAAACTCTTTGTAGTGGGAAAAATGTTTTCTCATATTTGATAACTTTATCACAGAAATATAGTTTAATAGTGATAGTTTAACTTTACAGTATTGCTAGTAGTTGATAATTTAATTCTAATAACACCTTAAACATTTGAAATTAGTATAGTAGACTTTATTTACTATTGTGAAATTTCTAATTTAAATTATCATCTCGAATTTAAACATTCCCCGTGAGATCGATATTTAGAGTTTAAACAGGAAGTCTTGTATTATTTGATAACGATACGTATAATTGCGTAAAATTCCAACATAAATTGCTTCAATTTCTTAAAAATAAATAACGAACTAAGTTTTTGGCATCGCTGCAAAGCGGAGTCATCTTCATTAATTTTACACAACTATAATTTTCTGGATTAGGCACTAAAGGCCTCAAAATATTTTGATTGGAATTATGAGCACAAGATATTAGGAAAAACATTTGCTAAGAATTCTGTTATCATAAATGCAGTTAGAATATTTTGACAGGAATGGATTGCAAAGAGGTAACACTAAAAGTTAAGAGTTAAAAAAATATATAAGAGGAGCTCTTTTAACGCAAAGAGGGTTACTCCTAGAGACTTGGGATCAAGATGTGTTGTCCTGATGTAAGTTTAACAGAGAAAGGAGGTCAGCTTTCTTTGTTTCCAAAAGGGAAGATGAGAAATCGCAACAAATTTAAATAGTTGTGGGTGCTGGTGGCAACGACCGTAATGGCATCAGAGTTTGTGACGTGAACCATAACATATTATGCATGACATAACACTTTGTGTCATTTTCCATGTATATTTCATGTCTTAGTTTAAGATTAGCTCTTAGTTATTCTTGTTTCAATCAAAAAAATATATTTTCCTAGGACAAATTAGGATAGATTTCAATTAGTAAATATTATCTTTATAAATAAACTACTATATATAGAGGTATAAGGTCAATTGACAGAAAAGATCAAATATATATGAATGAAAAAATGGATATTTTGAATGGGTCTCTCTGCTACTTGGTTGTGTGTTAGATTCCTTTCCCCTTCTTTATTTACTAATTCTTAGTTCAAGGCTTCCTCTTTCATCTTTAACATTTACAAGCTTCCTTCAGTATTTTAAGTCAAATCATTCTCTTTCAATTGGTATCAGAAGCAAGCCCTATTATAGTAAATTATTTTGGCAGCAAAATATCATCATCCTCTGCACTATGGTGAAGAATAGTGTAAAAGCAGCCCCAGAGTTCTCGATGGTATGTGCCTCTAGCTTGTCCTTTAGACCATCCACCACAATAATCAATGCATCATCTTCTCAACACCTTTATGGGTAATACTACCCATAGCCAAAACTACTCAAATAATCACTTCCCAACTAAAATGTATCCTCACACATTGTCACTTGGATTCCCGAATACAAATAGAAATCCAAAGCTAAGACACCATTCACATATTTTTCTAATAATTCTCCACAAATCTACCTTTTTAAAAGGCCAACCAAACAACCCTAAAAATTTGCACACATCACCCTAAATTATCATGACTTGCACGTGCACACCACCTTCATAATTCATCAATTTCAATCATACCCGCCTTATAATTCAAAAGAATAAAAAATCAAAACCTTTAACTATCTTCAATTATTCTTTGTAGTAGTGAATGTCCAGAACTCTCCTCCAAAATCCTTCTTAATTCAATTTCCAAAGCCACCAACTTAAAATCCTATTCACAAGATAGGACTAAGATTTCACAAGAATATGAGAGTAATGCATAAAATTACTTACAGAAGTATGAATTCACTATCATAAAAGAGCTAAAAATATCTGTTGTACCACCTAGAGAGTAAATCCAATTACCAAAGCTTGTCATGACAGTTGAATATTTTCACTATCAAAGAAGGGCTAAAAACATCACAAGTGGTTAAGTAGATTGATAATTATTCAATTTATAACAGCCATTCGTAGCCATTATTACCTATTACTAGCTTCTATTCCCTCATTATATATTTACCTATTTGTTTTATTCTATTTTATTTCTTTCCTATTTATTTTATTTTTTTTCCTAATTTTTTTATTTTGTTTTATTTCTTTCCTTTGTTGTGTATATTGTAATTGGGTTTAAATACTCATATTCTATCAATAAAATTATGCTGCTCTATTCCAAATCTCAACATGGTATCAGAGTCTAATCCTAGATTCAGCAACCACCTGTCTCCTCTGCCGGTTCCAGCAGCCGGTGATTTCCTCTTCTGGTCTTTCTGGTTTTTCTGCTGCAATTTTCTCCTAGTCCAACCGCATTTCTTTTGGCTCAGTTGGAATCATCTCGACTCATGCTCAGCCCTCATCCATAGCACCTCGGACCAGTCACTCGACTTGTGTTTACTGTCACAAACTCAACCACACTGAAGGCAAGTGTTGAAAACTTCATGATAAACTAGCTTACAAACCTTCGACCAAATCCTCTGTTACCAAAGGCCTCACGACAACGTTCGAATCTACCACGGTCAACCAAAGTCCGAATCTAACCAGAACACCTCTGAATCCCTAAGAATTCATATTGAGCAATTGCTTAAGCTACTTAGCGCATATCAAGTCTCTATGTCGTCGAGCTCCCACATCCGACAAAGTACTCTTCATATGGCTTTCACAGTTTATTCCGCCTCTAGTCAATGCATTATTGATTCAAGTGTCACGGATCACATGACTGAATGCTCACAAGTTTTCTCGACTTACTATTCGTGCTCTTAAAAAGATACAATCAGAACTGTATATGGCTCATGTAGTTATATTGCTGGTAAAGGGTCGGTTGTACTGACAATAGATCGAACTCTGGAGACTGGTTTACATGTTCCTCATTTGTAGTGTAATTTGTTGTATGTCAACAAATTGACGAATGATAATGATTACGTAGCTAATTTCTCTTATAATGGTAGAGTTTTTCAGGATCGTGTTCAAGAAGGATGATTGGAACTGCTAAAAGAGTAGCAGGCTACTACTTCTAAGAGAATGGCATGGAGAGTGAAGACACGCCTCTTAGAAGTTGTAGCTTATCTCGAGTCATTGAATGTCTCATTATGTTGTTACATTGTCGATTAGGTTATCCGAATTTTCAATATTTAAAAAAATTATATCATTTGATGTTTTCTAATAAAAATCTTTCTAATTTCAATTGTGATATATTTCGATTAACCAAACATCATTGAGTCCATAACCCTCCCCACACTTACACACCTTCAGCTTTTTTCTCTCTCATTCACAATGACCTATGGGGATCCTCTCGCACTCCCAGCTACACCAATAAACGGTGGTTCCTGACTTTGATTGATGACCACACTCGAATAACGTGCATCTACATTTTAAAAGACAAATCGGAGATTGTTGTCACCTTCCAAAACTTTTATGCCATCATTTCAACTCAATTCAAAACTCATATTGAAGTCTTTCGGACCAACAATGGCTGTGAATTTTTCAACTATATTTTGGGTGAATTCTTGGTGAGTAAGGGTATCCTCCCTCATAGCTCATGTGCAGACACTCAACAAAATAGGGTAGTCGAGAGGAAAAACTGTCACCTCCTCAATGTTGCTTGCTCCATTATGTTTCAACCCAATGTCCCAAAATGATTTTAGAACGATGTCTCATTCTCAATGTCACTTATCTCATAAATAGAGTCCATTCTAAAATTCACAAGTTCTGAACCCCCCTTGTTGTCATGATGTCATGTTTCCCCTCTAATCAAGTTTTCTCCACCTTAGACCCCAAGATTTTTGGGTCTGCTTTTGTTTGGAACACTGTCCTCAATCAAAGTAAACCGGAACCGAAATCCATAAAAAGTATCTTCCTTGGGTATTCCGCTGCTCAAAAGGGATATATGTGTCTTGATCCTACCACTAACAAAATCTATGTGAGTGTTGATGTCTCCTTCTTCGAAAGTGTTTCCTATTTTCCTAGCTCTGCTCCAAAAGAGGGTGAGCTTGAGTTCTTAGACACTATCCCCTATTCTACTCCTATGGATGCTCCCCATTGTTCTTGTCACTAAGGAGTCCCCTATTTTGGTGAGTGCAACATCCGGTGAGCCCCCTAATTCGATGAGTGCATCATCTTCTCCTCCCACTATCCGTGTCTACACTTGGCGCACCCGTTTCAATTCTCCTACTCTTGAACCTGCCACCTCTTTACATGACACAGATAGTTGGGGGAGGAGATGATTCACAAACACCTTCAGAATAAACATCCTCAGCACGACCCCTCCTACGAATGAGTAGGTGAGTTTTCCAATTAATGTGAGAAAACAGACATGCTCCCTCTATTTTATGGCAAAATATGTCTCTTTTCGCAGTTTATCTCCAACCTTAAAAGCATTTGCTACTGCCCTGACGAACCATCAGATTCCAATTAAAATTAAGGTTGTTCTTGCTGGTCCAGCCAGAAAAAGGACAGTAATGGAGGAGATGAATGCCCTTTAGCGAAACCATACATGAGACGTCGTTGATCTTCCTCAAGGTAAGCTGAGGAATGTCGATGGATTTTCAGCACCAAGTTCAACTCTGATGAGTCCTTTAAATGCAACAAGGCACAATTGGTCGACAAAGGATACTCACAAACCTACGGAGTTGACTATGAGAAGACATTTTCCCCAGTGGCTAAGTTAAACACTATTCGGTCTTATTGTCTCTTGTCGTGAATCTGGATTGATCTTTATTTCAACTAGATGTCAAGAATGTATTCTTGAATGAAGAGCTTACAGAAGAGGTATACATTTCTCTCCCTCCTGGCTTTAACTCTACTGCCTTCATAGGGCAACTATGCAGACTGTGAAGGTCCCCCTATGGGCTAAAGCATTTCCTAAGGGTCTGGTTCGGCATGTTCACAAAGGTGTTTGTGGGTGGGACATGGTTTTACTCAAGCTCAATCAGATCACGATGTCTTCTTTCGCTATTCCTCCAATGATCAAGTAGCTATCTTTATTGTCTATGTTGATGATATTATTCTTACAGGTAACGATCTCCTAGCATCGGAGTTCTTGAAAGACATTCTTGCTAAGTCCTTTGAAATAAACGATTTGGGATCTCTTTGATACTTTTTAGGCATGGAAGTAGCTCGATCATCTCGGAGCATTTGCTTATCTCAGTGGAAATGTGGTTGATATCTTGACAAAGAAGAATCTTCTTCTGTGCAAACCCGGGATTGTCCCTATGGATCCCAAAAAAAAATTATCTCACATTCCCAATATTATACCTATCAACAAGACTCACTACTTGCAACTTATGAGGAAACTCATCTACCTCGCCCATACTCGCCCCGACAAATGTCAAACAGTTGGTATAGTGAGTTAATTCATGCATAACTACTATGAGCACCATCTCTAAGTTGTTCACCAAATTATCAGCTATTTAAAAGGTACATCAGACTCAAGTTTGCTTTTCGCTCATCACAATTCTATGTATATTACTGTTTATACATATTCTGATTGGGTCGGGTCGGTTCATGATCAACGTTTCACATCGGGGTGTTGCTCATTTGTATGGCAACATCTTGTCACGTGGAAAAGTAAACTACAGTCTGTGGTTGCCCGGAGCAGTGCTGAAGCTAAATTCCAATCTATGTCCCCGGGGATCTGTGAAGCCTTTGGTTACACATCATGCTCCATTAACTTCATATGTCAACCTCAATCCCGCTATAGCTATTATGTGACAATAAGACCGCCATCAAACCCAAGTAAAATAGGTTCTAAAAGTAATTTATCATCTAGCACTAAAATGTTTGGCAGAAATGGAAGGTATAAAGGCAATAAAATTCCATTTAAAAATCATCTAGACATGATAGTAATATTATATGCCCTTCTTAGTTAGCATTTATAACAAAAACAATACTGCACCTAAAACACGAAGCAAAGTTATCACTAATAAATACATGGAGCCAATTATTGCTAATGAAGACATGGAATCTCAGCGATGTTTTGAACTTACACAGCAACTGAATGACTTCAACAAAAACCTATATATCAATCAATCACTGTTGAATTTCCTTATCAAGCAAATAACCATAAATTAGAGCAAGAAGACAAGCAAAACTAACATTAAATTAATTAATAGACTGTTTCTCTGGATGCATTTTTAATGCAAACATTCTGAAAATGCAAAAGTTTAGTTTTTTTTTTTAAGTTTGGAAAGACATACTAAAATTTCCTTATTTATGATCCATTTTTTTTTAATTAATGTTACAAATAAACAGATTCTATATAAGTTTGTCAACCATATGCATTGAGTTGCATACATTAATGGAGATTATCCATTCAATTTGTGGCCTAATGAATCTAAAGCGTTCAGACTAGCTATATCTTTGCATGTCGTAAAAATCAAGTCATGGTTCGTTGTATGAAACAAAGTCCATCTTTTCTGTTGGATTATGCATTGCTAGTAGTTATTTACTAAGGAGAAAACAAATCATTTTTTTTCTTAAGGTATTATGCTATTATCACTAAACTGTAATGCAACCAAATGAATTTAAATCCAACAGCAGGCATATGATGATGAATTGACTCCTTATCAAGCAATGATCAACCAATCTGGCTCGTCTGGCAGCCGGTATCCTCTTCTGTTGATGCATCACGGAGAGATTTAGTATAGAGTGATGTGATGACTGATTCTTCCTTATTCCATTGATATTGTACCTCAACATTGAAAGAGAAAGAGATTCCTTTTTAATTTTGTTTATGCCCTCTTTACTTATCAGACCTTCGCATCAAGCATCAACGCCTTTTAATCAAACAGAGAAATAAAAAAACAAAATATGTAAACGTGATATACACAAAAGTTTTGAGTAATGTGTAGGTATAATTTGAATGACTAAAATACTACCTGCATTAATTTTACATAGTGATACCCTGCATAAATTTTACATAATGGTTGCTTTGCTGGACGCATTAGAAGTGTGTTGTAATCCTGATTCATGCATTTCAATTTTGTGGTGTCTGATTTGAAGAAAACAACAACAACAAAGCCTTAATCCCACTACGTGGGGTCGGCTACATGAATCATTTTTCTCCATTGCGTCCTATTTAGTGTCATATTTTCATTTAGTTCTAATAAATTATGATCATTTTTTATACAATAAGTCCAAGTCTTCCGAGGTCTACCTCTGCCTTTCTAAACATAAGTCAAATCTAAAACATCTACTCTCCTAATCAGATCATCAAAAAGTTGTGGCTTAATGTGACCAAACCATCTAAGACGACTTTCTCTAATTTTGTCCATCACAGAAGCTACACCAACCCTATCACGGATACAATCATTTTGCATCTTGTCTCTACATGTAGAGTCACTCATCCACCCAATCATTCTCATCTCGGCAACACTTAACTTAGTATTATGCTTCTCTTTTAAAGGCCAACAATCAGCACCATAGAACATTACAGGTCTCACCACCGTTTTATAAAATTTTTCTTTCAATCTAAACAGTACTTTGCTATCATACAAAGGCCCGAATCATTCCTCGACTTCAACCAACCAACTTGAATACTACTAATAACATCCCCATCTACATCGCCATCGCTTTGAACAACAGACCTGAGATATCTAAATCGTTCACACATTTTAACAATTTGATCACTCAAAGTTACACTTCTATCAATTGAGCTACTACTACTAAAATTACATTCCATGTATTCAGTTTTAGTTCTACTCAAATCAAGGCCTTTAGACTCTAATTTAGGCCTCCACAATTCAAGTTTTTCCTGGGCTTTTTCTCTCGTCTTATCCACGAGAAGGATATCATCAGCAAAAAGCATACACCAACGTACATACTCTTGTAAATGTCCAGTAAGACCATCTATAACTAAAGCGAGAAGATATGGGCTCAAAGCTGATCCCTAGTGTAATCTAACAGAAATAGGAAAATATTTGGTCAATCCTTCTTCAGTTCGAACACAAGTAACAACTCTAGTATACATATCTTTAATGACTTGAATATAAGTCATATCAACACCTTTCTTCTCAAGAACTCTCCAAAAAATATCTCTTGGAACCTTATCGTAAGCTTTTTCTAAATCAATAAAAATCAAATGTAGATTCTCCTTATTATCTCTAAACTTCTCCATCAAACCTCTCAATAAATGTATAGCTTCCATAGCAGAACTGTCCGACATAAATCTAAATTGATTATGAGAAATCTTTATAATGCATCTTAACCTATGTTCAATTACTCTCTCCCATAATTTTAAAGTATGACACATCAAATTAATTCCTCTATAATTTGCACATTCTTGTGCATCCTCATTATTTTTAAAAATATGGACCAAAATACTCTTCCTTCACTCCTCAGGCATCTTTTAAGTTTTTAAAATAATATTAAAGTGTTTAGAAAGCCAAGAAATTCTTAAATCTCCCAATTATTTTCATACTTCAAATGGGATATCATCAGGTCCTACAGACTTTCCACCATTGATTTTTTTTAAAGTCTCCTCAACTTCTTCTTTACTGATGCGATGGTAAAAATGAAACATTTTATTATTATTAACGATATTAAGATCACTAAGGTCGATCTTATTTTCATAAACTTCATTAAAAAAGTTTATCAAAATAACTCACCCACCTATGTTGAATATTTTTTCAAAGAAAAACACTTTTTGATTTTCATCTTTAATACACTTTACTTTAGTTAAATCTTTACTTTTATTTTCTCTTTGTTTGGCTAGCTTATACATATATTTTTCACCCTCTTTAGTATATAATCTATTATAAAGATCACTAAAAACAAAATTTTTAGCATCACAAATTGTTTTTTTAGACTCTCTGCGGGCTGTTTGATATTTATCTCAGTTCTCTAAGCTTTTACATTTAAACTAGTTTTTATAACATAACTTATCATATTTTTTTTCTTTTCTTGCACATTATTATTCCAGCACCAACTATTTTTATTTAAAGAAATTTTTTTTTATTCTTCAAGTGCATCTTTTGTTACTTATTTAATAGTGTTCATTACTTTATCCCACATAACATTTGCTTCACCATGAACATTCCAAATTTTGAAATCTTGAATTTTACTCATAAAAATAATTTTAATTGTCTTTTAGGTTCCACCATCTAATTCTAGGATTATGAGTCCTAGTATTCTTTATTTTACAACTCTTCATCTTAAAATCTAAAACTAATAATCGATATTGTGTACTTAAATCCTCACTTGGAATGACCTTACAATCTTTACAATCTCGACGATCTCTTCTTCTCATAAGAAAATAATCAATTTGTGTTTTATTTGATTCATTCTTATAAGTAATAAGATGCTCATATCTTTTCTTGAATAAAATATTAGTAATAACAAAATCATATGCTAAAGAAAATCTAAAATAGCTCTACCTTCTTCATTAGTCACTCCAAAATCATAGCCACCGTGAATATTTCTAAAATCTTCTATCAATCTACCGACATGTCCAATTAAATCTCCTCTAATAAAAATTATTTCTTCAAAAGGTTTCATTTGTATTAAGTCTTCTATGTCATTCTAGAACTTATCTTTAGACCCTACATCTAAACCTACTTGAGGAGCATAAGTACTTCTAATATTAAAAATTTTAGTATCAATGATAATTTTAAGAGCTATAATTATATCTCCAACTCTATTAATTTTTATAACATTATCTTTCAAACTCTTATTTATAATTACACTTACATCATTTCTATTGCGACTCTTACCAGAATACCAAGGTTTAAAACCCAAGTTATCAATCTCTTTAGTCTTTTCGCCAACTGATTTAGTTTTTTGAATAAATAAGATATTAATCTTTCTATGAATCATAATATCAACTAATTACAATAATTTACCATTGAGAGTACTTATATTCCAAAATTTTATCCTAATATTAATTTCAAAAGTTTCATGAACTAACTTCTTTACCCGCATCCGTCCGTAATGTGGGAAATCTTGCTTATTTGACATTACACACGAGTGTAGGTATAGCGGCCCTTGCACATTTTTCACTGTAATCAAGTTATACAACGCATCACTTCCAGGGGACGTCCTAGCACTTACACAATGATCAAAAGGATTCATGTCATGATTTTTCGACAAGTTTTACGCTAGATGTCGACTACCTAACGCAACCCTCCACTTTTCACATCCAGATTTGGGACCAACAATGGAGAAAACAAAATGCAAATATTGCTACTTCCCCAAATTTTGGAAATCGCCCAAATTAGATGATTTTCAAATCCCGCACTACCATTGCCGACAATTCCAACCTACCATTACCCACCACCCCGAAAGACCATCCATAGCCACCAACATCCATCACCATCAGCTATCACCCACTAATGCCCTTTGCAATTTTCAATAAATCTGAAATATAATACTAAAAAAGAAAAATATTCCAATGAAACGAGCACACTCCAATAATTTTTTATTCTAAAACCCATGTATTTAAAAACGATCCAACCAAATAGCCCCTTAACATGAAACACTAGAAAACTTAAAAATAGCTGCAAACCTCATATTTTATGGTCATCATTCATCAAATCATGCAAACCCTAAGTTTTCAAATATACATTGTACCTAAAAACTTAACCAAACTAGCTGGCCCTTTAATGGTAAGCATAATAAGAGACGATTTAGAAGATATAACAATTACTCATTTTCATGCCTCTTTGCATCATCATGTAGCTGGAGAAACAAGGGGTAGTCTAAGTCAAGAAACATAGAAGAGGAATAATAGCATCATATTAGAATAGTCACATAGACATAACCATTCTACAAATGTAAGCTACAGGGTAACATCAAGAACACATCAACAGTATCAGTTACACATAGGTCACACAAAAGGGGCCAATCAAGGAGAGAATGTTGCAATTATGCATTTGATACCTTTTATGAGTATTATAATTCTAGTGTTTACACCTTGCCTAATATATCAAATATCATGTAGTTGTATTGAAAAGATAGTATATTAAGTATATTATTTTTAATAGATCAATAAATATATTTTGGATAAAACTTGTTTGCATATAAGAGGAAACAACAAAAAGTATTCAGCACATGTTTGAGAACTCTACAACAAGATGACTAAATGGCCGTTGATGTGGCATTAAAGAAAGAAACAACCAACCTATTCATAAACCACGAAGCATTGCCTATGGACACTTTAAAAGCTTAATTTGATTATTTCTTGATTTTAAGTCTACCCAAGTTCTTTTAGACCTTACCATCCACCTACAAACTCTTAAAGTCCGAAAAAAAGCATTAAACTTCCATACTTGATTCATGTCTAATGATAATCAAGATGACCATTACACCATCACAGGAGTCAAATCATATTGAAATCATAACAACATTCTTGCCAATTGATCAAAAAATATAACTGACTTTTCGGAAACAATGAAAATACGAAGAATCATTGGGCTAGGAAAATAGTAATAATAATAATAATGCACAACCTAAGGCCAACCCTCTTATTCCATCTAAAAGACAAAACACTTTTATTTCGAAAAGTAGTTTCTTCTCTTATGGATCTCCCATTGGGACTCCAATGAACAACAAGCCTATTTAATTTCTATACATTATGATATTTTTTACGTGGATCACATCCACAAATGGCTAAAGCAATCACAAATTATTTTTTATTTTATTCAAGCTCTAATGAACAACAAATATATTTTAATTACAAGAAAACAACTTGCTTGCCTTCATTTTGAACACTACAATGTTAAAACTTACAACACTACATGAGCACCATGAGGAGAGTTCAACAGACACATAAATAACAAGTTTTAACGCATAAATCAGAAGGATGATAAAAATTGCATGACATGACAATAGCATGAGATTTCCACCAACAAATAGTCCACTGAATTTTGAAAGCAGCCAATTGTCATTTAAATTCTTATTGATGGCAGAGCGGTCTCAAAAAAGCATTTGAAAATCGTCATGAATGCCTTTTTAGAGCAAATAAACTTCCTGGTATAAGTTAATAAAGGCTTGCTTAAAAGCTAATGCAATTTAGAATTACCAAAAATAAAGGGAAAGAAGCAAGAATATGTCCAACGCTGATAGTGATAACGAAGAGAAAGATTTAAGAAGAATACTAAGCTAATGCACTTCCACAAAACAAATGGCATTAAAGAGGATTTGAATGTTCACTCAATGCTCCTTCAAATACCAATAAAAGGAAAGAAAACATAAATAATTGATATCAAGTTTACAACTAGGTCAATTAGGATCTTCCGATAAGTCCTTCACAACTCAGCAGAAATTCATTTGCCAACAAACCTTTATTAAATCACTTCCAGAAGATTCCTCATTTTGATCCCTATTACTTCATGAAAATGAACGATAAAAAGACTTGAATCAATGGCATATAAAATTCAATAAATCATGATATGGGTAACCAATTGATACGATCCGACGTCAAATTCGGCACGCTTTCCACAGAAATTAGGGCAAACATAATTTTTTGTTACAATAAGCCAAAAAAACTCACATGAATCCAAATGATAAGCACCTACAATTCGAGAGGTAGGCGATCACTCCCAATTTCTATAATTCGAGAGGTGGGAAATCTCTCCCAAACCCTAAACCTAAGACTCGTCACTCAATCTCATGTAGAAACCTAACCCTAGACATTGGAAGCCTATTTATACCCAACCATAATAATAAATAAAGACTAAATTTCCTTTAGGCCTACAAAAAATACATTTGTCTTAGACTAGGCTCCAACGTAACAATACTCCCCCCAAAAGAGACTTTGTCCTTAAGGTGGGAAAAAGTGAAGGTGTTTGTCCTTCTTCTCCATAGTTGTCTCTACTTTTTTATTCCCTGTTTATTCATCATGCACTATGAGAATTTATAATTTTCGATCCTCGCAACGGTTTCCTGGATTAAACTTTTCATCACACCAAAAACATAACCCCTAGCTCGCTTCTTCGAAATCTGTCTTTGTGAAGCGCTTGAGTGTTGCTCCCGGTCATGGTCCATTATTTGTATAATGTGCAGCCTTCCTCTGGACTTCCATTGTTTGAGCTTTTGATATTGTCGGGGTTGTAGTAGTCTGGTGTGGTGTTCCATCTGTGTTGCTCCTGCAGTCTTCTTCATCTGATTATTGCCCTCTACTATCTAAGCTAAATCCATCATCTCCCTATAGTCTCAATAGTCGGAGTGATACCCGTATGTTGGGCTTTAGGCCCTTCATGAAGTTTTCCTCCAATCCTACTTCAAAAATCTCCCTCAGTCGTCCGGACAATATCTCAAATCTCTCCCTTTATTCCATAGCAGTCTTCTCCTAAGTCAAGACTAGAATTGATCTTGTAGGCCTCCTTCCCGAATTGTTCGGAAACGTTCCAACAAACAAACTTTGAATTCCTCCTATTAATGAATCGAGTATCTAGCCCCCCTCCACTGAAACCAAGCTAGAGCTTTCCCTTCCAAGCATAACCCTGTCTCCATGAGTTTCTCCTCCCAATCTAGCCCATTCACAGCGTAATATCGCTCCACCCAATACACCTACCCATTTGCATCTTTTCTGTCCAAGATTGGCATCTTCAACTTCCTAAATCAAACATTTCCACCCCCAACTTCCTCTTCCTTTGTTTCCCCCATGTATCGAGGATGAAATTCCTTCCTTCGATCATAGCATTATCCCCTCCATGCTTCCCTCATTTCTTCTTCGCGCTCCTCCATACCACTTGCATAATCTCTTCTCCATATTTTAGCTCAACCGCCTCCATCAAAAATATATAATCCACCCCCCAACCGGAACCCTAAGAGAGAATTTGTGATGGTGGATGTTTTCTTCCTCATGTTCCTCAAGTTTGATCTCCATTCCTTTCAATCTTACCATGGATTCTCAAGTCAACCTTTGGTTAGAGTTTGCAAATTGAGCCATCGGCGGGGTATTGGATTGCATCTCAATGAACCTCTTTAGCATCTCTCAAATTTCCGTCATACTCTCGAATCGGTCTTCCAGTTGGTTCTTTATAGAAGAGAACCTAACCTCTATGTTAGCAAATCTTTCTTCCATCCCAGATTAAATTAAATTCATCCCTTCCTCTAACTTCTTCTCCAACTCATCTACTTTCTTGGCTGCTAAAGTTTTAATTTTTTGCAGTGCCACTAAAGTTTTAATTTTTTGCAGAATCTCTATTAAATTCTGCACAATATCAGCCATTGATCAATCCATCCACATTAGGTTATCATAGAAGGAAAATAGTATAGCTGTCATAACAAAAAAAAGTAGACAAGCATGGTTCAAAAAAATTAACTGCGCTTCCGGACATTTAACATGCCTAAAAATTTGATTCACCAAGTTATGTGCACCCTTTAATTGCACATTCTTGGTAGAAAGTGCTACAAATGGATACATCAAATTTCACATTCCATGGCCCCTCCTTTACACCAGTTTGCATAATATTGAATTTATGCCAACCCAAATGCCCAGCTTCAACAAGCTACGCATTGACCACCTCCCTGCCTAAGGCTTTGCAGGAGATGGAAACCTAAGTGAAAATTTCTACCCATCTTCATGGACCCAATTTGCAAAAAAATTAAACCTACCGTTAACTTGCAGTAGTCTCACTTGTTGATAACATCACAATTAATATAATGTACAGATGTTTACAAAATTTAGCAAATTGAACTACAACCTATCAAAATTATTGCAGACTGTATACATCACTCTCAAAGGGCAGAACTAGATATTCCAAAATGGCAAAAAAAATTTAAAAATACAAATCAAAAAAATAATTAACAAAATTTGTTAACACTTACTGTAACCTTCCAACTCCACTGTGAGCTCTTAACCCGGTCTCCCTCCACCGGAGTACAAAACGGTTCCACTATTTCCCCAGGCCTGAAGTAATCCAACCACAGCTCTTTATGACTTGGAGAGTCATTCTCTCATTCTCCAGCCTTAACCTTTCATTCTTCACCCTCATACTATCCAACTCCCTATCTTTTTTGCTACAAAACCTCTTCCACTTCATTCTCCTCTTTTCCAGCTCAAATGCTTCAGATTGTATGCTCACCCTCTCTTGCTGAAGTTGCAAAATCCGTTTCCTGATCCAAACTCTCCTTTCGCAGAGAGTTTTCGTTGAATCTTGAACAACCATATCAATCTCTGCGCAAAGCTCATCATAGCCTGCCTTGCCAAAATCATGGCTTCCACATCCAACATCCTCATCCTCATCATCCCCTTCATTTTCTTCATCATTTTCCCCATCCCCTTCCTCAACCTCATGAGCATCCCCACACTTCAAAAATCCAACCTTTGGCTCAATTACCCTTTGCCCGTTATGGTAAGCACACATTTCTCGATAGAACAGATGCTTAGAGCTCAAGATCCTCCTCACATCATCCTTAGCATTCTGTGAAACATGAGGCATAGAATCCAAGAGAGACGGATTCTCCACAACCTGGCAGGTCGTTCCCCTGCCCAGAATCTCATTCAGCTTTTTATACCTCTTATTAAGATCATTGAACTTGTCCTCGCACTGCTGGGGAGAAACATAGCATCCTTTCTGCATCATCAGCTTCGACACCATCTTCCACTTCCCCTTTTTCTGCATGGTAGTACTCTGCTTCCGCCCGGCGGTATCCATCGAACCAGCGTCGTCGTCGATTGAGGCGACGAGAGAGATCAGAAGGCGGACCACGTCATCGGTCCACTTCATGCGTTGCCATGGTGATCCCTTTTTGCTGCGATGAAGGGAGTCATGGTTGGGACTATCCTCACCACCGCGGCCTTCGATGGCAGCTTCTTCGTCGTCACTGAAAAGAGACATGGGCTGAGTTGGGGGAGGGGAAAGATGATGGTGAGCGGAGGGTTCTAGGTCGCGGATTCCGGCGGAAGAGCAGGGAAAGAGACCGCCGCCGCCTCCAATTTGATGGTTCATGACAGCGGCACCACCAGCGTCAACGCATTTTCCGGCGAGCAGAAGTCCCAGGGTGAAACCCTAGGGCTGTCTGGCGTGTAGATGAATGATGCCTGGGTTCTTCGTGTTGAGAGCTGCTTTGCGCGGGGGGAAGCCGGGGGAGGACCGTACAGAAAAGAGGTGGAAAACAAAGAAAAAATATTACACCTCCATGTTGATGCCCCAAGAATAATTTAAAAAATGAATTAAAGGGGGTGGCCCCCATTGGACCTAAAATGTATGACGAGGGTAGAGGTGTAAATGAATCTAGTATGAGAGAGTTCGGACTCAAAAAGTGTGTTCGTGTTCGACTTATTCGCTTAGCGAGTAGAACATGAGCTGCTTACGAATAAATAGTCGTTTTGACAACCCTAATCATGTAATCATAAGATGTTAAAGGTTGGGGTAAGATTTAAAAATTATTTTTTATATTACAATATCGTTTGAATCTATTTTAATATTTTTTTATTCTATTTTCTTAATTAATACTTTTAATTGATTATAAATTTTTGTAGACTTGTAGTCAATTAAATTCTTTAAAAATACTTCTCATCAATATATATATAATATTTATAATTGACGAGTACTGAGTAGTATTTCGAGTCAAAATGAGTCGATGAACAATTTTTTGTTCGTGTTCGCTCGTTAACATAACGAACGAGCCGAACACGAACTTCTTGATGAACCGAGTTGTTTGCGAACAACGAGCCATTTCGACAGACCTAGACACAGGTTAAATTTTGAAATACCCAAAATGCCCTGACGGATCTGTCTGCATTCCCTTTTTATTCTCTAAGAATTTAACGTGTGGTGATCTTTCTAGTTCCTTTCTGTCTATGTTCTTCACTTCATTCTAGAACTTTTTTCTACGTGCTTGTTTAAACAGGATTTGAGTTTCCTTTAATATTTAGATTACATGTTTTTTCATATGTAATGATTTCAAAAGCATTGAGGGTTTTCAGCTAAGTTTACAAGTTTGTTATTTCTGTGTAAATTGACATAAATAGCATGAGGCACAAATTGGCTTTAAAGCAGGTACAAACTTATTTTTCAAGGAAATATTTTATGTAGCTATATTGTTTTGTTTTTATCATTATACTAAGCTATTTTGAGAATGTTTACTTCCACATATTAATTTTTTTTTAAATAGGGACAGAGTGAAAGGATGAGGGTTTCGGTGATCTCTATAAGCCGCAATCCCTACTTCAGGGTTTCGATAGTCTTTATAAGCGGCGAGTCGTGGTCGGAAGAGGATTCATGAGCCGGAGTCGGAATAGAGAGTGGAGAAATTGAGTTGTTGAGAGAGGAGTTGTTGTCGGAAGAGGAGGGTGTGGGAAGTTGAGCGATTTATGGTGAAACTGAGAGAGAGAAGAGAAGTCACAGGAGAAATGAAGAATTGAGTATTTTAGGCGGTAATATGGATGATAATCGACGGTTAAGTAACAGTAGACAACCATTATTTCAGACTATAACCGATGGAATAAAACATTGTAACTCTAAATAAACCGTCAGATTTTTTTCTATTAATAAGTGACGGGTCCGGGAGTAGTAATACAGTGAGAAATTAAAAAATTAATTATCTGTTGCAAAGCCTTGGGAAGTTTACACGTTATTTGTGACTCACAAAAGGTGTCGGTTTTGTCGTTAATTATTCCGCCTTTTTCTTTAGCAAGTTTGTTTGGAGAGAGAAATCATTCATGAAGTCAAAGCCATCAAGGTATGAATATAGCTTGATGAAAGAAAGTGAGAACGAGAAGGTGTTTATGTAGAGATTTGAGGGGTACGATTCTCATGCTAACTGTCAACGATAGAAGTGCTGGAGTGACAAGCATAAATGTTATTATGAATACTATAATTCGCATGCCAACTGCTCTCTAGCCATAGTCACAGGGTCTAGAATGCAGGAACATTTCATCAGAAAATAAGCCTTGTATGAAAGATTGAAAGGAAACAAAGAGATAGTAACATGTGTCAATGTGCACAACAAAAGAAAAAAAACATAACCCTAGCCAAGTGAAGGAAAAGAAGATCTAACTCGTTTGCATTTAGTTTTCGCCAATAAAAAAAACATTAAATCTGATTGATGAAACAATTTATTCTGAATATATGTAATTACCAATATTATATCATGCATACTTTAAATATTATGCAGCAAAAACACTTTTAAAAATGTGTTGTATTCGTGTCGGACATCTATTCGATACCGACACTTGTTCGACACGCCTCGACATTTCTCCGACACTACAAAATATAAGCCCAAATATTTGTCAGGGGCACACCTCAACATCACATTGGACGTGAGTTTAACACTATTTCGAGAAAATGGGACACAAAAAGCTAGAAATTTATAAATATATGTATAGCCTTAAGTACCCGTCATATAAAAAACCGCCCCATCTCTCGTCTTAATAAAACTCCATCTAACATTCATTAAAACCGAGCAAGAAATGTGCATCTAATATTGATGAAGTCAAGCTTTAATAGTTCTCTCTTTATAATCATATGATTTTTAAAATTTTAGTATATAAGTTGGATGAACTCTTTTGACATATATTATATCTAACATTAAAAATTAATTTTCATAAACATGAAGTTTTATAATATAAATAAAATTTATGCGGTAACGTAGGCTGTGATATTCTTTAAAAAGACTAGTGAAAAAGCATATTTTTTTATTAATAATTAATAAGTTATTAAAACTTGTTCATGACGTTTTCTGTCTGTGTCACAATATCATATCGTGTCATGTCCTGTCAGTATCTGTTCATCTCTGCCTCATAGTTTAAATGAGACATCAGGGAATTAGTTAATAGTAAATCAATAGAGCTAGGCATAAAAGAGGCAGTCATTAAACTCGCAAGCATAAAACAAAATGGAATAATATTTGATTCATTAATAGTGTGTGAGTCCATCCCTTATCAACATGATTGAGCTGTGGGATTAATTTAAGAGCATAAGTTAAAAGTTATACATGCATTATGAAATGGAGCAACAGCACAACTGTAGGCAAAATTGACTCTGGCTTCGTTTATATTGAAGGAACGGTAAGGATATAAAATGGAATTTAATACAATTATGAATTAGTTTTGTTGAATGTAGCTTTGTCAATATTTCGATGCAGAAAATTTAAATGAAAAAAAAATTAAAAAATATAAAATAATTATAATAATATTAGTATCAAAAGGGGCATTTGCATGCATGCGGCTCAATTCCTATGTATTTACATATCTGGGACTTAAAATTTACCTTTTTTATTCATACCAACCAAGTCTTTCGATTAAAGACAAGCAGGTTTAGCCAACTTGATTTTACCTATATTTTTTTCTATCTTTTATCTATTATTTTCATTAATTTATCATAGATTTACACTTGAGAAAAGTTTTTGTTGATGTTGTGCAGTTTATAGGTGTTGAACATGTACAAAAGAGGCAAAACAATCGATATAGTGTTGTCTGGCATAATCACGCCAGAATTAGCATAACCACACCATTTTCAGGTGTGACCACGCTGGTTTAGGGTGTGACCATGCCGACTTCTTGTGTGACCACGCCACCAGATGACTAGAATAAGATTTTGAGCAATTTCTGGCCTGTTTTGGACCCATTGAAGGAATTTTGGAGTGATTTAATTCGTCTTTTGGACTTGTTGTCGAATTTGGAAAGATTGCATGCTTATTTTGGATTCAATGTAAGAACCTAATATAAATACATGTTTATGTCATGATGGAACTTCTTCTTGGCTTCTTAGCCTCTTAGAGGCTTGGACAATAGTTCTGCTTCAGATGGAGGCTACTAAAGGCAAGATTGAGAGAGAATTTGAGAGCTTTTCTCATGGGCTTCTTTCTTCTGGTAGAAACCTTGTAGGGTGAGAGTTTCATTTGTTTTGTGAGTTGTGAGAGACTTGTATGAGATGAGGGATTGCTACAAATGTGGATAAGGCAATTTTTTGTAAGTTGTGTATGTTTATGTTTCTTGCTTTGAAATTCTACATGTCAGACTTGATTTCAATTTTACAGGGTAATGTAAACATGTTAGACTTGATTTCAATTTTAGTTTGTTAATGTAAAATTAAGCAATTTTATCTCATTACTATCATTCATTCATCAATTTTTTTTTTTAAGAGATCACACTCACGAGCACCCACTTAATGAGCAAAAAGGAAGTACAAAAAGACGGAAGTCTCAGTTATGTTATTGAAACAAACTTGAACTCATTTTCATTTTCATTATTATTTTCCCTAGTTTACAAAATAAGTCATTTTCATGTCGTATAATATTTTTTCAAATGCCGCCCATTGATTGGGGGCATGATTATTTCTCCTTGGCAATTGATTAACTGGCAGGATTCTCCTGAATGTGTCTTTTCAACAACATACTCCAATATCAGTACGAATTTCTCACTTATTTTTCGATGAGCGAGGAAAGGCCTTCATAGTACCAAAATCAAATCCCCGATTTTAAATGCTTATGGTTGAATTAATTTATCGTGGGCCCGTATCATTTTTTTCCTTGGTATAGTTCCATATTTTGCTAGGCCTATAAGCACTTGCCCTCAAAACTTTCGAGCTCTTCGAGTCATAGCTTTACATTGTCTTCTTCTATTGTCCGATTTGCCAAATCGATTCTGAGAGAAGGAAGTTGTACTTCAAGTGGAAGCATGGCCTCAGATTTGTACACCAACACAAATGGTGTTGACTATGTCAGTGTGTGGTATGTGGTACAATAAGTCTATGAAGCTTCTACTAACTGTTCATGCCATTATCTTAGACTCTGGTTAATGTCTTTTTTCAAAATTTGAACTAATGTCTTATTGAAATTTTCGGCCAAAACATTAGCATTAGGGTAGTAAATGCTTGAATACCTCCAATCTATTTTGTGTCTTTAGATAAAATTGTTTATTTTTGTATTCTCAAAAACCATTTCGTTGTTTGAGATGACTCTTCGAGGAACTCTGAATCTATAAATAATTTGTGTTTTGAAGAAGTGGAGGACCTACTTTGCCTTGACTTCCCTGAGTGGCACTGCTTCTACCCATTTGGATAAGTAATATGTAGCGACCAGAATTAACCGATGACATTTTGATGATGGAGGGTCTATAGAGCCCACTATATAGGTGCCCCAACATTCAAACAACCAAGATGCAATTGTCGGATGTAGCACGTTTAAAGGTTGATGTAAGACCACTCCATGAAACTGAGACTGATGGCATTTCTTTTAGGTATTTGGGCTTAAGGGAGCATTTGGAAATGTTTCGGTGGTTTGAAAAGGTGGCATGGTCTCGTATGGTGTGGTGTTATCTTGGAAGTATTATGGTTGTAATGTGGTAGTATTGGTGGAAAACCACAACATAAACCTCCTAAAATGGTGTCATTTGATGTATCATGGAGTTTAGTGAAGCTATTGGATAATATTGGAGGTTATTGGAAGACTTATTGTGCTTTGGTAAGTGTTATTAGGTCTAGGGATTTTGGTGTTTGCTTGGTTGTGTATGGTATTTTTTGGGTGGCAGTAGGATGTAGAACCATGATTAAGGCTAGTGGGTGTTATGTGGATATGAAGAAGTGGGCTATTTTAGGTTGGAGGAGTTTTGAAAGTGTTATTGAGGTATTATTGGCCTCAGGACTGTGGAACGACGAACACAGGTGTATTTGGTGTAAAATATCGATGATTCAGTGTTATTGCCGCAAACAAATTGGTAAATAATTGGTAGTACTGGCGAGTGTTTGGAATGCGGAAGTTATTGTGTGGGTATTACTCACCGAGTTTTTGTTATTTATTGCTTTACCGCGGTTCCACGCACATGGGAGAAGGCAGGTTGTATTCATGGCAGTATTGTGGTTTTTTCTTGCTATTATTGTGGTTTTTTTGCATGTTTTTGAAGGGACTATCAAAGATATGCAAGGTGGGTGTTATTAAAGGTATTATTAGGTGGTATTTTGGTGTTATTATAGTATTATTATGTGATTTTGTGGTGTTATTTTGGTGATTTTCAGAGGTTTGGTATGTAGTGTTATTAGGGCATTGAAGTGGTGGTATTGGGGTAGTATTGAGGTGTTATTGTCGGTGTATTGTGACGTTATTATGATAGTATTAGGTGATTTTATGGTGTTATTGTGACGATTTTGAGAGGTTTGGTATGTGGTGTATTGTGGTTGTATTGGGATGAAAATATTGTTATATAGTGAAGTTATTGATGATTTTTGGTGTTATTGAGTGGTGAAGTAGGGATTTTGATGTTATTGAAGGTACTTTTGGTGTTATTGACTTCGGTCTTGCCCAAATTAAAGAAAAATGGACCTAAACTTGTTTCCCGCCCCAATTTAACTCATGTGCACACGACATAGCACAATTGGTGATCTGATGAACTCTCAGGTATGATCAATTTTGCAAAATTCAATTTGCACTTGGGATTTGATGAAATTGGGTTGGATTGAATTTAGAATGTTGGGTGCACTTGAAGAGAATTTGATGTGGATTAGTCAAATTTGGCCATGAGGCTTGCAATTTGGTGGGATGCTGAGTTTAATTTGGAATTTTATATAGCATTTAGGGTAAAGTTGTGTGAATTTGAACTCGGGGTCATGAGAATTGGATTTGAGGTCTTGGCTTGATTCTAAATTGAAGATGGAGGAATATTGTATGGTTTGGAGTGGTGAGGAGGTAGTGCAGTACAAGGTAAATGTCAAAAGCATAAAGTGCCTCCCCAAAACCTCATAGTCCCACAAGAACTTATTTTGGAGCCTCCACATATTAGTCCCAACCTTCCAAGTACTGGAGGTTTATGACCAGCCATGTGAGATTCCAAAAGAGTCAAGCATTACTGTAAACTTGAAAGGAGGGAGGATGTTAGGTGGGTGTGTGGAGTGGAATACCCCAAGCCACTAAGGGTCGACAGGGTGTCCCTAAGGCCTTAAGGTTCTATGGGAACTCCTCCTTGAGTCTTCACATTGTGGTCATAACCTTCCAAGTGCTGGAGGTTTATAACCACCCATGTGAGGCTCCAAGAAGAGTTAAAAAGTGGTTTGAAATCATGAAAGAGATGGGTTCCATTACTAGTTCTATAGGATTGTCAAAGAGAAAGTCTTATGACTAAATCCTAAGTACTAAGAGGAAAGATTAAACCTCACCAAAAATGATGTCAACATCCCAGTAACACTGTGTGACTTTTTCATTCCTGACAGAACTATTAAAGAAACAAGTAGTGGTTCTAAGTATGTTTCATCTCTTTCAGATGAACTTTATTCGTCTGACTTAAATAGTAATAACATTGATAATCTTAACAATCCCAATGAAAGTAATTCTCAAATCATAAGTGAATCTGCTGAAGATGTTTATTTGAATGATGTTCCCATTTTTTATAATGATGTCCCTTTCCTTAATTTTCATGGTATGTCTATTGAGATTGGGATAAATTCTTCCGACTCTGAACAATCCTAAGAGGAGATCCGAGAATATAGGGAAAAGTGGTAGACACCACAATAAAAGAATTTTGGAATAAATCTTCAAAGTGACAAAGTACTGCCACCTTGCAAAAGACTTTCACAGGATGACCAAGGGCTCATATCATATCCTTCGAATATATATAATATTTCAATATATATATATATATATAAATTGAAATATTATATATTTACATGTCTCGTGCCAAAAAAAATTTTATTTACATGCATAACACTCGTCTTTAATTAGTATTACGTCAATATAATCACAAAAATTAATGTGTTCCATATTTTGTTATTTTCGAGTGACGAGGTTGGTCCAACCCGAAAATAAAGAAAAACTAAGACGCTGTCAATAAATTTCCATCATTTGTCACCAATCTTGAATGCATGACACTAGGGCTGTCAAAAAAGCTCGTTGTTCGCGAACAGTTCGTGTTCGGTTCGTCAATGAGTTTGTGTTCGATTTGTTCGATAAGTAGACGAGACGAACATGAACAATTTTTTTTCGTTCGGTTAGTTAAATGAACCAAACACGAACAGTGTTGCGTTCGTTCGTGTTCGAATCGTTATTGTTCGAAATATAAAATAAATTAAAATAATTATATATAAAAAATTTATGATATTCAAAAAATTAAATTTTATAAATTATAGTATATAATAAAATAATAATAATAGTATATTAATATACTATATTAGTAATATACTGATATATATATTATATATTTCTACAATATAAGTTATATAATTAATTTATATATATTAATATTAAGGATGTCAAACTGACTTGTTGTTCTCGAACAACTCGTGTTCGACTCGTTCGTTAAGAAACGAACACGAACAGTGACTTCACGAACAATTTCAAACACGAGCTTATTTCAAACAAACTAAATTTCAAACGAACCAAACACGAACACAAGCTCTGTTCGTTCGTGTTCGGTTCGTTTACACCCCTACATGACACAGATCTTAAGGATATTTTTTAGCAAGGAAAGTTCAAACTTTGATTGAAAGTCATCTAGAATTTGTATTTTAGCAAACTTTTATTTGTCCTAACCAGCTCAACGAGACAAATCCAATAATAACCAAAATTGGTTGTCCAGTCTTACCCACCTCACGAGAAGGGGACCTGGATCCCGGGAAAGAGGAAAACAATGCTTGCACAAAAGTAAACATCAGCTTAGTTACCTGAATTGCATATCAAACCAACTCTAGCCCTTGCCTCCTTCCACTAATGCTGCATCCAAGCACCGATGCCGCTTTCGACCACCACCGCCCACCATTGGCCTCCTGTACCTGCAGCTGCTAACCACCATCGATGACGTCTACTTTTCACTTTTGCGGTTGCTAGCCAACACAACCTATAAACTTCGATCGATGTCAACCAACTCGAATTGTTGTCGCTACAACCTCCTTTGTAGTTGTTTCCTTAGCCTCCTACCAACTCAGGCCGCTATCACCTCCAACTAAGTCTGGCTGCCTCTGCCTTTGGCCAACTATGATCATCACCTCATGGCCAACTATGGCTATCGGTATCTTCATCCAACTAAAGCCATCATAGCCGTCTTCTGCTAACTTTGGATGCAACCTCCTCCGTCCAACTCCAATCTCCACCGCCCTCAAGAAAAATCTGACCGCCGTCGTCTCCGAACAACTCTGGCTATCGTCGTCGACCATCATCAGATGCTACTTGCTCCTTGTTGTGAAAACTCTTATGAAGTGACACTGTACAATTTTAAACTATGGCTTACATTGCAAAGTAATAACAAACCCTACTTACGATGCAATGAAACCTCTCGGAGAAGGCGTAACAATACACCCCCAAAGACACAACTCTCTAAACACTTAATGCTCCTTCTGTTTAGTTCCAGACTCCTGCCCCTGCGGCCTACATAAGTCATTGCAACTCACCATTACGACCTACGTGACCAACTATGACCTGCGTGTTCGACAACTTAGGCAGCTCCCGACTTCGATCTCTATAGCCTATGGACATTATCACAGCTCACCACTGTGATCTACGTGATCAACTATGACCCATGTGGTGTACAACTCATGCAACTTATGTCTTCGTTTCCTTCAGCCTTTATGCATCATCATAGCTCACTACTACAGTCTATGTGACCAACTATAACCTATGTGGTTCACAGCTCGTTCAACTCTCGTCTCTTTCTCATGCGGTCTATGGACACCATCACAATTCACCACTATGACCTTTATGACTAACTACGAATTACGTGGTGCGCAACTCTTGCAGCTTGTGCAACTATAATTTACATGGCCCTTGCAACCTACTATCTTTAACTACTACATTCATTACAGTCGATCACGACTATTATCGAAGATCAACTATTGTACATTTATAATGATCATTTTTGTAGTTCTATCTTCTCTAATTCAGGAGAAGAGTGAACGTGTATACTCATCATTCATATTGGATTATTTCTGTTGGGCTAGGTTTTTTAGGATTTTTCACATAAAAATTGAGATGTCTCATCCTGCTTACTTCTCTTCAATTATTCTGTTCAACGCTAAGATGCTAGATTTATGACACCACTGCCACGGACCTTCCGGCACACATCAATTAGTACGATAAACAATCATTCAACCTAAAAGCCAAAAAAGACATGATTGCATGTTAGCAACACAAAAGGTTAAAGTCATAATTGAAATATATTAAAAAAATATTGTATTGATGAAAATATAAATTTATTATTTTACAAGTATGCGTCCCAGGTAGCTTTGGCACAACAAGGCAAAATTGTAAATAAAACTAAATCCTGAAAAGTGATCAATAATCTCTTTATAATTCATTAAAGAGAAAAAATAATTTGATCCATCAATTCCATTCAATCCAACACGATCTCCTCTAGAATCCTTAAAAATCAATCCTAAAACATCTAAGTGGTGTTATTTCGCTTTATTTACAACACGTTCCTACCTCGACTCTTTGGTTGATAGAGTTTGTAAGACCCCCGAGGTCACGGGTTTGATCACGCCTATGTGCGGTATGAAATTTTTAGGCATATGAGATTGGTCGGGAGGCTCATATAATAGAGTTTGGCTAATCTTTTTTTTAACAATATAAATAAATTATATATATATATATATATATATATATATATATATATATATATATATATATATATATATATATATATATATACTATAAAGTACCCAAACTTGTTGGTTGTCATCTACGATGTTAGTTATAAGTGCCCTCATGTCGGGCGTTTGAATCCACCTTAGGCGACTAATACCATAAGGAGGTTGGTACTTGAATGAGTTAGACACATTAGAGGTGGCTGAGGCTAGCCATTCCTCAAAAATAAATAAATAAATACATGATAAAACATAGCTGGTGAGCCGCAGCTAATGATGATGAGCGACGATAGACCATGACCAATTATAAGAGGCAGACATACAGTGATTGTGAGCGAGGCGGCGAGCAACAACTAGCAACAAACAATCAGTGGTAGAGGCTTATGGTTTCAACAAACGATACCAGCGACTTGTTGTGGTAATCGACATTGAGTTGCGGACTGCTGGCAGTGCCACTAAAGTCCTTCGACAAGCAAGTGATGAACTTGGATGGTGGTTACAGGCAGTGGAAGGCGAGTAACAAGCTATCGTGATAGTCAGATTGTAGTGGATTGGTTGGACGACAGGGTTAACAAGCAAGGTCGACAGCTGCGAGCAACAGGAGGCGAGGTGGTCGTTAGAGGTGAGTTTGGGCCGACAATGGTGTGGCGATCACGAGCAACACTTTATACAAATTGGTGTATCGTAAATTCACTCAAAATTGACAAATTTCAAATATAATGAAAATGAACTAAATAATGATTTTGAAATGAAATATAATTTTACACTATATTTGAAATTCATCCCATGATATTTTTAAGGAAATGATATAAAGTTTGCATGTTGCAAATTATAGAAGGCCGATGTATTTATTTTGCTCTTTCGGTGAAGTCAAATTGTAATTAATTTTGTACCTCTATTATCAATAACTTGTATCAGCTCTATCTTCTTAAAGCTGACTTTTGCCATGATTTTAATCGGAAAATATCCATAGAAAAAAAAATTCAACTTTTATTTTTTTTTTATAAAATGCTGCATTCCACTAGTAAAAGTTTTTTTGGGACGGGCAGTTTCGCGAAAAATTATTCCATACAGATGCATGTGGTGTCTGATCTTCACCGTTGATCCTAGCGAAGACGTATTTCAGTGAGCTCCATTTAAATTTTTTTTTTTGGAAGAATAACACTGTGATCAACGGTGGAGATCAGACGCCTCATGCAATTTGTAGGGAATAATTTTTCCAGTTTCATCTCGCTAGTACTTGATCGAGTCTTTATTTGAATCAAATGGGAAAGTAGAAAAATACATGCAATTTATCATTTATGAGGAGGTTAAAAATTTCTTGCATTTACTTAAATACGACACGATCCTAATCTATTTACATATTTAGCATCTATAATTTCATATTTACATGCATACCACTCGAATTTTTAATCTTATATTAAAACTAACACTATCACTAACTTTTGAAAAATAAAATACAATTTTATTTTAAAAAAAATATATAACAAAAAAAAGTGTTATAAATTTAAATATTAAGTTTTTGGTATTGGATATGTAAAAACATAAGAAAAGTGTGATATATATGTAAATTTTCCAGAAAAATATATTTATATATTTTGTTCTTGGTCAAATTTCTAGCTTCTTATCATAACATTGTGTCAGCGTTTTGCTAGAGTATTTTTTTCTTGAAGTTGAAATATTCCAATTTATAGAATACTATATTAGCCAAAAAAGATATATATATATATATATATATATATATATATATATATATATATATATATATATATATATATATATATATATATATATATATATATA
>NEWO01000008.1:4235580-4325296 GCA_003013225.1 Phalaenopsis aphrodite
TTTGCTTTGCATCAACTATTTTCAGAATAAATCTTTCTTAATAAGAAAAAAGGTTTGGATTCAATTATCTTGCAATTGGTAGATGATTGTGAACAAGAACCTGCGTGTATGTTGGGGTCATAAGTGATGGCAATATCTCTTTCTAGAATGGAATGTGCTGGCCATTTGAATCCTGCAAACCTTGAACATTAACTTGACTTGTATGTCTATGTAATTCATCACTTTTTGTGTAATGAATGGAATATCAAGCTCAATCTCAATTATTTTTCTATTACAACTGCATATGATAATGTCCTTCTTCTTTAAATTTAAATTCAAGTCTTAAGTCAAAAGGATGCTAAGAGGGGACCTTGGGAGATTGGGTGTGAAATGATACTTAGGATTTTTTTTAAAGTTCTATCAATTTGAAATCTTCATAACTAATTATCCAATGGTTGTTAGATAACAAATGATCAAACATATAATCATAAATTTAATTTGTACATGCAGTTGACATTACACAGTACGTGACGAGAATTAAGTGGGAGATCAAAATCATGCTCAATATAAATAGTATGGCACACAATTATGTAACAATATATGATTGCATTTGTTAAATTAATCTTACAGAGTGTATAAATTGAAGTTTACTACTGTGAAGTTGAATAATAAATCCAATGAGTGCCAAATTATTATGCTTTATGTTACTCAATTACTCAACCACACAGATTAAACAAATTTGATATTAAAGTCCAAAGTTACCCCAAGGATAAATATCTAGAAATAGTAAAATAAAGATATTTGTAGGTGTGAGAGAGTAATTAATTTAATGCTCAATTAAAAAAAATTCACTATAAATATTATAATAAAAGTATTCAATTAAAGAAATTGTGAGCATACGAATTGAAGGTTTTGACTGTTAGATCAAGCTTATAATAGCTTATAAATTGCAATCCATGTGCTATTGCTTCATTGGCTCTCTTTTAATTTTTTTCTTTAAAGGGATATGGTGAAACTATGAATACCACTTTCTGTTTTGTGCAAGTCAAGCTGCACTTGTAATTTCTTATTTAATATAATGAATTCTCCTCCTCTGTCCGTAGTTTTTCCCATCTTGAGTTTTCTACATAAAATTTGTTTGCTCTTTATTTTGCTTATTTCATTATTTATTACATCAATTTAATATCAAGTATAATAAGTGGTATCAAAGCGAGGCTTTATTTCGACAATAAAAATAGTAAAGTATGACATCCCTCTTCTAGATCACAACACATAATTTTCTCTTTTGAAGGTTAAGATGCCAATATTCTTAGCACAAATGAAGCTTGACAATGCACTACTTGGGTTTGAAAAGATGCCTTATCATGGATGTTAGAGGTGAAGCAATGTAAAATTGAAAGACGCTTTCTTAAATTTATCTTCATCTATCAAATCAGATTTACAAAACCTTTTGAAGGAGAAGATGTTGGTGCGTTATGGCTCAAATTAAAGTGGTGCATGAAAAAAATTATGACCAGTTAGTTACACATAAAGCAACATTTGCACTCTTGTAGAATGACAGATAGTGCATCTTTATAAATCACTTAACTATCTCTCATTTGAAATTCATGGAAGCTAATTATGATGAAGAAGATTTGAGATCGATCTTGTTATGCTCATCGCCTTCATTATATACAATGTTTTGGGATACCATCTTGTATGGACTCAAGACACTTACTCTAGACAAAGTATATGTTGTTTTACTTTCTATGGAGAAGATAAAAAATTTGTAGATGAACTAGTTGCTCATGGGGAAGGCCTTGTCATTCGAGGTAGAACTCAAGAGAGGAGTTCTAGTGTTGATACAAAGACTAGATCAATATTTAGAAATTAGGGTAAGATAAGTAATTACTACAAGAAAAGGGGGCACATCAAATATGAATGTTATAAATTATGGAGTAAAAATAAGAAAATAATTTCAAATATGAAGGGCAAATAATCAAATCATTTTGGAGAAGTCAGTATTGTTGAATAAGCTATTAATACTGGTGAACTTCTAGCTGTCTCTGATGGAGACTTTTGTAATAATTGGGTTCTTGATTCAACTTACATGTTTCATAAGTGTCTCAATAGGGATTGATTTTTAACATATGAAATAGTGTCAAAGGGTACAATGTTAACGGGTAATAATGCTCATTGTGAAATAATCAGTGCCAAAAATATTAGAATTAAGATGTTTGATGGAATCATTAAAATACTTGAAGATGCAATACATGTTTCGAATTTGAAAAGGAAGTTAATTTCCTTAAGTGTTCTTGTTGCTAATGGGTACACGTAATTTACTGAAGATGGAATTTTTAAGGTAGGCAAAGGACTATTATTATGATGAAGGGACAGAAGAAAGCTACGATGCTAAATCAATTGTAAGGATTATCGTGATAAGTCATGTAGTAGTTACTACATCTTCCATAGTAGAAAATAAAGCAGCTAGACTTTGGCATATGCATCTTGAGCATATGAGTGAGAATGGGATGATTGAACTGAGAAGAACTGAGAAGAAGGGGACTTCTAAATTGTAAAAACATTACAAAATTAAAGTTTTGTGAACACTGTGTATTTGGGAAAAAAATAAGTTAAGTTCAATATTGGTATTCATAATACTAATGGATTATTAAAATACATACATTCTGACCTTTATGGACCATCTACAGTGCCATCTGAAGGAGGCGTGAGATATATGTTGACTTTCATTGATAATTTCTCTAAAAAAGTTTTGGTGTTCTTCTTGAAGCAAAAGGGTGAAGTTCTTACTACATTTAAGGAATGTAAGATCATGATCGAGAAGTAGACTTAAAAGTAGATAAAAAAACTTCACACTAACAATGGGTTCGACTTTTATTCAGAAGAATTTAGTGCCTTTCGCAAATTGGAAGCAATTATGTGAGACTTCAAATTCCAATACACATCTCAGTAAAAAGGTGTGACAGAGCAAAATGACAGGACTATAATGCAAAAGGTTCAATACACATTGTCTCATTAAGTCATTTTGGGCTGAAGCTGCTTCTACAACTTGCTACTTAGGGAATCACTCTCCTTTCATTTCTATTAATAAGAAAACTCCACAAGATATTTGGTTAGGTAAACCTTCAGATTACTCATATCTAAGATTTTTTGTTGTCCCACATATGCTCAAATTAATAGTGGAAAATTAGAACCTAGATCTATAAAGTGTGTCTTTCTTGGTTATAAATCAAGAATTAAAGGTAATAAGTTGTAGTGCCAAAAAATCAAATAGTGATAATTAGTAGAGATAGATGTTACATACACCATCTACTATGGAATCTAAAATTGATGATTATAAGGAAATGTCTAGCAGAGAAGTGAAACATTATATTGATCCAACTACATCTTTGGGCATAACTTTTGAGCCAAATTCATATAATAATGATGACGTTATTTTCCCATGATCATAATAGTAACAATCACAATATTTTATTGTCAAGAATAGAACAAGAAGAGAAATTAAGCCACATCATGGGTGTGTTTTGGTTGATTTGGTTGCTTATGCTCTAAATGTAGTTGAATATACTGAGTGGGGTAAGGAACCTTCTAGCTATAAAGATGATGTGAATTCAATTGACAATGATAAGTAGGTATTGTTATTCAAGAGGAGATTGAATCCATACATAAAAGAGTACTTGGGATTTAGTAAAATTACCTCAAGACAAAAAGACTGCCTGCTGTAAATGAGTTTTTAAGAAGAAGGAAGGTACATTAATGGTTAAAGATGCCTGACATAAGGCTAAGCTTGTTGCAAAGGGAATTCTAGGTGTAGATGTTACCTATTTTTTCTCTCTGGTTGTTAACATATTTCAATTCAAGCTTTATTTGGTATTGTGACTAAGTATGATATTAAGTTTGAGTAGTTAGATGTAAAGACTGCATTTTTGCATGGAGATATTGAAGAGAACATCCTTTTACAACAACTCGAGGGTTTTTTGGTTATAGGAAAAGAATACCACATTTATTTGTTAAAAAAAATTTTACAGTTTGAAATAGTCTCCTTGATAGTGGTATTAGAAGTTTGATTGAATCATGATCACTCATAAGTTTAAAGAATGTAGTTATTATAATTATATTTACTTCAAGAAAAATAATAGTGGATCATTTATCTACTTACTCGTGTATGTCGATGATATGTTAGCTACAAAGGATAAAGAAGATATCAAGATGTTAAAAGCTCAACTTAGTAGTGAGTTTGAAATGAAATATTTGGGACCTTGAAAGAAAATACTTAGCATGAAGATTCAATGAGATGGAAATGCAGGTAAATTATTTTTAAGTCAAAAAAGGGTACACTGACAAACAATTGAATAGATTTAATATGTAAAATTCCAAGCATGTTGGTACTTTATTAGCTATGCATTTCAAAATTTCATTGGCTTTCTGTTAAAAATATAATGATGAGATTGAATATATATCTTGAGTTTCATATTCAACTGTAGTGTGATCTCTCATGAATTTTACGGTATATTCTTGTTCAAGTTCATCATATGCAGTCAGTGTAGTTAATAGATATATGTGTAATCTAGTAAAGAAGAATTGGAAAGCAGTTTAATGGGTCCTCAAGTATTTCTGTAGAATAAAAGATGTTTGCTTGTAGTTTGGAAGGGCTGTATATAGAGTCATTAGCCATGTTGATTCAGATTTTGCTGAAGATCTTGACAGAAGGAGATCACTTATACGACACATGTTTATTATTGGCTACTGTGTGATTAGTTGGAGGGTTATTTTGTATACAACAATGACACAATCTACAGCTTAAATTGTGTACATGATGAAGTTTGCAAAGAAGCTCTCTGGTTGAAAGGTTTATTTCAAGAGCTTAGTGAAGATTTGAAAATAACAACACTGATGTGTGATACTCATGCATTAAATTAGTCAGCTTTAAAACTTATTTATACTTATTATGTTTCTTTTTTATGCATAAGATAATTTAGAGTGTAGGTTTGTAGGTTGATTGAGCTCAAATTCATCTTTTATTATAATCAAAATCATAACTCAAACCCGATCCAAAGTCAAATATCAACCTAAAACCCAAGGTTAAACTTAATCAAATAATTAAAACAATTTATAATCAAATCCACTCAATTCATCTTAGCTTCTTTTGGATTGTTTATCATACCACTAAGTAAGGAATTCACCAAAGTAGGCTTAAGGTGCCATGAACTGCGGGGATCTTTCTGAAGTTGGTCCAACTAATCACAGCACCCAGCTTGATAAGATAAAACCAAACTTAAAAAAATTAGAACTAAAATTTAAAATTCACCCATAAACTATTAATCACTTAAAAATGAATATCAAAACTCTAAACCATAACTTGAACTCAAAGACTTGAATAGCCAATCCACACCAGGTGCTAACACATTAGATTAATTTTTAGGTCACCAACCCTAGATTAAAGTTAGGATGATTGTGATTGATTATTGTGATTATTTATTTTGATGTGGTTTATTGAATATTCATTATATTGGATGTTAAGGCTGTTGCTTGTGCATACTGGAGAAGGCCATGTTAGATAATAACAAGAATAAATAATGAAGTGAAATTGTCATTTTTTTGTAGTTGAGAGAGTATGTTTATGCATTGAAACGTTGCTTACTAGGATAAAAGGCTTGGCACCTATAATTGCTAAGTGATACGCCTAAAAATGTACTATTTTTTATGCTATATGTTATGATGATATTGTACTTTAAAGCTATGTTTTCTTGTGTATTTGGTTGTAGGTACATCAAATTGAAGAATGGAGCAAATCAGAGCAAATCGGGTCGAACTGGGGCACACCGGAGCCAAGGAGACCTAAACCGGACACTTAAGTGCCTATGCTCGGTGCTTAAGAGCCCAAATATGGCACTTAGGCACCACCAGACATAGAGGAGGGCGCTTAAGAGCCCAAAAATGGTGCTTAGGCGGTAAAGACGGGTGGTTTTCAACATATCTTCTAAAATATACATTAGATTTGGATGATTTTTGAAGCGGTGCTTCGTGTGTCTCTTGGGAAATTTGTTGAAAATGAGAAAAGAGACTTTATAGAAGAATTTTGGGTGGTTATATGGAGTTATAAAGTGTCATTTCAGACACCATTTAGAAGATTTAATGAATATGGACAGTTTCAAAGAGACACTTAAGCATCTCTTGGGAAATTATTAAAAAAAGCTTGGAAATGTTTTTAAAATGACTTTTGGACTCTTGAATTAATAGGAAGAGGAGAAGAAGGCTTGGAGAAGAGGAAGAAGGCTTGGGCGTGAGCCCCAAGTGGGGCGGCAATGTGAGAGAGAAAGAGAGAGAGTGAGAGATTTCTTCTTTTCTTTTCACTTTGTTCTTCGAGAGGATTGTACGGAGATTGCATTTGATATAAAAGGAGAGTTTGATATCCATAAAATATAAGTATTTTCATTGAATTTGAATTTGAATTTAGTAATTTGTTTGTATGGTTTCGAAGTCTTGTTCAATGAAAAGTTCTTGTTGTTTCTCTATGTGTAGTGAGTAGTTTTCTTTACTCTTCTCTCTTGTAATGAATTAGTATGCATGTGTAGGATATAGAATTGAGTAGAGTGAGAATATATTGTGATGATTTTACTTTTATCTTCATTTACATGTAAACTTGATTAACTTGCATGTTAAAATCTGTTGTGAGAATATGTAAGATCAGGGATGGTATTGTCTCAATCAACTGTAGTAGAATCACATGAGATTGTATGGATGAGAATGCAGTCCATATGATTGAGTGCAAATAAATAGGGAAATAATCTTTAATGGGTGTAGAATTAGGGACTTTAGAGTGACAGGCTAAAGCCCTCTAATTTGATATATCATTTTAGGTTTTGATGCGAGATGTTAGCCTCCAGGTGGAGGGATAAGAGGGAACTCTAGAGAGAGCTAGTATCTTCTCTGCCTAGCCCGTCTTCAGAACTATTCAAAATTTAGATAAATCAATGTTCTTTATAGCTTCTCTAGTAAAGGTAAAGAATATAATTGCTCCTATTTGTCACAATCTCTCTCACTACTTGTTTACTTTTACAGATGTCATTAATTTCATTGTATGAGGAAGAACACTTTTAATATATTAAACCCCACCTTCTGATTTTCATTAAGTATTTTAGTTTAGAAGTAGAAGTATTATTGTAGTGATAATTGAAGGATATAATCAAATCAAAACCTTATCGATCTTCCAAGTTAGGGCATGTTATTCTAGACTGGAACATCTCCTGAAAGCCGACGTGATGAACCTTGATCTCCGTGGGATATATATTCTGAGCTTAATCAGAAAGCTCTATATTACTTAATAACGATATGTATACTTGTGTAGAATCCCTACAAATATAATTAAAATCTTACTTTGCTTGGGATCAAGTTTTTGTTGCATTACCGAGGATTAAAATCTTCAAGTAGTGGTGTTAACTTCATAAATCCTTACATATAAGAAACTATCGCGATCAAGTTTTTAGCACCATTGTCGAGGATTGCAATGGTTGATCTTGACACTTAAGAGAATTTTAGTTGAAGTTATTAGACTTAGACTTGGAAAACTGTCGTAATAACTATTTTTGTGTGAAAAGTGTTTTTTTGTATGAACATGTGTTGTGAAAAATCTGTTTCTGTGAAAAACAAGATGTTTGTGAAAATATTTTGTTGTGTTGAGTATATTTTTTATTTTATTTGTTTAATTTTTAATGTATTGTTTGTTGTATTGCATATGCAAAACAAAGGATGTGCAAGACTTATGTCTTATGATCCCAAGTTAGAAAAAAGGAAACATATCAAAAATCATGAAGGACTTGAAAAACTAGAAATGGAAATGGAAAGCATTCAAATTAATAATTTAGAAAATCATCATAAAGCATTAAGGAATTATGGAAATCCTAAGACAGTTGAAGTTCACTCAAGTAGAAAATCATAAAGCATACCAACCCCTATCGTAGAAGCTGACCCATTTGAAATTAATTCAAAGATTATCCAACTTGTACAGAATATCCAGTTTGGGGGAACTCCTTCAAAGGATCCCTATTTACACTTATCAAATTTTCTAGAACGGTGTGCTACATTTCATTATAACGGTAGTCAGACGATGCTGTTAGACTAAGGCTTTTTCCTTTCTCACTAAGGGATAAGGCTAAAATGTGGTTATACTCATTAGCACCTAAATCTATTAAAAATTGGGAGGAGTTAACTCCAAAATACCTAACTAAGTGTTTTTCACCTTCAAGGACTACTAAACTTAGAAACGATATTATCTCATTTTGTCAGTATGAAGGGGAATCAATATACAAAGCCTGAGAAAAATTTAAGGAACTCCTAAGAAAGTGTCCCCACCATGCTCTGCACGATTGTGTAACCATTCAAACTTTTTACAATGGGTTAGCAGAATCTCTTAGGTTTATAATTGCCGCTGGTAGATCATTAAGGTCAAAATCATTTGATGAAGCATATGTGTTAATTGAAGAAATGGCTAAAAATGAATTTCGATGGTCCTCTGCAAGAGTAAATCTTAAAAAGATAGCCAATGTTCATGATGCAGTTGTGTTTGTAATTCTTGCATCTCAGGTTACTGCAATATCAAGGAATTTGAGCCAATTTTGAATGAACCAGTCTCAATTTACTTCAGTAAGTGAGGAAAGTTCATCAAGGGCATATGACTGATTCTAACTTATCATATGAGATTTTAAATACCATAACAAACTGTATTCTAGCTTTTACAATCAAGGTTGGAAAAACCATCCCAATTTTAAGTGGTATCATACTACTGCGGGTGAAAACTAACAATGGGAAAATAATCATGCAAATACTGATGGAAGTTGGAATAATCAAGGGAACACAAACTATAGACTTTCATATCCACCGGACTCTAGCAATGATAAAAAAATTGAGGGTAAGAAGATGTCTATAGAAGAAGTGGTGTTGAAAATGGGAAACCAGTTGCAAAGTCAAAATGCTGCGATTAAAAACATAGAGAATCAACTGGGACAAATTGCTAATTCACTTAGCAATAGACCCCAAGGAAAACTTCCTAGCAATACTGAGATCAGCCCTAAAGAGAAAAATGATGAAAAAATAGACGCTGTCCAATTAGAAAGAGGAAGAGAGATAAAGGATGTGGTTAGAAAAGAGAAATAAGTTGTGAGCGAAATAAAGGAAACTAAACGACCTAAAGAACATGTTTCTAAGGATCTGGAAAAATTAATATCTCCAACTAAAATCAATTTCGAAAGACCAGCACCTCCATTTCCTCAAAGACTTAGACAATATGACTTGGATAAAAAAATTTCAAAGTTCATGGAAGTACTTAAGAAGTTAACAATAAATATTCCTTTCTCTGAAGCTTTGGAACAGATGCCAAGTTATGCAAAGTTTATGAAGGAGATATTAAATAAGAAAAGAAAATTTGGGGATTATGAGACAGTTGCACTAACTGAGGAGTGCAACACTATATTTCAAAAAAAGCTTCCCAAGAAATTTAAAGATCCTTCTAGCTTAACAATTCCTTGTGTATTTAGAGAAAGGTTATGTGCAAAAGCTTTATGTGATTTAGGGTCGAGCATTAATGTGATGCCTCTATCTATATTTAGAATGTTAGGTATAACAAATATTTCTCCCACTACTGTAACCCTTCAGTTAACTGATCGAACTATCATTTATCTAAAAGGGGTTATAGAAGATGTGCTTGTTAAAGTGGATAAAATTATCTTTCCTATGGATTTTATTGTATTAGATATGAAGGAATATAACGAAAATCCAATTATTTTGGAGAGACCTTTTTTATTACTGGACAAACTATGATAGATGCACAAAAAGGAGAGTTGACTATGAATATTAATGACAATGAAGCCACTTTTGATGTTTTAAAGGCTATGAAGCATCTAGTTGAGAGAAAAGATGATGATTGCTTTTGGGTTGATGAAATTGATTATCTAAGTAAAGACCATTTCCAAGAAAGTTTTGAGAGTAAGTTAACATATGAGATCGAAATGGACTTTCATGATGAGTTGAAAATGTTGTTTAAAGAAGGCTGAATGTATGTTCAGGAGAAGTGTGAAATGATGGACATTACCGAAAATAGTAAAATTTTAATTCCATATGTTGAAAATTATAGGAACTTAAGATGAATGTACCCCATACAATTTTAAAGCCCACCTATTTAGGGAATTTGTCTACACCACTAGTCTTTATATCTTCAGATTCAACTCAATCACAAGAAGAACCTGAATTAAATGATGAAATCAGTAAAAGATCTCCTAAGAAAGAGTTATTCAAAATCACTGAATGGTATATTCCATGGTATACAAACAAAATGAATGAGATTCTGATGCTAGGGAAACCAGAGTAAACATTGGATACCTCGGGTCCTCGATGTTAGACCAAGCGCTTCGTGGGAGGCAACCCATGGTTATCTTTGTTATTTGTTTAGTGTGATTGTTGTCATGTTGGATTGGATAATAGTGATATGTCGGACTTTGATCTGTTTTTGATGTGTAAGAGTGGATTGGATTAATGTTGTGAGGTAATTCCTTCGTCATGACTAGATTTGTATATGATTTCTGGTAGTAGCAGGTTGACGAGTCTGTTACAACTTAGTTCTCAACTAGAGCTGAGCATTACCTTGAAGCATGTAGAGTTTGGACTTGGACCACTCCATTTCAACTGTATTACTTCTTTTCTCTGACTTTGTCTTCACCGAGTAAGGTCATGAACTTACTTAGTGAACATCATTTGGATGAACTGCACTATTTTTAATTACTGGATTGTGTATACCTTAGACTTAGAGTTACCCTGGAATTGACAACACATGAGGTAATTCTAGTACATGGGTTATAACCATATAAAGTTTTATAATACACCCACGTTATTAGTGTAGTTTCTTCCGTTAGAAATTAAAAGTAAGGAGGGGAAATGTGAGTAGAAGGGAGAACGAGTTAACCTCAGTTGTTGTTTGTTTATGAATCTGTGAGTCTATGTATTGAAGTTTGTGTGTCAATGTTTTTGAGTCAAGTTGAATGAGTCATTAGAGATAACAAAATTTATCTCAATATTTTAAACTTGTTAGCATCTAGCAATTCCCTTATAAAGTTTAAAATGTGTTCCTGTTTAATCTTCTGTTTGTACCTGTTCTAATATTTAAAATTCCTTTATAGTGTTATGTCAAGCATGTTTAGGCTATATTTACTTTCTACTACAACATTCTACCATGTGTTATGTGTTGATATTTTTGTAGGATGTGTAGTAAATTGTAAAAGTGATCTTTCCCTACCGCATATTTTTGTACTTCATTGTTACACATGTTGAGCTTAAGTTTGGGGGGAAAAGAAAAATGTTTCAAATTTAAACCTTACATGTTTTCAAAAGTACTACAAATAAATTTGTATTTTATTTTTAATGATTATTGTTATGTGGAGTCACCTTAAGGATGTTTGAATTTTAAGCATAAAAATGTAGTAAGAAAATTTAGTTGATATTTTTGTTGAAAAGGGTGAACCTTGAGTTAAGGATATTTATTGGAGAGCTTGGGAAAATGAATAACTATATTTAGTAGGAAAATTGTATTTTTTTAAAAAATTAAGGATTCTTAGAATTTTTATTTTCAAACATTTAAGGCTCTCTTAGAAAGTATTTTAAAAAATATATATATATACATCTTTTTAAGTGAGGGAAAGTGATAGGTTTTAACTTTAGAGAAGGATAGTTGAATTCAAAATTATTTACGGACTTCTCAAGAAATAGTAATCCTCACATAAAAAAAAGAGAGAAGAAGAAAAATAATGGATCAAAAAGATCCTAAAAAAAGAAAAAAAAAGATGCCAAAAAAAGAAGAAAAAAAAGAAAAAAAAAAGAAAGTGGGGAGAAGCTTGATGAGAGGTCTTAATCAAAAATTAGTTTCACTTGAGTCCTTCTAGAGTAAAGAACATAGAACAATCCTAAGATTTATTTTTATACTTATATTAGTCAAAATTATTTTTAAGAGAGTTCTTAAGTCTAGAAAGTTAAGTTCATAGGATCTGAAATTTAATATATATATATATATATCTGAAATAGATAGAAAAACAAATTTCCAAGTTTGATGATAAATATTTTAGAACATAGGCTAGTATGATTCACTGGAATTTCTTCTAATTTGAACTATCATATTTTTAGAACAAAATTTTAGCAATTCTAAAGGATGACCCATTAACTCTAATCTACATAAATTATTTTAAAAATGTAGTATTACTTGAGGACAAGTAACGTTTAAGTTTGGGGGATTTTGATACACCTAAAAATGTAGTATTTTTCATGCTATATTTTATGATGATATTGCACTTTAAAGGTATGTTTTCTTGTGTTTTTGGTTGTAGGAAAATCAAATTGAAGAATTTGGAGTGATTGAAGCAAAATGAACAAAAATGGACCAAAACCGAGTAAATCGGGTCAAACCGGGGCACACAAGAGCCAAGGGGACCTAAACCGGACACTTAAGTGCATGTACCTAGCATTTAAGCACCTAAATATGACGCTTAGGTGCCACCAGACAGAGAGGGGGGCGCTTAAGTGCCCAAAAACGACACTTAGGTGCCAAAGACGCTTTTCAACATATCTTATAGAATAAACATCGGATTTGGACGATTTTTGAAGCGATGATTCAAGTGTATCTTGGGGAATTTATTAGAAATGAGAAAAGGGACTTTTTAGAAGAATTTTGGGTGGTTATATGGAGTTATGAAGAGTCACTTCAAGCACCATTTGGAAGATTCAATGAATATGGACAATTTCGACACTTAAGAATCTCTTTTGAAATTATTAAAAAAAGGCCTGGAAATGTTCTTAAAATGACTCTTGGACTCTTGAATTAATAATAAGAGGAGAAGAAGGCTTGGAGAAGAGGAAGAAGTCTTGGGCGTGAGCCCCAAGTGAGGCGGCAAGGTGAGAGAGAAAGAGAGAGAGTGAGAGATTTCTTCTTTTCTTTTCACTTTGTTCTTAGAGAGGATTGTAAGGAGATTGCTTTTGATATACATGGAGAGTTTGATTTCCATAAAATATAAGTATTTTCATTGTATTTTAATTTTAATTTAGTACTTTGTTTGTATGGTTTCAAAGTCTTGTTCAATGAAAAGTTCTTGTTATTTCTTTATGTGTAGTGAGTAGTTTTCCTTACTCTTCACTCTTGTAATGAATTAGTATGCATGTGTAGGATATAGAATTGAGTAGAGTGAGAATATATTGTGATGATTTTACTTTATTCTTCATTTACATTTAAACTTGATTAACTTGCATGTTAAAATCTGTTGTAAAAACATGTAAGATCTGGGATTGTATTGTCTCAATCAACTGTGGTAGAATCACATGAGATTGTATGGATGAGAATGTAGTCCATATGATTGAGTGCAAATAAATAGAAAAATAATCTTTAATGGGTGTAGAATTAGAGGACTTTAGAGTGACAGACTAAAGCCCTTAATTTGGTTTATTATTTTAGGTTTTGATGCAAGATGTTAGCCTCCAGGTGGAGGGATAAGAGGAAAATCTAGAGTGAGAGCTAGTATCTTCTCTATCTAGCCCATTTTCAGAACTATTAAAACTTTAGATTAACCAATGTTCTTATAAAATCTATAGTAAATGTAAAGAATATAATTGCTCATATTTGCCACAATCTCTCACACTACTTGCTTTACTTTTACACATGTCACTAATTTCATTGTATGAGGAAGAGTACTTTTAATATATTAAACTCCACTTTCTGATTTTCACTAAGTATTTTAGTTTAGAAGTAGAAGTAGAAGTAGTATTGTAGTGATAATTGAAGGATATAATTAAAAACAAACATTTATCGACCTTCCAAGCTAGGGCGTGTTATTCTAGACTAGAACTTCTCTTGAAAGCCGTTGTGATTAACCTCGATCTCCGTAGGATCAATATTCGGGGCTTAATCAGAAAGCTCTATATTACTTGATAATGATACGAATACTTGCGTAGAATCCCTACAAATATAATTAAAATTTTACTTTGCTTGGGATCAAGCTTGGGACCAAGTTTTTGTTGTCATTACCGGGGATTAAAATCTTCAAGTAGTGGTGCTAACTTCATAAATTCTTACATATAAGAAACTATCGGGATCACTAAGCCCATATTATTTTTATACCTATCATGATTATATTCATGTCTAAGTTAGGGCATCTATCTTCTAGGGAGGTACAAGAAGCTTAGGTTTACTTTTCCATGCAATTAAGTTTATAACCAGAAGTTAGGAAAATATCTATTTATACATGGATTTTTGGAATGTGATGGAGATCTTATACCAGAAAAATATGAACTTAAACCAAATGAAGATGAAAAAATAGAAAAAAAGAAGAATAGAGATGAGTGAAGATAAATCGAGATGAACCCTCAACTACAAGCGATTATAAGTGAAGATTCATGATGCTAAGTTGACCTAGAAGGAAGAGCTAAAGAAACCACATGTTGTGTCTGTCAATCTTAGGTTTAGGCTGGGATGTACAAGGTTAGATGCTTAGTTTCCTATTTTTTACTCTTTTCTTGCATGTTGAATAACAGTACCTAGCCACACTAGCCTTTCTCATTTAGTTTATAATTTTTTATTCAATTGTTTTATTTGCCTCTTTGTGTCTATTTATGATTGCATGCATAAAAATACATTTTTTTTTTGTAGGTTTCTTCACTTGTTTTTGTGTGGCATGTACTTTGCTAGTTTTGATAGGCTCTGGGATTGTATATTCTACCCCAACCAAAATAATCAAATAAATCTCAAAGCTAATCACATAGAGATATATAAACTAATCAATTAAATCAAGTAAAAACTATAATAATAATGAACCATATATAGCTGCATCTTATCTTCTTTTCCTTACTTTCAACACATCACCTATTGCATTTAATGGGGGCATATGATAATTAAAATTAGATGCCCTTTTAGGAAAATTTGAAAAAAAATTTATTAGCCTTTAACTCTAAATTCAATGAATGTATACATGCATTAGCTCTAGTATTATAGCCTCTGAGCTAAATCAATTAGATAAAAATTTATAAAATGAAATTCTTGTATTATCTAATAGCATTGTGTACCACTTATAACTAAGCGCTTCATTCTAGTAATTCATTTGTAAAAATTATTTTCATATTATTTCTTAGTTGTACTGCATTTCCTCAAATTGGACCTCATGATTTTGAGAGAATTAGGTGGATTTAGTTGGTCAATCGTTGACCTCATTTTTTATGATGTCTAATTCTCTTCTTTAGAAGTTTAGAATCTAGCCATAAGATTTTCTTGTTGACTATCTTGGAGGATTAGTGACGGAATCCACCCACATTGAAATTCTAAACCCTTCTTGACTCTTCTTGTGAAGTCTCACATTGGTGGTCACAAGCTCTCATTTGTTAGTTGAGATGGCTAAGACCAACATCTGAAGTCTCAAGAATGAGTTTCTATAGGATCAAATGGCCTTAGGGCAACCCTTGGTGGCTTGGTCTTGCACACACACACTTGAACTCACCACAAGTTCCCTAACACACCAAAACCATCAATTCACCCAAATTAATCCATCTCCCTCTTGAGTTCTACAACTACTCCTTAACTCTTTTGAAGACTCGTGTGGATGGTCCTAAGTCCTTAACCCTTGGTTAGGAAGACTAGGATCAACATGTGGGGGCTTCAAGATGGGTTCTCATAAGTATCATATGACTTTAGGAAGGTTTTCAATGGCTTGTATGCTCACCACCTAAAACCATCCAACATTGTCCAAAATTACCCAAATCTTTCCAAAATACCTAAAAATTCTCCAATTTGTCAAAAATTTCCAAAAATACCCTAAATTGCTAAAATGACCAAAATGGTCCCAATTTCTCTAAATTACCTAAATCAATATATTTTTCACTTCAAATTTCCCAAAATTGCTAAAATAGTCATTTTTCACCAAAATTGCCAAAATTCCCCTCAAAATCCAAAAATACCTTCATCTCACCAAATTGACCAAAATTACCCAAATTTCCATGACATTTCAAGGTCCAAAGTTCCCCCAATTTTAAATTCAAACCCAACTTCCATAAACCATAAATTCAAAATCACATTAACCCTACCCCAAATTTAATTCCAAGTTTAAAATCCACCAAAAATTAAATCATCATGTCAAGACCAAATTTCAAGTCAAGCCCAAGCCTTGAATGTTATCATGATGAATTCATGGCCTCATGGGATTTGTCATGTTTTATTTCCAAGCCCAATTTTAAGACCAAAAACCAATTTCTCATGACTCATTCTAAAGGCCCATCCAATAAAAGCCCATTCCTTCATAACATAAGTCCCTTATCATCCATTTAATCAAATCAAACTATGCACCATGACATGCATGATTAAACCCTCCCACATTTGCACTCATGAAAACACCTTATAAAATTACCCAAAATTTCCAAAATCCTTTCCCATGAAAATTAGCCTAGCCACATGCAAGCGTTGGAGCCTTTCTCAAGCCATAGGTGAGCCATGAGAGCCATGTCATATCACCACACCAAAAGTGGAAAAAGGAGGAGCCCCTTTAATGCTCCCCTAAAAATGCTTAACCTTTCTCATGATTCAATAAAACCTAAATTTAATCCAAATATAATTGATTGGGACTTAAACATGCTGATCCACTTGAACTTCACCAGCCTTAGCCAGCCATGAGCAGTCACCAAAATCCATCTTCATGGGGCTAAACCCATGTCAAACCCAACCTAACCCAAACCCATTTCCATTTCAATTAAACACCCTTACCTATGATTCAACCCAATTGGCTCCACATTTGCCTGCCACTGACCACCATCAGTGGGATGGTGACCTCCCATGGCTTGATCAGACACCTTGGCCGCCAGAAAACACCTAACCCAAGAGGTCACCCATGGTGAAAACACAAAATTTAAACATCCCCTTATGGCTCACTCCCATTGGACATTGACACCTATTTTCCCTCCACTTAAGCGCCATCTTGGACTCCCTGGCTTGCCCAATTAGCCATCATAGCTCAGCTTATAAATACACCTCCCTTCACGGCCAAAAGGGAAGAAGTGCACTGACCAAGGGAAAACACCGCCAAATTGTATCCAAACCCTTCTAACACTCAAACAAAGCTCATCTCCACCATTTTCAAGCCCTCAAACCAACCACAAAACCCTAGTTTTTAAACTCAAATCTAGGGCATTTTTGGCCACTTCACCAAACTTCTCAAAACTCTAAATTAATTATTTCAAAAGCTTCACGATAATTAAAAACTACTTCCCCGATCAAAAGCCCCCATTCACGAGCTCTCTAACCTAACCCTAAACCACACTTAAGCCACCCTTCGACCAAAGCCATACCTCAACCCAACCACAAAGCAAATTGGTGCTTGGAGGATGTTCATGGATGCAAGCCGAAGCTTCTTAACCAACACAATCGAGGCCTCGCCTCTTGGGAAAAGGTATAGCTCGAGAATCCCTATATTTGCCTCAGTTTGGACCTTTGTTAAAGAAATTTATATTTCATGTGTATATAACCATTAGGATGTGTTCATCTCACTTAGAGCATGCATTTAGTCAACTTTAGTATGCCACCAATGGAGAAGCTAAATTTGTACTTTAACATTTTTGTTTGCTTCCAAGGGAAGATTAGAGTTGGTTTGGCTAGCTCAAGATATCTCACAATGTAGTTAACATACTTAATTCAGTTGGAGAAGGTGGCCTATACGGTGTTACCACTTTTTTTTGGTCTGTTAAGCCAAGATTGTTTAAGAGAAAATGAATCTTGAATGGTTTGGACTTGGTTTGGAATTGTTTGGACTTGCCTTACAATTAGCTTGAGTTGGCTTTAATTAGGTTGAGAGATTGAGTGGCTTGAAGATATGCCAAAGTGGTTTGTGGCTTCAAATTGGCTTAGGTGGGTTGGCCAAGATGAAGTGGATTTGGTTTAGAGTTGGGGTGTGGGGGATTCTAATAACCATTGACAAGTGATTTTAAGGCCAAATGTGTGCGAGTTTTGGTGTATTCACTTGGCTAATGGGAAGGCCTAAATTGGATGGTTTTGGTCTTAGATGCTTTGGTAGGTGAAAGTGTACGTGGGTGAGTGAATATTTTGGTAAATTTGATTTTATTTCAAAAATTAAACTGAATTGAAAGTTAGGATTTTCTTAATAGTGATTTTGGATGATTATGAATGAGTTTAGTGAGTTAAATGGGCTTGAAATTTTTTTTAAGAGTGAAGTGAATTTAGGCGAATATCGAAGTGGAAAGAGGAAGAGGAGAAAAATTGTAAAAATTTAATATTATTATTTTTTCTTATTTTTATTGATTTAGTTCAGTGAATTTTTATGTGAAATTTATTATTGGCTCTTTTTACAAATTTTTATGAAATTTTATTATTTTTAATTAACTCATGGAATTTTATTTCAATTTTTCTTTTTTCCCCAAATTTTATTATTTCTATTGAATTTTATTTTATTTTATTTTAAAATGATTTTAACATTTTAATGAATTTGTTTTTATTTTATTTTATTTTATTATTTTCATTTTATTGATTTAACTTTGAAAATTTGAATTTTATAAGAATGTTCGAAATTTTAATGAATTTTTTTTCAAATTTTTTTGAATTGGTGATTTTATTGAATTTATTTTTATTTTAAATTTTTATGATATTGTTCATCATCTCTTTTATTGGGAGATAAGATCCATCATAGTTCAAGATAAACTTCATACCCAACAGACTTTTTATGAACTAAAATAAAGAGTTTTCTAAGTAGTGTAAGGAAGAGAATGCAAAGTGCCCAAAACAGACCAAGTAGAAGACGTTAGTCTCTAAGTTCTAAGGGTAGCATAAGGAAATTCCAAGCTTAAGTTTATAGAAATTTAAATTAAGCATGAAATGCCCTCAATCAGCTTAACTAAAGGTTAAAGATTCAATGTCAACACATATAAAACGATATAGAGCAAAGATAAATTTTAAGTTTTAGCTTGGTATTGGTACAATCACAATTTTTCTTTAAAATGTCACTAAGGAAACCCTAAGACTAAATCCTAAGTTTTAGAGAGAGAAAAAATAAGACAGACCTCATGTGAAAATGAGATCAACAATATAATGCTTACATTAGTTATAATTTAGCCAACATGAATGCTCATGTAAATGCAACACACTTTTGGGCTCAAACTAGAGTAATTGGTCATTTAGCCCAATTCATCTATCCTTAAGCCGTTATGAAATTTTACACTTGAACTTATCAATATTGAGATCAATAAACCATTTAAAGTTAATTTTATAATATGTTTCAAATTTTATAGCTTTAACTCTTTCATAACTTTACTAAAATATGAAATAACTTCTAGTAGGAAATTAGATTATTCATGAAATTAAAAATGAACAAATTAAATGTCTAAATATTTTTTTTTGCCTTAATGTTTTCATAATAATTTGATTTTAGAAGTAAAAAACTTAAGAATAATTTTATTTTTAAACATAACTTTTATCATTCAAAAATAGACCAACAATTGATGCACAACTAGAAATATCATTTAAGAAAGCATGGATATTATCATAATTTGTATATCTTAATGCAACATATTATTTGAGACAAGTCAACTTTGGCATATTATAAACATTAATTTTAAATAAATTTATTAAAAATCAACATATTAATGAGATGAACTCAACAAGATTGAAGTTATATTGATTTTAGTCCATATAACCATAAATTTGGCATCATAAAGTATAATTAGACATTTCATATGACAACTTCAATAACTAATTAACTTCTAAAGTTTGCATGATTCCATTTATATTCATATTTTGTATGAGTTGGATCTCTTACTTCAAGATTATTTAATTTTATATCAAATAATTTTAATTTCTACATTATATTAAATAATGGGGGTCAAATTTAGACCATCCAATAATTTTTTCTAATCATAGTTACAAAATTAATAGTTTCCTTTTCAAATGTTTATAAATCAAATCTTGCTTTTAAATACACTTGAGGTTCATAAAGAGGAGTTTAATGGATATTTTTCTAATGAAAAAGAAAAAGAAAAATCAAAATCAAAATGGATTAACACATTAACAGTTGATGCCAACTATTATCATTTGTTAATGCCCACCCATAGGAAATAATGCCTCTCTCTCACATACATAGTTGTAATGATCATCATTGTCTAATGACAATTTGAAGTTATTACCTTCCAATAGGTTGTCAAATGCCCAACACTTGTTATTGTCCACTCAAATCAGTTAGCTAATGATGATTCATATACATTGACTATTGTAATAATCAACTAACCCTTTTGCCTTTTTAATGGACTAGTTTTTTAACATTAGATTTTCTAATTACTTTCCCTAAATATTCTCATAACTGTTGAAGTTAGTAGTTATGAATGGATATTAACATTACTAATTTTAAATATCATCTCACCATTCCATATTCAATAGTATTGACTTATTTATCTCATTTCCAATGAAAATATTTTTCAAATACCATTTTAATACCTTAGTTTTCACCAATAATGTTAATATTTATATAATGCCCATCATTTTTCTAGCTCCTTTGCCTTCCCATTGATTTAGAGGAAAGAGTTTAAATTCCTATCTAATGCCCATTTCAAATTCATGAGATCTTTCAAACTTGGTTCTAAAAGGAAGAGTAAGAACTAGCTTACCATAATAAAATGCTAGAGAAAGGAGTTAGGAACCAACTAAAATTCAAAAATATCTCACAATCTCTCCTAAAAGCAAAAGATTTTTAGAAATATTGCAATAGTGCACGATTTGGATTGGTCTAGGAAAGTAGATGTGGTTGCATTCAAGTTTCTTATGCCAATCCAAATCGCCACATGTATTTATTTGGACAGATACAACTACTTTTATCTGCTACTAAATTACTAAACAAGAACAAGGGAATTGAATTTTACTGTGCTGATGTTGGGAAGTTTGAAGCAAAGATTAGATCTTCCTATTACAATTCTCTGAAACATTTTGATTGAGTTATGTGCATTAACTTTTCTCTTTTTTTTTCCTAAAAGTTTTCTTAACTAAAATCATTTTTTTATTTCATTTTTTGTATTTTATTTTGCCAAAGAAAATTAAATTTTTTTAAAAAAAAAAGAAAAAAAGGAAAAAAGATTTTGGTGATGTAGGGTCTGTTTGGGGAAGCTTATTTGGTGCGATGAGTAAACTACGTTTTGAAAACACACCTAACAGTGTTTTCACACCGCATCTATTTAGATGTGGTGACAGCTTTCCTAAAAGTTTTCTTAACTAAAATACTTTTTTTTATTTCATTTTTTATATTTTATTTTGCCAAAGAAAATTAATTATTTAAAAAAAAAAGAACAAATGGAAAAAGTTTTTGGTGAATATTTGGTGCGGTGGCGTTTTGAAAACACACCTAACCTGTTTGGACAGCTTGTGCGTATTCAAAACGCTAAAAACAATGTTTTCACACCGCACCTATCCAGGTGCGGTGGTGCGGTGACAATTTTCTGGCAGCAGTCTGACTTTTTCAAAAGAAATAAAAATTTGTAATTGCCACCGCTCATAACTTATCAACATATTATTTTTAATCAACTTATGAGCATATTATTCACTAAACTGCAACTGCCCCAAACACCCCCGTAATCTCCATGAACCCAAAATTATAAGTTTATTTATTTGATATTCACTAAGAATATGAATAAAATGAAATAAATATGTCAAATATATTTTAGTATACATCAAAATTTAAAACAATAAATAAAAATAAGAACACACCTCACTATCATTTTATAATAACACAAAGCTATTTGTTTAATAAATCTCAAAAAAAAAAAAAGTTAGACAATATTTTTAATTTGTAACATTTTTTAGATAAATTAAAAAAAAAATAGTATATACTTTCTTCAATTAAAATAATTAATTGGTAAAGAATTCAAGAACATATTTTCAACTATGCATTAATATTTGATTTTTCAATAAAAAAATTAATTAGCTAATTTATATGTTTTTAAATAAAATAAAATAAAATCCTCAAAACTGCTGCATTTGATTTATTTCCACTCATCATACATTCAAAAAGGTAATCTTTTTATTGGTTGATTTTATTCATATAAAACTTTTCAAGAAAAAACATTACAAAATAATATACAAAAATAGATAGTAATATACAGACTTAGCTATAGTGATCAACTGTAGGAGTAACAAGGCAGGGCCAGAAAGTTATAAATCAGCCATGAATGTTATCTAAAACTTGCATGCCTCTAAATCTCTTAATTCTCTTTTTTAGGAAAAAAATATTGCATCAAGACTCCGTATGTAGGATTACGTGCAGAGTCCAATGAAATCACGTCACGTGAAGCTGTCAAAAAAAAAAAATCAGCCCGATAACACAGAAGAATATTCTCCCCGTGTTATTCATGTATTATTGTATATTATTCAGGTATTATTATGTTCTGAGAATATTCTCGGTGTTATAATAACACAATAACACATCAATAACACTTGAATAACACACAATAACATCTGAATAACACATAATAATACCTTAATAATACGAGAGGAATATTTCCTTGTGTTACCGGACAAATTTTATTTTTTTTCTGTCTGTCACCGCTACCACACAACATGATTTAATTAGACTCCGCACGTAACTCAACGTCCGGAGTCCTAATATAATATTTTCTCCTTTTTTAGGGTTGTTTAATGTAAGCAGATACATACATCCAATATTTCATCTCACATGCTCTGATAATCTGTTTCTCATTAAAGAAATACTAAAGATAAAAAAAAAAAACAAGTAATGGAGGCTTACTGCCCCCACCACTCTAAACCTCTCTTTGCATCTCTCTGATCTCTGTGCGCGCTTTTGTTTGCGTCTGACTTCCATCTCTTCTGTGAGTATGTGCGATTTATAAAGATGAAGAAGAAGCCAATAGGAGTGCAGTAAATAATGTGGGTTCTGAGATGTCAGTTGAGGACAACAGTCTGTTCCTGGCCCCATTGAATTTATATCTGTCTTGGGAGTCTAGACAAGTCACGTATGAACCTCTAAGACTATTTATTTGTTAGCCATGATTTGTAACCAATGAGTAATTAATTTGTTATAGTATGATTAACAATTAACTATAGATAAGAGCTATGTATAATCTTATCTCATAATGCATGTCCTATGCTAAACTCATTCAGTTCATTACATGGCATGACCAATGTTGTGTAAGCTTTACTTGTTAAGTGATTATCCCAAATAATTATCAAGACAGATGTATGATGATTGAAACTACTGATTTTGTTTTTAAACAAGAAAAGTTTTGGTCGGCCAAACAGCCAAGTATTATTTAACACATCAAATGACAAATAAAACATAAACTTATTGTTCATAAAATGAACTTTCTTTTCGTGTCATATTGGAACGCCATTCATTAGAGAAAATATTACTTGTGGTGTACCGCATGTCTGAACGACAGTCTGGATACGGCCAAGCCGTCGTGTATCGCACGGCGGTCCATCCGGATCGTTGTGCAGACGTGTGGTCAGTGCACGTAATATTTGCTCCTTTCATTATCTCCACAACTCTCGTGTTTTTCTTTCTAATCCTAGAAGAACACTTGGTTATGGACTGGGATAGCCTTATAGATTTATGTTCGATTCTAATAAATTACTTTGAAGTGTATTTTATTAAACAAAACGATACTATGCAAAAATTTTTAATTACAAATAACATACATCTCACCATCAAATTAGTCTCTTTTTTCATAGATTTTGAAATCTTCTCTATTTTTTTACTCTTTAATTGATTTTGTGTTTTTTATTTAGTGGCGAACCCAAAAAAATTTACAACTATTAAAACTGAAAGCACAAAAGTATGCAATAAGCTGAAACATAAAACTGCACAGTGGAAGTTACAAAACTGTAAAGTACAATCTACAGACTTAGAAAACTAAGGGTTTGTTTGGGGCAATTGCAACTTATTGAATAATCTGCTGATAAGCTGATCAAATATAATCAACTGAAAAGCTTTTTATTTTTTTGAAAAAGACAGACTGTTGCCAGAAAACTGCCACAACACTTAGATAGGTGCGGTGTGAAAACACTGTTATCAGCGTTTTCAAAACACATATGCTGCCAAAATGCAATTTACCAAAACAGTCCTAATGCTTTTTCAAAACACTACCACACCAAATAAGCTGCCCCAAACGGACCCTAAAGCATTAAATATTAAATTAACTTACCAATCATACTCAGTATTGTCTGAAGAGTGACTGGATGGTGGAGTTAGAATCCTTTCTTCAAAAGCATTACCACACTCATACTCATCAACGAGATTAATTTCTTCGTGTTCCCCACTAGCATTCTCTAGATTGAGCTCTTCATAGATAGAATCAATTAAAAAAATTAAATATGGTATTTCAGTTTCTTGATGAGCGGGTTCAATATTATTCTGAATATCAATAATGGCTCTAGGTTTACTCGATATGACAACCGTCCACTCAAGGTTATATCTTGCTCTAGGGAGATATGGAAGATAATAAAATTGGCTCGCCTGTCGAGCTAGAATGAAAGGATCAAATTTAGCATAACTTTTGTTCACTTTTACTTCTATAAGAATATATGGTTAGTTTAATATTGTTCCATGAATAGGAACATAATCAAACTAAGCGTAGATTAATAAAAATGACTTCCTCCAATTGAGCCATGATGAGATAATTATACAACTTCTTCAAGAATCCCATAGTAGTCTGTCTCATCGTTCGATTTATTGGTTAATTTAACATAAATGCTGAAATTACAAGTATTCTTTCCTTTGGACAATGATCTCGTATGAAATATACACCCATTTACATCAAAAATTTGTCTGATTTTCATGATGCGCATAGGTCCCTAAGTAAGATATATCAGCCCCTGATCTGTTACTCTATTTCTCTGATCATGAATCTATTAATATATAAGAAGTCTCGTGTTAATGAAAATTCACGTGTCATTTTAGAAACAAATTTGTCAAATTTAATTAACATGCATTGTAAACCTTTGGGAATAATTATTCCTGGTATCCTTGCTTGCTGGCGACATCATCTTCAATTGAATTTCATTCAACTGAATTTCACAAATCAGCAAATAAACTATTCACACATTAAAGTATTCTCTAATTAGCTCATCATGATATTTTCTATTTGAATGAGAGAACAATTATGATACAAAATGTTTTACTCAATAAAGGGTTGAACTTCATCCCAAATGAGAAGAAAATAATGCATCACTTCTTAAAGTTTCTGATCATTAAGATAACGTGATGTGAACCTTCCCGATGCTTCACCAAACAGCTAGAAAATTGAAAGGGTGGATGGTGGCACCAAAACCAATGATTATTTTGTGGATTCTTCTTCCCCAAAATAGTAAGAACATAATATCACTCTCTAATACAGTAAATGTACTTCACATATCGATCTTTCTATCCTGGCTTTATTCTTCACAGTTCTCTTCCATTTTATTTAAAAATCTAAAAAATAAATGTTGTTTAGCACAAATCGACAATATTCTATATAAATGAGTAATTAGCTACAGATTCCCAAAGTATGTACCTCTCAAACTGATAAGTTCAGTGGTATTGTACTGGACCTCCAATTAATTCCTTGTGGTCTAAATGTACAGGTAGATGCTCCAACGAGTAAAAAAAAACTAGGCTAAAATATTTTCGCAAGCTTGCAAAGTGTCACATGAATGTTTGCTTCTAATTTTAAGGAATTTTTGGTTTTAATAAGTGTACGTCATCAAGTTTCAAACGAGCTGCATATAGTTCCTTGAAGAACACGCTTATTTCAATCAATATTTTGGGTGCCCTATATGTAATTGCCTCAATTCAAAATTAAGGATTTGATGTTTGAGTGAGAATTTGAGAAAAAGATGAAAGAGGGTGCTTAATTTGTATATAGCAACATTTCGGGTGCCATATATGTAATTACCTAAAATGAAAAAAAGAGGATGGGTTTTTGTCACTAACTTTGATGTATGAGTGAGAATTTGAAAAATTGTACTTAATTTGTAGATGGCGATGTTTTCTGTAAATTACATACAGGGCACTCAAAACCAATGGTTGTGTTGTGGGCTATGGTGTTTGTGTTGTGGGTTGGGTGGTTGTATTGTGGTGTCTTATGTTGTGGTGGTTGTGGTGGTTGTGGGATGTGTGTGGAGATGTGGTTGGATTGTTTTGGTGTGGTGGCTATGGGTTGGGTGATTGAGGTGTTGTATCTTGCATTGTGGTGGCCGTGGAATGTGTGTGGAGTTGTAGTTGGATGGTTGTGGTATTTTGGTTGTGGGTTGGGTGGTTATAGTGAAGTGTCTTGTGATGTGGTGGTTGTGGGTTGTGTGTGGATGTGTGGTTGGGTGGTTCTGGTGTGATGGTTGTGGGTTGGGTGGTTGTTCTGTGGATTGTAGTGACAGTGTTGTGGGTTGTGGTGGTTGATCTGTGGGTTATGATGGTTTTGTTATGAGGGTTGTGGTGTTGTTTCTTGTGGTGTAGTGGCTGTGAGGTGTGTGTGGAGGTGTGGTTGGATGGCTCTTGTGGTGGCTATGCTATGGGTTGTGGTCGTTGTGTTGTGGGTTTGGTGGTTGAAGTTATTAAAGATATGTGGTGGCTGAAGTAATGGTTGATTTGTTTTCTTAAGAATAACATATACTTGAGAAGGGATAGTGCAGTGTGGTATGTTTGTAAATGGGGCAAAGTTTTAATGTGATACGGTCCAAGTAATGAGAAAAAATGTATTTATAAGATATTTATAACAATTGATTGTGGTTGGAGGTGGTTATGGAGCTTGTGGTTATGTGTAGTGTGTGGAGGTTGTGGTTGTGTTGTGGGGATGTGGGTTTTGTCAAATATTAATGTTTTGGTTCAATGTTTTGTTGTAGTGGTTGGCTTATGTGTGGCTTGGGTTTCTATCAAATATTAATGTTTTAATTTATTTGTGCTAGTAACATGATACACCAAAAAATGTGCTATTTATTTATGTACATTTTATGCTCATTTTTAATGATATTTTACTTTAAAAGAAGATATTTTGCATGTTTTTGGTTTCAGACACAAGAAATGGAGTTTTGAATAAAATGGAGCAAAAATAGTGCAATTTGGAGCCAAATCGAGCAAGAAGAAAATTCTAATCTGACGCATTTTGATATGTCTTTTAATGCTTAATCTCCTTTACATTTATTATGTATTTTTGAATGAAATTACACTTTAAGGAAATATTATTTCATGTTTATCTTGTAGTTATAACACTTGGAGCGGATTAAAGCTGAAACAGAGTGAAACAAGGGGTGCTGCCTGTAGAGTGGCGCCTAAGCGCCAGAAACCGATGCTTAGGTGCCAATTCTGACGCATAGGTGCCAAAAATGGCCCAAAACCAATTTGGATGGTTATGGACTATTCTAGAAGGTTTTGTGCCACTATGCACATCCTATTGAGTTATTAAATGAATCTAGACACTTGGAAAGACTCTTAGGGTGAAGAGGTTTGTCTCTTGGAGTAAAAATATGTGTCTCTTGGAATTAAGAGGTGTGTCTTTTAGAATGAGGAGGTGCTTGGTTTTTATTTAAAGGGAGGGGGGTGGCGTCTCTTTCAAAGGGGATATAAAGGAGTTTGGAGACTTGGAGTGAGAGTTCTGCGGGCCTCTTCAAAGAGGCGTGTGTGTGTGTGTGAGGAGATGTAGATTTCTAACTTTTCTAGAGAGATTTGTGTGAGGTTTTGAAAGATATGTGTAAGGAATTGCATGAACATTGCATGAATCAGTGGGAGGCTTTGTTGGAGGGATTTTCATCTTTTTTAGAGGGAAAAAACTAAGTATTGTGTTCTTTATTATTTTATAATTGTTGTAAACACTTTCTAGTGGATTTGCTTTAATTTATTGAAGTTTAATGCTTTGTTTTATCCATGATTTCTGAGCATTTATCTTTACTCTTTTCTTTTGATATGAAGTAGTGACAAGATTAGGAAAATTTGTTTTAAGATAGAAGAATATTTATTTCTATGTGATGAGTAATATCTCCTTTATTTCACTGACATAACTTAAGTGGCAATAGATTATGTTAAAATCAATTGTAAGTGAAACTATGATCGAGAGAGCGGTGATCTTGCAACTTGAGTGCACTCATATTGTCCGGTTGTCTATGTTGAAATAGTTTAAGCAGCATTGCAACTTTTAAGGAAAATAATTCATGATTTGTTTTTATTAGAAGCTTCTAGGTGACAACTAATTATGTAAAAATAATAGAATACTAAGCATACTTATACATTTGGAAGAGAGTAGGTAGGCATATGTTCTTTGTTAGCACATAAGTTATTACAAAATTCTATCAATTCTTTTATTGCTTATGTCATCATCTTCATTTTACTTTTCTTTTGCAATGAAATGGATGCATGTTTAGGAATTTATATTTGCTTAGAAATTATCTTATTTTATTAATGTGATAATATTTTCACCGTTTCTTAATTTACTTTTCAAACTGGTCATTTGTAATGTTAAAATCCATTGTAAAACATAATGATTTCACTAAACTAGTGTGTACGACACTAACCCTTAAGATGGAGGGGAGCCAAGTTCAAGGGGGGTGCAAATAGATCAGGAGATAAGTTTTGATGGGCGTAGAATTGGTGATTTTGGGGTGACAAACTAGATTCTTAACCAATTTAGTCTAGAGTTTCAGACTTAAGGCTAGATGTTAGTCCTATAGAGATGGCACATTGGGTAATCCAGAGGAGAGAGACCAGAATCTATCCAACATAACCAACGATTTAAGGAACAAATTTTAGATTAATCAATGTTCTTTAAGCACTCGGGAGATAGTAAAGAATAGATTTGCTCCTATTTATCACAGGCCAGATTAAATTCTAATCATTTCAATATTACGCATTATCTAGGTCATCGCAAGTAAAAGGTAGTTTGTAACATCTTAAAAATCTACAAACATATTTCTCTAGTTAGGATTATCTTTAGATATAGGTTTTTATTTAGGAGTAGTTGATAGAAAACACCATTAATCCTCATTCCAAACTAAGAACTGACAGTAATATATTAGAATTAACCTAAGGGATTTTTACCTTGCTTTTTTGTGGGATGTGTCGATTGTCTTTTTGGAAAATAAATAATTTAATAAATATAATATATATTTTGGAAAATAATATTTTAATTTTGAAAATATGAGACCAAATCGATCCCATAAATATCATAATTTAAATAAATGAGTAAAACACCATAAGCGATGCATCTATCCAAAGGAATAAACACATTACTTGCTAATGAAGCTTGATTAAATAAACTAAATGATTTATGGCATCCATTTTGGCCTGCAAAACCATTATGTTGACTGACAAATTTACCCTATCTAATATGAAAGATTGGGTATGGTTTATATTAAGTTGGGTTCTAAAGTTTCTTATAAGGGCAAGCCCTTATAGGTAATTACATCTTAAATGACCAATGTCACCTAAGAAAACTCTTGATGATTATTAGAAAATATTTGTCTTCAAAAATTTTAAAGTTTAGGATTTTCAAGGTTGGATAAAGGATTATCAAATGGGAACCATCAAATGAAACATTTATTATGGAATCCAAATGGAGAAAACTAGGGGTTGTCACAAATATTGAGGAAAACCTCATCCACAAATCCTATGGTTTGGCTTCAATTTCAAGAAAATATAGTTAAATATTTCATCCTGCCAATTTTATTATTTAGGGCTTATAGTTGCATGACACGATCATACAAATGACCTGGAAGATAGGAGAGTTTCTGTCATGATGAACGACAACCCCAGAGCCTAAGACGAGTTAGGACTTAAATTGAACAACAGGGCTGTGCAAATGCCTAAATATAGAGTGAAGATTTATGTCATATTAGACAGACTACCTCGAAGTCCTATAGTCTGTTATTTAATTCTAAGGAAGGTTACTGTTGTAGATCAACTTACTCTCTCGAATTTATTTTTCAGTACATTCTTGTCATGATGCCCATAGAGTTATCTCCAAGCTTCTCATCAAAGTGACAAGTTTTGTTGTTATTCAATTGTCTTTTGGGGGGGTTAAAGTTGATTAGAAAGACACTGGTTAGGATCTCAAGGTTCCCTCATTCTGATACTACTATTTTTTTTTAATTTGCTTAGTCTAAATGAGTTGTTAAGTTAATTTAAACTGAGAAGATCTCGTTTGCAACTGTATGTTCCTCATCCGAGGGAATCCCGTAAATTCAAAAGGATGTATTATATTTTTTAGCTGTTTTGAAACTGTAAATTTACAGTTGATAATATGTTTTTTATTTTTTTTAGTTTTGGTTTAGTCTTGCATGTAAACTAAAGAAATGCAGGTAGAAAATGTTATAAGGTAATAAATAAAATTTCGATGCATAAAATGTAAATCCGTACCTAGGACTCTACTACCGCTGCATGGTTAACATCATAAAACATAATGTATTAGCAATAAATTTAAATAAATTGCAGGAAAGTAAACAGGGGAATCTAGTAGGGAAAAAATCAGAAAGTGAGTCGTAAGAAAACACGAGTAAGTAAAACAAAACTCGTAGTCACATATGAATGATAAGAACTAAGTGCAAGACATTGGTAAAGGTAGCGGCTCAGAGCTGGACTATGTGCTTCCCAACCTTGAGTAAGATCTACCAACCCAATAATCTAGGGAGGGCAGTCTTAACCTCGATCCAAATGATTAACCATGTACATTTATAAATTTTCATTTTTTAATTTAGTTTTCATGCATGTAGAACTTTCTTTAACAGGCAACAAAAATTTCATTTTTTTTGTAAATACATTGCAAAGTAGTGTAGCCCACAGGTTAATTACTTTGATACTACGGGTAACTTAAGAGTGTCAGTGGCAATCAACTTCTCAAGAATCGTCAAATAGTATCATCGGTTCTTCCACACTCCTTTTATTAAAGCTCATTGAGGTAGGAAATACTATTCTAAACCTTACGTCGTATCCCTCGTTTTAGCGCACATTAACATTATCGTCATTACCTTAACCACCTAGACCTCAGACTTGCAGAAAACCAATGACTTATATGTGTCAAAAACCAAATATTCATAGTGGCTCACAAGGATTTAAACACCTTAGAGAAGACTCAAATCCTTGAGCATTGGGTCAACTAATGTATGATAAGTAGTGTAAGACATTTATATTGATTAGGTGAATTATTGGGCCCCGAAGCATAACTTGGAGGGTCCCTAAAAGTTTTAGTGGATCATTTTCTTGAGCAAAGAATAATAAGTTAAGTTGTCCTTCAAAATATTCAAATGATCATAACAGTGTTCGAGGCATAACCCTAAACAACTCTTAGAACCCTTTAAACTGCTTTGAGTTCATTTGAACTTATTATATTGTTCAATTGATCATCTGAAGTTAAATATAAATTCAAAGGATTAAACCAACATGTGTTCAATGAACCTTAATATTTTAATCATCCCATGAGTGGGGTACTCATACATTCGCTTGAGTGTTTTTAAGGGTTTTCATGATTAATTGAGTTTCTCTTTTTTAAATCTCATTAAGCAAATTTAAATCAAGCCTAATTCACCACCAAGACCTTAAATAAATTTTTAAGGTAAATTTGCAATAATCAAAATGTTAGATTAAGTGAATTTAATTCTCATTGAAAGATCATGCTTATAATTTGATCACCAATTAAAGGGCTTCAAATAAGTAAGTTATTATTTTCCTAGCTCAAGCCATTACCTTAGGATCATCTAATTAGGTTAACTTCCAAGTCACAATAATTTAGGAAAATTACAAATTTACTCTTGTTGTGGAAAAGTGACAAATTGGTTTCTGCCTCTTGAACCCTTATTTTTCAATCATCCAAGAGGATTTATTATGATCAAAATTACTCATTTACCCTTTGATCAATGATAAAATTTAATTAGGGCATCAAATTTCCAAACTTATCATTTTGCCCTTAGGGCTTTCCATTTCATAATTCATTAAATTCAACTCAAATGACTTTGAGATTTTCATGGTACCCCACTCATGGGTCAATTAAAATATCAAAGGAGAAATTATGATTTTTTTATTTTTATTTATTTTTTATAATTATTTTTACACAAACATAAGGATTTTCAATGTTAATCCATTTAATTATTCAAAATAAGGTTTTTATCTTTAGGAAAATTATTAGAGGTTTATCTAGGTTAGAGGAACACTTGAACCAAATTTCATGATTTTTTAGTTATATTTTAATTATTATAATTATTTATTGATTCTAGTGATTAATTAAATTTAAAATATAATTTAATTTCAAAAAATAATTTTTGTATTTTCCTTAGTTTCTCTAAGTTCAAGAAACTTAGGAAAAAAACTTTCATTTTTGTGATTTTTATTTTATTTATTAAAATTAATTTAATGAAAATTTAAGGAAAATCCATTTTTAGCATTTAGAAAAACATATTTATTTTATTTAAAAAAAAGGAAAAATATTTTAAAGGGTTCTAAGTGATCAGGGAGAAAATTTGAATATTTTGACTCATTTTCATATTTTTGTGATTTTTAATTATTTTTAAATGAGAATATTTTAATATCAATTTCGCTTTTCTTACGTGCTCCTAATAACAAGAAACTCCCAAAGCTACTTTCATAATTTTCTTAATTATATTTTATTTATTATAATTATTTTAATGCAAAAATTCCATTTATCTTGAAAAATAGGTTTTGAAATGAAATAAACTTCAAACGGGTTTCAAATTTTTACAATGGCTTAATATGTTCATTATCTTCACTGTGAATTAATTTTTATAATTTTTTAAATTATATTTTATTTACTTAAATTTTTATGGGTTTTAAAGACTTAATGAGCTAAGACAATGCACATAATTATCTAAACATAATTTATAATTTTTCTAGGGAATTCTGGCCACAGTGAACCTATCAAAGCAAATCCCATATTTTTAAAATTTTTACTTTAATTTATATAATTATTTTAAGCACAAAGAGAGACTTAACATTGAAAATTAGAGCTTTTAAGGTTAGAGGTGTTCTCTAACTTTGGAAAAATTAGAGAACACTTCTAATCGCATGCAAAATAAACAATCCAAATTTCTAGGCAAGGTGATTAATATTTAATTAAATATAATTAAAACAAGCTATGGAGTATTTAATTAATTAAAAATAAAATACATGACAAATAATTTTTATTTTTAATGCATAGTTTTCGCCTCTATTCAATGAGTGACATGGTTATTTTATTTTATTTTTACGATTTTTTTGCATCAAGTTATAAATTTTTAATCTTTTTAAATTAATTTAAATAAAAAACACCATAATTTCCCACTTATCCACGTAGTGGCCTAGTCATCCTCAACAGCTTCGATAGGCCACGTGGCGTGCTTCTCTTCAATGCCACCATCCGCATCAGCTGCCACATGTCCCGTGCTTTATGAACAAATCTCTCATTTGACTCGTTCTTCGCCGTTGGATCAATACATGTGTGAACAAAAGACATATGCTCATCATCCCCATCTAACATAAACCGAGAACCGTTCTCACTAAAATGCTTCAATCTCACTCGATACTCAACCAAATCACATGGGATTTGTTCATATAGATTCATCTACTTGAGACGAACACATCCATACGGTTAAAAACATATGAAAAGCAAGTTCACTTCACAAATGATGAAACTGAGCCTAAAATTAGGGATTTTGGATTATACCTTTGTCCAGGAGGTGTGGCCTCAATTGGATGTTTCTAGAAGCTTCTATGGAGTCCCACGAATGCGCTCAAAGTATCGCCTTCCTTTGATATGGAGTTTGATAATAATTCAATTGAAGGGTGGTGCAACTTTGGTCTAAGTCTAATATAGAGTGGTCAAAGGATGGGGCTTTGACGGGGAAACTTCTCCTTGTGCTCTGGTGAAGCTCAGGAGCATATCGATTTGAAGTTTGGTGATGGTTTGTGGGATGATAGAAAATTGCCCGGGATTTTAAGCTCAAAATTTCAATAGGACAGTGACTGTGGATGGCTGAGGACAATGTGGTTAAAGTCAGGAGGGTTGAGAGAAGCTCTGGTGAGAATTTGGCAGAGTCTCCTTAGGGAATTAACACTTCTTCTCATTAGGCTGTGAGAGGGGTCTTATTTATAGACCATGCTATGAATGCTAACAAGGTAAGCCAGGGCGGCCAAAGTGAAGCTTAGGTGGAGGGGAATTCAACGCAAGTGAACAATGAGAGGTTCACACATAGGATGTGTGTATTTTAGGTTATGTCCATGGAGGAGGCTACTCAGTTTTTGGTTTTCCGGCAACTAGGTCGACCGGCCAGAGGCGCAGGGAGGCCAGTGGGAAGTTTAAATGTGATTAATATCGAGGTTTAATCAGGTGATGACAAGGTTAATTCACTTAGTCAAGTATGGGATAAGATCCCCAAATTAAGGGACCCTTGGTCCATGACACCAACTAGGGTGGGGTAAATGGCTTTGAAAATTTTTGGATTTTAGAAAAGAATTTGGTAATTATGAAAAAGTTTAGGGTTAAAGGGCCAAAATTGGAAATTTTTTGTTACATTGGGGTTTAATGAGGAAGCTTATCACAATATTACCCTTATGGTGTCATGAGACCTAGGTAATCCTTATTTTAGACCCTTCGTGTGTTGGTCCTAGCCATACTAGCCAAAGGCTACGGGTTTAGGGGACCACCCACATGAATTTCCCAAAGAGTAGGAAATCAAGTTAAGCATGTTTGGTTTCAGGGTTTAGGTTAAAGGTGAAGGGTTCAATTGTGTGTGTGCAAGATTAACCAAAACCTCACCACCCAGGGCTAACCCTAAGGCAAGACAGTCCTACGGGGACTCTTCTTGAGCTTCCCTCATGTTGGCTTCATCATACAAAGTGCTAGATGTTAGAACCAAGCATGTGGAACTCCAATAAAAGTAATAAAGTGTTTATACTTTCTAATGGGGTAGGGTTTCATTACTAGTCCTCTAGGATAGTCAACAGAAAAGTCCTATGACTAGATCATAGGCTTCCAAGAAAGAAAGACTAGACCTTAACAAAAAGAGAGGTCAACATGGGATCGATTCTTTGGTCTTGAAAACTCTATACTACTTGAAACAATAGGTGCACTTGCATATTACCCATAATTTGTGACCTATAAATTAAATTCTAAACTCTACAACATAATTATTTTGCATACTATCAGCCATAATTAAAGTGAGTAAATTTTTTGGCCATGGAATTAAATACTTGCGTACTTTCGGGTCGAATCAAGTATTTGGCATCATCTCTGGAGTTTGAAATTAAAGTAATTACACATATATGTACGCATACATTCTATGGGACATCATAACACAATGGTTAAGACTTAAGAAGTCGGTTCATCAGCTATGTGGGATAAGGAAGCAAAACTCATATTTTGTGACCAATGTCTTTAGAAGGTTGAGCTGGGAAATATGCCACCTCCTATTTTTATAAAAAAAAGAGTTGCAGAACATTATTAAGAAGTTCAAGGAAATGATGAGAAGGGAGTACGATAGGTTGTAACTTAATAAAAAGTGAGATTAGTTGATAAAATGACTGAAAATTATGGAAGGAATTAAAGGGGAATCCATGATCTTGGGTTTGGATCCAATTAAAAGGACTATTGATGCTTTAGATGAATGGTGAGCTGAAAAATTAGAGGTAAAATCTTATCAATAAAATACATTATTTTCATTGCTTTCTCTTCCTAAATTATATGAAGTAATCAACTTGCCCGTAAATTGCAGGCAGTGCTAGCCACCTAGAAATTCAAACTCAGTTGAATTGACCCTAATTCAGAAGAAAAATTAGATTGTATGTTTAGTGGGGTTGTGGCAGCAGGGACTCATGCCTGGACCCCCAGTGAGCAAGTTTTTGCAGGCAAGCCAGAGGACTTGGATGTTGAGCATGTAATTGGCTCCGGTGAAGGCACAAGCCCAAACTCAAATGAACTGGAGTCCACATGTAGGTCAAAGCATCCTAGGGTGGAGAAAAAGAAAAAAAACAAATTGCTTTCATTAGAAGTCAAATATCAAAACTAGTAGCTCCATGTGTGCGTGAGCTTGGGACTTCACATGGACCTCCATAGACGAGGCTACCCGACTTCTGGAGGCAACTCACAAAGTTTATGAGGACATGTTGTTATATTTGAACTTCTTGAAGTTGTTGGAGGACCTGACCCGCTGACAAATTTTTATGAAGATGGCCCTCGACGATGGGGTCAATTATTTACATTTTTTTTGGCAGAAAGGACGATTGATTTTGTGATGTTATCGTTGAACTATTTATATTTATTTTTCTGTACTATTTTTAGATTTCTGATTTGAATGATTTTTCTTTCTTATAGGAGTGTTCTAGGACTTCTTATTGTATGCCTAGTGATTTGATTTCAATGTTTAGTAACGTTGTTTGATTCACATGTAGTGCCTGAATATATCACCTGCTTAGCATGGATTCACAAAGAGGCGCGAAATAGAAATTGTTACAGCAGTTTGTCTACTGTACGAATAGTATAACTCATACGTTGATCAAACTCCCCGCATGCCATCATCTTACATTGGCGATACATGGGTTGGAAAGCTACTAAAAGGACATAATATAAGATTCAACAATATATTTCATATGAAAAAACATATATTTATGGGTATGCTTGATGAACTACATAGGAATTGAATTTCATGGCTCCTTAAGAATGACAACCAGAGAGGTGTTAGCAACAAACCTCTACATTTTATCACATAATGAATCAATGAAAGGAGTGATAAAACAATTTAAAAATTCATCTGAGAAAATCAGTATATACTTCTTAGCGTGGTTGCAGGCTCTTATTAGTTTGTCATCACAAATTATGAAGCCAGAGGATCCCACATTTGAGAAGATTTCAATAAAGATTGTAAATGACCTGCAGTATATGCTATTTTTAAGGTAATTCTTTTTACACATTATATTTAGAGGTTAAAATGAGTCGAGTAATTAATAGAAGTTTATTTAATTTGCTAGAACTATATTGGAACGATCGATAAAATCTGCATGGATGCACATTTATCCAATAATAAAAAATTCTCATTCATTGGGCGATGCAGGTCACCTACACAAAACGTGATTGTCGAATCACATGTGTTTTACATTGGTTATGGCTGATTGGGAAGACAGTGCATATGAAAGTCGTACATTCACTTTTACGACAAGAAATCGAAAGCACAACTTCACTCACCCACCTCCAGGCTTATTCAACTATTAATCTTATTTAATAGTATTTTTTTGTTTTTTTTTCGTAATAACATAAATGGAAATGTAACTCATGAATCTTAAATTTTACTTATTCACGTTATTATTATTATTATTATTACAATATACAAATGATCATAATAAAAATATATATCAATATCCCAATTTATAAAAATCTATTTAAATAAGATTCCTTCTCTTATTTTCTTGCATTTCACACAAAAATAAAATAAAATAAAAGCTATTGGTATATGCATACACCTTTTCCTATAAATTATTAATAAAAAAATGCAAAAAAGACTTGATAGAATCAAATATAAAGGCAGCTTTATCATTTAACCTTGTTCAGATACTAAATAATAGATTATATAATTCATTTCAATATATATATATATATATATATATATATATATATATATATATATATAAATTTCAGAAACTGAAAGATTCAATTTTTACTTCTGAAAACTGAATTAAAACAGTTCAGAAACTGTTTTCAGGCTATTCAACAAGTATATTTTATCTGACCCATTTAGACCAACTTACTTAATACTAATATCACTATCATTTTCTTACTGAAACAGAAAAAAGCTACATTATTACTTCATTCAAACAAACAAGCATAAATTTCCATATGAAATATCATCATATGTCCCCAAGATAAACACCATATTATAACCTTCACCATTCATTTTCTTAAATGAAGCCCTCCTTCTGCCTTCATTAATGCTGTTTCATATAATAAATATACTGTATTTATTCTCTGTCTCCTTCTTCCCATGACCATTCTCAGTTTAGTTTATTGTAGTCTTATTCCTTGAACCCTCTCTGTCGGGATACCCAGCATGAACACGAGCTTTACAGGGCCTTTTTCCCTTGCCTTCCTCCATGAGAGAGAGAGAGATGGAGATACTGTAGAAGCATTTAATGATAACTATTTGGCGTCAGAGAAAGAGACCCGGGTACTACAGTGGCCGGGTTGCAGAGGCTTGTTGGGAAGCGAGTGGCTCCCACTGAGTGGGCTCCATCATGGTTGATTGAGTCATGCATATATGTGTACATGTGGTTGATAAGCTTCATATTACTATCATGCACACAGCATGATATAAGCGGGTAGGGTTTTTCTGTCCGTTCTTGACGCATTCATGGATGGGATATAAACTATTTTTAAGAAGCAGTTTAGAAGTTAGGGTATGTTTGGGGCAGCTTGTGTGTTTTAGGATAAGTAGTTTATTCTGAAATGCGGCTCGCGGGTCGACCCGCGATCTACGTTTAGTGTAAAAATGAGACCGTTTTTTCGGATAAGCAGACAAAATGCATGATCCAAACGGTAATGTGGCGTTTTAAAGAACGCCCACACACTTATTAGCTGCCTCAAACGGGCCCTAAGGCTGTAGGATATGTAAGATTTTGTTATAACTTTTAAATGGTTAGATTATTTTTTTTGATTTTAATAAATCAGAACTAATTTTATGGGTAAAAAGAAAAAAAAAATCCCATATGCATCGACTTGCATAACGTGAGGATCATCGAACAAACAAGCCTTCAAAATGAAAAAAAAAAAACTTAGTAAAAATATTCTGAATAAGAGTAAAAATATGTAAAGTCTTAGAAAATTAGAGTAGTAGAGTTAGACTAAGGCAATCATAACCATTATAAGATACATTAGTGATAATAAGTAATGTCATAACCAATTGTGTCCAAGCATGGAAATCACATTGATTTGCAACAATGTTACTATTAGAACATGGCAAGTCAATGGACACATCTAAAGAGAGTTGTATTGGCCATGATAAAGAGAATGATAGGCTACATCTTCCATGAGCTAGTGGTCAATATAAAAATGTTGATTATAAAAAAAGAAGTAAGATAAATTCGAGCAAACCATAGAGAAACCCAACTAAAAAAAGCATATGTGGGAAATAATGTTTAACCATAAAGATTGACTTATTATATTTGTTTATGTTTGTGGGGATCATGTACGAATAAAAGTTTTGAAAATCTTCACTTGTGATAAAACTTGACATTAATGAAAATCGTCCCGAGGGATGAAAGTATTACCCTATGGTGAATCTAATCTCAAAATAATTGTTTCACTTCTCTGTGGGGTTGCTTACTAGAAGCCTTTCCCTAGTCATAAAGGAACAAAATTTATTTTAGTTGTAGGGTCTAGTATGACTCGAAAGAAAAGCTTCGCTAGTTAATTACATCTTAGAATATGATATTTCTTAAGAAAGCTCCCGATTAAAATAATGACTGTTCTTTTTCATGAATTACAACAATATATTTAAATATTGCTATTCAGAGTTTAAAAAAGAATGACTCAAACTTTGGATACTCAAACTTTGGATAGCTTTTGTTGGTAGCTAAACAACGAGAAGCAGGGAGCACCGATATTAAGTGGCACATTGGTTGCTCGAGTTGATTGTCTCATTGGTATTTATAGTGTAGAAATTGAAATGAAACTTTGGTTTGAGTTGTGTAATATTTAGAAGGTTAAGACTTATATTAGATGGGAAAAATCCACAATAAATCTTAATAGAGGCCGATCACATAGCAAGGCCAATAAGACTACCCTAGAATCGAAACTAAGATGAGTCTACTAATAATATAAAACATTTAACCAAGTCTAAGAAAATGGGTCTTTTGAGTTTCTCTCCTATTGAAGATCAAACCCATCCCAACTCTCTTAATCTTATAGCCCGCTTAGAAGAGGCTATCAACTAACATCTATTATGCTTTAAAATAATGACTACGGTCACATGCTCATAAAGAGTGAAAAACTACTGTTATTTAAAGAAATTATGTTAGGGCTTATGGCTCGATCCTATAGATTGAGCAGCCAAGACAGTTCGACTGGGATGAGAGAGGGTTAATTGACTTGATCAATTAAATTTGACAGATTGAGATAGATTAAATTAATTAAATTTTGAATGATTCTTATAGTTTATTGTGTATTTATGGCTATGAAATGGCTATGCAACTCCTAAATGATGCATGCATGAAAAACCTTAAGGTTAAGTCATGATAAACGGCATATTTAATCCTTAAGAGTGGTGATCCTCACAGGTTGTATCCCCTCTTCTCTGTAATAAGTGGAAGCCTGACGAAAATGAGTGTAATCAATATAATTTAGATATGTATATGATTCAACTAATCAATTTAAGTTAGAAATTTATTTTATTTTTGTTAATTGATATTTATATGCATACAAAACAAATATTCTCAGGCGCAATGCACATTTTTTATTTTTATTTTATGAGTTTTTTTTTAAATTTTATGTTATTGTTTATGAACTTATTTTTTTTGAAAAATTTTGGTTTATGTTATTTAGGTTAGGTAGAAAATATTACCCTACAATCCTAACACAAATCTAAGCTAACCTAAGCATACAATCATGGAAAAGTCTACGAAAAAGTAGCCCATTTAAAGTTTGCACATAATTGAATACTACAAAATCAAGTGTAAGAAGAAGCATAATAAATAAAATAAAATTTATGATTAAGACTAGTGCAATTGGGTATCATGATACATTTTGAAAAAAAAAGAAAAAAGTGAGGAAGCAAATCTCATATCTATTTATAAACCAGAGTATCTCTAGAACTACGATGCCCCATGGGTTCTTCTCATACCCTGACTACTCCTATCATCGTCATAGTATAGGTCCTCAAGGGGTCATTGGGCATCGTCAGGTAACGACTCATCCTTACTCATCATGTACCCAAGGGCCCTAACCCAGCTTTATTAAATACATAATTGATTGGCAATATTACTAAAACTTACAAAATAGATGTCAACATATTAATAAATAACAAAAAAAGCACACACACAAGTAAAGCAAATCATACGGACCTAGTGCCCTTAGGCACCATGCTGTTTGTCTTATTTATTTATCTTTATATGGATGCAAGAGAAAGCAAACACCTATAGAATATATGTTGGTTTAATTCGATCATATGCACCCTTTTTAATATACTTTTGCTAGACCATCCAAAGAAAAATATCTTAGTTTTATTAATATTGCCCTAACATTAAGTCTACATGCAGAGCAATCTACATATGTATTCATCTACAATGACAAAGAGAATATTTAACAAACTCAATTATTTAATGCATGTAATCACATAATAATGAACACAAAAATCATCATTGATCTAAATAGAATGGGCTAGCAGACTAATAAGTTGTCCAATATTGTGGTTTGTGAGATATATAGCTATTCTAGTTCTTAACCTTATGTTCTAATTTCTTTTTATTTTTGTTCAATTAACTATTTTTGGATGGTTTAAGTTTATGTTGATTACAAAATATGTAAATGTTTTGGATTTTAAATTTAATTTATATTAAATATAATTTTAATGTTATAAAAATTTCTATGAAAAGCATGACCATCCTATATAGGTTCCCACTACTCATAACTCTCTAAAACAAATAATGTGGGGCACAATGCTTTATAAGTGTGGTTCATAACCCTAAGAGTTTAAGTGATTTCAATCTAAATCTTCTCATACTTAGGCTAGTTGGTTCATTTTTTTTTAAAAAATTATCCTATTTAGATTCAAGTTTGACTTTGGTTTAAGTGTTGGGCTATAGTTGACCATGATTGACCAGGTTGTGACCCGTAATTGACTAGTGATTGACAATATTGTGGGCCCTAATTAACGAGCTATTGACCAAAATTAATTAAGTTACAAAAGTACACAGACCACATCATAACACATGTAAGGACTCATGTAGGTGCTCTAAGTGAGCTTTAGAATCAAAATTAAGTATTTTGTTATTTGTTTATTTTTTAATTTTAATTTTTAGAAAGACCTTGATTGGTCAAAGTCAACACATGTCAACCAACCTATGGATAACCTAGATCACTTCCAACTTGAAGTGAGGGTCCTATGTTTGCTGTTGATTAAGGTTTAAAATTAATATTAACTCAGCTAAAGTGAGTTAAACACATTGTAGGATTAAATTAAGTGCAATTCTTATTTAATTTAATTTCTAACTTGGACTCAATCGAATGTGTCATAAGTAATACAATTAGCTTAGATCTAATTTAAAAGCCAAAGGGGTTGACTCCCTAAGTTGGAATTTGATTAAGTGATTTAATTAAGAGTTAACAAAAATAAAAACAAGCATTTTTCTCACTAAGTGGGGTATGCTACATGAATTATTTTTCTTGATTTGTCATATTGAGTATCATAATTTCATTTAATTCAAATAAATTAAGATCATTTCTTATATAATATGTCAAAGTCTTATTGGATGTGGTTTTTGCTAATGATATCCTTCTTGTGGATAAGAATAAAGAAATAGCTCAGGAAAACCATGAATTATGAAAGTCTACATTGGAGTCTAAAAGCCTTCATTTAAGTAGAACTAAATTGAATACATGGAATATATTTTTAGTAGTAGTAGCTCTAGTGACATAGTTGCAACTATGTGGATGTTATTAGTAGAATTCAAGTTGGTTGGTTGAAGTGAAGGAATGCTTCAGGCCTATTATGTGATAGAAAAGTAGAAATTAGACTGAAAGGAAATTTTATTAGTTGTTTTTGAGACCTGCAATGCTCTATGACACAAAATGTTGGCCTTTATAAGAGAAACATAAAACAAAGTTAAGTGTTGCTGACATGAGAATGCTTAGGTGGATGAGCAACTTTATACTCAGAGACAAAATGTTAAATGAATATATATGTGATAAGGTTTATGTATCTCCAATGGCAGATAAAATTAGAGAGAGTAGTATTAAATGATTTGATCACATTAAACGTCGAGCATTTAATGATCCAGTTAGAAGAGTAGGTGTTTTAGATATGAATTATGTTAAGATATACAGACACTACAGGAAAATGAGGTATAACTGATGGCAAAACCAACAACCAAAATATTGGTTGAAAAAGATTTACAAATTTTTCACGGCATCACGATGGTTTGTCAGTTGACTATTAGCGACATCTTAACTACTGGATATAACATCACCTAGCTATAGTAATATTTTTTCTGATAGTTTTTTTTTATTTTTACTAACAAAATAGTTCGTTGGTTCTAAATGATGATTAATCAATGACCATGGTTCATAGGTTATTTTGGAACCCACCATTTGACGGGATGTTAATTGACGAGTTATTTTAATAAGCAACAACAATAAGCATCGATAATAATGTTACAACCCGATGGATTTTAGACTGCTTGTAAGTCGTTTATATATGCATTAATTTAGCGCCCCCCCCCCTATCTTCCTCTTTTTTCTTCCTCCCATCTAGCCCGTGCTCACCTTCCCACTTGCCTTAGTTCTTCCCTCCCTTCCCGAAAACCTTGACCTCACCCTTTCCATAGCCATCTCTCGGTTTTTTCTAAGACCCTTACCTTTGCACTCGAATCCAAGCTTTACAGGATCAAGTACATGGGATCGCAGATTGTAGAGACCCGGTACTCTCATTTTTATCCTTCTTCAGCTCAACTTTTACCCAAAACCATTCACTAAAGTAACTTCTCATATTCTTTTTCATGTGATAACATGCCTAAGGAGTTGTTTGGTTGCACTTTGGATTTTAATTAAGGGGGTGTTTGGCTGCAAGTAGGATTTAATTCAAATATGATTTACTAAGGGTTGTTTGGTTACAAATAGGATTTATTATAAATAGGATTTAATAAATCTTATAAATCTATATTTATCAAATCTTGATGTGGTAGTATTATGAAAATTGTTTGGTATGTTAGCAAGCAAATCATGATAAACCTTGAGAAACTATTTGGTGTCTTTAATATAATTTAATAGGGCTAACAAAATCCCACAAGCTTCATTTTCTCTAAATCCTGTAAATCTTGCTTCCCATGTGATTTTATAAATTTCGGATTTAAGGAAAAATGGAGAAAAAAATGTGATTTATGAACTTTTAGGATTTACAAAAACATTTTTGTCATTCAACATGATTTATCTTAAATAATGCATTAATCCTGCTTAACATTGGCTACCAAACAACTCTAAAACTCCTATAAAATCATTTTGTGTGTTGATAGCCCCTAGCTTTACTTTGAGAAATTATTTAAGGAAGGTGTCAAAAAGTACCTTTTAGTGATCATCATAAATAGCATGTAGACATCATCACCATTACCCCAAAGACAAGGATCTAAATAAATTCTAAGGCATCTACACAAGATTAAATTGCTTGATGCTTGATTCATTATGATCATGAAAATTTAAATGGAGACTGAAATAGTCATGTTGGTTATTGCTTTAATTTTTCTATTAACAGAATATTCTTTATAGCTAGGAACAAACTAAATGAGTACTATGGTTTGAAATTGGATTTGTTACCACATTGTTCTTTTATTGAGTTGGGTTGATGTTATTCTTTTTTGATAATGTGTATTCTATGGGTATTTTAGCTAATGCAATGTTTGCCAGGATTAACTAGTCGCCAATATACTTCCATCGTGTTGGATTGAATTTCTCATATAAAACATTAGTTCTTCTGCTCTGATTTAGTCTGTTATTTGAGTTAGACGTTGTTTATGATGGTTAATTTGAGGTTGATAAGCTTATATTTATTTTTTTGATAATCACTTGTTGTTGAGATTCATTTTTTTTAGCTTTGATGAATTCTAACATGCATTTAAAATTCAACTAGTTTTGAATATATTTTTATATGGTCAAAATCTTGGTTAGAATTTTAATGTTTTCTGTAGATAAGTTATGAGCACTAGTTGATTATCCTTCTTTTCTTTATTTTTGTGGTTTGTTTGGTGGTTTTCCATTCTCTTTTTGGTTTTTATTGGTATGGTTTGTCTCTCTCTTTCATGTGCTTATCTTGCTTGACTTGCTTTGGAGTTGTAGATCTTTCAGAACTTCTTTTCTTCCTCTTTGAAGATTTTTAAGTTTTAAATTTTCTCTGTAACTTTTAAGATATACCCTACCCAATTTTTTAAATGTGATGGTTGTTTTGTATACTTAAACGTCAAATCCCAAAATTTTTGTTTAAAAAAGATTTACATACATACAACTAAATTCCTATGTAAAATACATGAAATGTAATTTTAGAACTAGTAACTTTAGTGGCAAAGTTGTAACTATGGATGATCAGATCATTAAAAGGTTTGAACATTTTAGATATCTCAGAGACTCTTGTTCAAAGTGATGATGATATAGATGAGAATGTTATTAATATAATTCAAGTTGGTTGGTTGAGTTGAAGGAATGTATCCAGCCTATTGTGTGATATAAAATACCTCTTAAACATAACGTAAAATTTTATAAGATGGTGGTGAGATTTGCAATGTTCTATGGCGTAGAAAGTTGTCCTTTAGATAAAGGGTTGTATGGTTGTAAGTAGAATTTAGTTTGAATAGGATTTAATAAATCATGTAAATCTGAGATTATTAAATCCTGATATGGTTATATCATGAAAATTATTTTGTATGTAAGTTGATATTTTTGGTGGTATGTAGTGCAGGGATGTAAAATTAGCTAATAAATTGATAATCGCTCAGAAATTGATTCTAAGTTTGACTCATACATGAAACTCGGATTGAAATAAACACGTTAAGCTATGAGCCGAAATTTTGGATCAAATTTATTTAGAGCCTACATCATCTCGGCTTAAGGTCGGCTCATTTAACATCATATTAATTTTGTGAAAGAAAATTAATCTGTCAAATAATGACACCCAATCCATTAAGGGTCCATTTGGGGGCAGCGGTGCGGTGGCGATACGACACCACACCACAGTTTTGTCTATTTTGGTAAACTACATTTTGACAGCTTTTTTAAAAAGCTGTCGTTGAAATCTACATTTTCCCACCACTCATGACTAAGTATGGTGGCAGCTTTCTAGCTGTGGTCTGACATTAAAAAAATTTTGTGATAGCCACCATAACTTTTTGAGCATCAAATTATTATTCAACATCTTCACAACTATTTTTTAATAAGCTGCAGCTGCCCCAAATAAACCCTAAGACATCTCCCTATAATATTGTATGCTACTGTAGCTACGTCAGCCCACTAGTAGATATTTTTGTTTCATATTTTGTCTTCAAGTGAAAAACTAATCATAAACCTAAGCATCCTCGTCTCTGTAACTTTTAACTAGATTACTTACACACCTTTAAATAAATTTTGAGAATGAAATATTTCATATGATATAAGAGTTTTCATTTCTTCCTCCAATGAGAAACTTACTTTAAATTTTGACAATAGAAATCCGAGTTCTCATTGGTGGAAGAAATCAAAGTTCTCATTGGTGGAAGAAATTAATACTCTTACATCTTATGAAACACTTCACTCTTAAAACTTGTTTGGATGTGTGAAAGTAATCTAGTAAGAGATGTCGTTGGGAGGAAAATACTTAGGTGGATCATTAGCTTTACACCTTTAGAGAAATTTTAAAAGAAATATACTCATAAAAGAGTTGGTGTAGTCATAGTGACATACAAGATTAAAGGAATAATATGAGTAAATGTTCACCGATTATTCATCTTCGATAGCCCTAACAACCTTAGTAGGGTGTTCACGTTTTGTTTTCGAGCTTAACTATTATCGACTCTAAATAAAGTTGATCAAAAAATTTTGGCTCGAAGCATGGATCATTTATTTTGATACACTCTTTAGCCATGTCAAAATTTATATCAATCAATTTTTTAGCGGTAATCATTGTTACATATTAAGAAATTAATTCTGACGGTTTATTTAGACTTTCTGTTGTCTTTTTCTAATATTACTTGCAAATGTAGCTACTCCAACCCTTTCACTGATATATTTGTTTTGTATTTTGTTTTCAAAGGTAAAATCAATCATATAACTAATCGTTCTCATTGTTGCAGCCCCTTAAGCGATTTATTGCACACCTCAAAATATTTTCTTAAAAGAAGATAACTCATATGATGTAAAGAATATTCACTATTTCCTCCATTACAAAGTCTTATTTCCATTCCCAAAATAGAAAATCACATTGAGATATAGTTTTTCAATTCCAAAATGAAAATTCACTTTGAAATTCACTTCAAAATCCAATGTGGATGATAAGTGATTTTTCAGCATATGGAATATTATCTGGGTGGAGCACTATGTGAAAGTTAGCATGTCCATATTTCATGAATTCATTTGAGACATTCATGCTTCATCATGGCTAGAAGAATTCATGGTTTGATTGTCACAGTATGTTTTAGATTCTATACATCTTTTCAGGGGGAATAGAAGTGCATTCAAAAGAAATGATTAATACTTTAGAAAAAAATTATTAGAGTATTATCCAAAATCTTTATACCAAAGGATTTGTCACTTCATATATTTTTTCTTGATAAGAGATAATGTTCCCAACATTTATATAAAATAAATAGGAGTATTTTTTTTTTGCTTAAGGAAAAGCTATACTTGCTACATAATACTTCTAAATTTTAGAGAAGTAAGAAGCTTTTATCACCATGCCACATTTTATAGAATTATAAGGTAATTTAGCTCAATTATGGCTCTCATCACTAACTTATTGAAGGAATACTATTTGTATGGACATCCAATGCCCAAAAGGTTTTAGAGTAAATTAAAAGCATGATGATATTCTCTGTTGTACTTATGTTTCTTTATTTCTCCAAAGTATTCAAAGTTACATATGATGCATTTGGAGCTTAAATATGTGACATATTAGATCACAAAAACTATGATGTTGCTTTACATAGTGAAAAGCTAAATGACTCAAAGTAGCGATAATGTACTTGTGACAAGAAACTTAATGCTATCATTTACATTTTAGGAAGTTGGAGACATTAGCTACATCAAAGGTTTATTATTAATACAAGCCATTAGGCACTGAATTACTCCTGTCCTCATAAGAAACTCAGTCTTATACACACAAGTAGAGTAAAGGTTCTTCGAGATCATGTTTTTTAGCTAAACATAAACCTTTTTCCCAAAATATGTCTATCAATGTATTATCTAGTCTAAGTTGAGTCTATAAATCCTTAAGATTATAAATTCTAGGAATTATTAAATTTGCAAAGAATTATAAGTCATTCCTTAATTTTTAATTAAGCTAGCTTCCTTAAACTTAAGTGTATTTGTTTAAGGCCTTATATACTCATTGACGAGATCTTTATAAGAAAAAATAGTTATGAATAATTGAACTTCATTAAGAGATTTTCTAATGCCTAAGTTACATGCAACAAAATAGTAATACTCCTTGACAAAGATAAAACTATAAGCATAGTAAAGATTACATTTTTTCCACCCTTCCTAGATTAGGAGATGTTCAAAGGTTAGCGATTTCATGATTAACATGTAAAAGAATACAAGCCACAAAAAAATAAAAAATTAAGATATGTTGTTTTAAACTAGTATAGACTTTTTTATGGATTTATGCTAAGATTGTGTAGTATCCTACATTTTCATAGCATACTAGTCATGGTTGAGAAATTTTTAAAATGTTCTATTTTACACTTTGTAATAAAATAAATAATTCATCACATATTACAGGTTCACTTTTTAAATATGTTATTAAACTACATAATCATATTTATTCATGATACAAACTTTCTGTCATATTTTTACTAATCTTAAGGAAAATACTTCAGAAAATAATTATGTTTATTTCATTTTTCACCCATAGAGTGATAGGAAAACTCATATTATTAACAAGACTTCATGGATCTTTCTCAAATGTTTGGATCAAAATAGCATTGGCAACTATAATGTACACATACCCACTATCAAATTTAATTATAATAGCACTTTAGAGGTCATCAATATTTGTAATATTTTATTATCATGATCATAAATGACTATAAATGTTTTTAACATGCATAATCTTGCTTTTCATAGCTCACCATTTAGTTTTGCTAAAGACTTTCAAAATTTTTCATGCTTTTGCTAGAGAATAATAAGAAAAGAGTGATTTTCAAAATGCCAAGAAAGCAACTAAAAATAAATATCATGGAATATAATGAAGTGGACAATGTATTTGTTAGAATTTAATCTAAATATAACTTATGTGTCATTACAAATCATTAAGAGCTTGAAATTAATTCTCATCACTTAGATTTTTCTAATTAGATATTTTTAGTCAAATATTTGATAATTAAATATATTTAATTATTTAGAGAGACTAAAAAAATCTATATAAACGTAAACCTCTTATAGAATAAAATAATGATCTCTTTAAGTACCACTTATATCGCACCTTCCTATAGGTGGATTAAGTTATTGATGAGACTAATATGTGCATGGAGGGTATATTAGCTTAACCTAATGAAAATATAGATCACCTATAAAAGATACTTGAGTAAATAAAGAAGATCTTTTAAAAAAATAGCCTCTAAATTTGTTAAAGATTATCTAAACCTTAGTTCTGCATTTAGATCCCTTTGGGCTCAAAATACTTATTGTGGAGTATTTAAGGAAACTAAAGATATAATTTAGGGGACCATAAAAGAGTTAAGTAAGATGCTTAGAAATTTAATTTTAAAGGTTAAAAAAACAAGGAGTCCCAAAAAACATTTAAAGGATTTGAATAAGATGTGAAGCTATAAATAAGCAAGTAAATTTTAATGATTGTCTTTCTACATTTGGCCCACTTTTGAACTTTTAAGAAATCTTTTTTTTTTTTTGGAAATAAATAAGCATATGTTAGCCTTAAATAGATCTTAAAAGAGAATCAAAACAAACAATCATGCATTAGTGACATAAATTTTGTCATAAAGCTTGATATCATTTTTCCTTGGTGGCCACTTCCTCCACAAAAAATTCTTCCTAAAAAATCTTTTAACTTTAAATAATTTGTTTTTTATGATTAATTAAAAACAATTTTTAATGCTTATAAAATTGAAGGATTTGATAATGCTTTGTGCTTTATGGTTGCCCATTCTCTAGTTTGTTTTCATCATTCTTTCTCAAGAAGCTCTTCGCTCACATATAAAGTAAACTTTTATCTATGATTAAAGAATTCTTAATAACATCCTTACTCTTTCTTTGAGGTCTCTTTCATGGAAGTGGCTTGAAAGCTTTCTCGTATTTAATCGCCACAAATCATTTTCATTTATTTACTCTTTAAAAATCTATCCTCACCACCCTCAAATTCCATCACCTCAGCTCCATAAACTCCCAAAAAAATAGATAAATTTTATCCCTCTCATATAAAGTCTAACTAAACCATCTCAAACCATAAAATAAAAAACTACAAATCCCCTCTTCTTTAATTGTGCTAACAACTACTTTGCCTCCCTTTATACCTAACCAAACTTCATTAGCCACCAACCTTATAAATCAAATATCTACCGACCAAATAACTCTTTTCATTATTTAATCACATTCTCTAGATCATATAACATCTACAAATCTAGCCCACTCATGTCCATCTTAGCCACCACTATTATTATAAATATGTATCAAGACTAATCACCCATGTCTGACATATTAACCCTAAATAACCTGCTCAAAATAAGCTCATTTATTCTTGATTAACTCCCCACCACCTAATCTAGTCCTTAATATCGTTAACCTATAAAAAATTTATTATATAGTCCAATCCCAAATGAAAATAGTTCTGGCTAACTATATTGCTTGCAATGGTCTGTGAACTAACTCAATGTCTAACTTGCAATACCAATCTTAAGTTCATAGATTGCATCATCAATCATCAAAATTTTCAATATTATTTAAGAAGTCAATATACTCTTCATATCAATGAAGGGTTACCATATTTTGGCATGACATTCCACCATTTGTATTTTAATTTGGTAAAAATTGACTTTAGCTTTATTGAGATTTACTCCATTGTATATCATTAATGCTACCAGAGTTGAGGCCTAAGAGGCTTTATCATTATTTTTTAATCAATATTTTAAAGATATTGAAAAAAAATCTTACACTAGTTATGCACCTATTTTAACATTTTTGTGTTTTCGTTTCCATAAAACAAAAAAAAATAATTGCACCAAGGATCCAAATAGGCCAATTTAGTCATGCTTGGAACTTGAAATAATAAACTTTTGTTCGCATTTTCATGAACTTATAACATATGTAATTCAAACCATAACTTTTTGGTAGAATGGATGATATTACTCAAAAGATTAAATTTTCAACATTCAATTATGATAATCATTCCACTCACCTATTACTGGTTATACATAGCACTATCCAACCTTCGTCATACATTATTATTAAACCATGTTAAATTGACCAATATAACCAACATCTTTTATACAGGTAGTCTCAAACATATCCTCCATGGTTCCAAGAATTTAGAGTTTACCACCTTAATTTTCTTTCATTCAGTGCAATTTATGATCACATGAAAGAAACCAGCAACAAAAAACAATACAGTTAACTAAACAGGGAAATAAATCAGGTTGTCCCAAAGGTTACTCTCAGTAATAACCATGAAGGTAGCACAAACAAAGGAGCAATAAATTATATATAACGATCGATATTTTCTTCACTATTTTATAATCAAACATAAGTATAGAAGAACCTTTATGAGGAGCGCATTTCTTAGAAATGATGTCGCCATATCATTCTTAGCTGCGTGATTATCTTAAGGGGGTGTTTGGCAGTGCTTATTAGCCAGATTTACGAAATCCATCCAAACATTTATAGTGTGCAACTCCCATGGATTTAAGAAGTTTAAGATTTAAGGTCTGATTTCACCCTGGATTCATCTTAAATCCAGCTTTAATAAATCCAATAAAGGGGTGGATTCAGTAAGTCCAAATTTACTAAATCCTACTAACACTAAATCATGCCTATAAACAAAGAAAAATCCATCAACAACATTATAGACAATTACATTCAACGTCTTCATGTTTATCCCACAAATTTCTGTTATTCTATTTCTATCACTCATGCAATTTATTATGACAAAGAACATGATGACAGAACAAGAAAAATTTCTAAGGCTTGGTTAAGTAAAAATGAACATAAAATTTTACAGTCAACAGCATTTAATGTGCATCACCTACATTCAGTGATGGCAGTCTCCGTTACTGTTGATGTATCGTAGGCAAAGAGAAGCTTAGGTAGCAGAAAGAAACGAAAACTGCCATGGCAGCCGAGCTGAGCCGGTTCAAGCCGAGCTGACCGTTTGTTGGGCCGAATTTTCGGGCGACTTATCCGGTCCAATCGACCGAGCCACCGAGAGTGCCCGCCCACCGTAGTAAATGCCGGCCCAACCCAGTTTCAAATATATATATATATATATATATATATATATATATATATATAGATAATTTTCCTAAAATAAGTATATAAGGGGCTATAATGTAGGGCGAAATCCAGTCCCTAATTCTTTGTCCTTGCGCTCGTGAAGCGATTGAGACGTAATGTGGATAGGAATTATTTTTTATATTGAGTTTGTTATTAATCTTTTAGTAACTATTAATTATTTTCTATTAAAAATTTAATATTTTTATAATTTTGTGTGTGTGTGTGTGCATGTGTGTGTAAGTTTGATTCTGGGAAAAATATTACATCAGGACTCCTAACATAAAGCTACGTTCGGAATCCACTCATATGCGGACACGTGGATGTGACAAAAAAAAATCGTTTTAGCGCGCGGGAAATATTCCTCCCGTGTTATTTCGCATTATTCAGGTGTTATTGTGTTATGAGAATACTTCTGGTGTTATAATAATGTAATAACATATTAATACCACCACAATAACATATGAAAAACACAGAATAACATAGAAAGAATATTTTTCTGTGTTACCGGACTGTATCACAGGAAAGCGAACGAGTTTTCTTGAAGCCATATATCTGCATATGAGTGGACTCCGAACGTAACTCTACGTTAGGAATCCTGACGTAATATTTTTTCCCTGATTCTGAGGAGCTCACTAGTTAGAGTAAAAATTATAAATTATAAATTAGAATTCATTTTATTTGCTTAATTACCACTTACAGTAGGTACAATTTCATGTCAAAGTCAAATAAATTTCATTAATATAATAAAACAGGTAAATCTTAATGGAATATATATATATATATATATATATATATATATATATATATATATATATATATATATATATATATATATATATATATATATATATATATATATATATATATATATATATATATATAATTCCCTATACTTTAAACTTAAATGTTTAATAAATATTATATTTTTAATCTAATAAATATTTTACAAATATTTTAAAAGATTTATCATAAAATTAATGATTATTTCATTAAATTTATTAGCGATGAAAAATATTTCCTAAAATGCTTTATAAGCATCTCCTAATATTTAAAAAGAGATTTTTTTTCTCTATTATAAAAATTGAAGTTTAGGATGTAGAAATATAATACATAAGAATTGTGCGGTTTGTATGTAAAAATTGATGTTTGGGTATTAATATGTGATGCATGTTGATTGAGTGGAATGTATGTACAAATTCGGGTTTAGGGCGTAGATATGTTATACATAAGAATTGATACCCCAACATACAAATAACAATGATGAGAGCATATAATTTATCGACATTTTGAACATAGTTGATGACACAAAAAACCATGAAGATTAAAGAAGAATTTTTGACATGGTTCAAATTATTAATATGTTGACGTGATTCATTCAATTCACCGACACATACTATATTTTTCACTTTTAAAGTAAAATACATTATACTTTGGAATTTATTATAGGTTCATAATTCAAGGAGTATAATTATGAATCAGAGCCTATTAGATCTTGCTTGGGGTCTAATGGCAGCGTCACTACATGAAAAATATTTGATGTGAATGGTTATAGATTTCACATGAGTTCCTAGCATGAAGGGATGAACACTATTGTGCTTGTGTTAGAGGAAACACATACTCAAATAGTGAGATTAGTTATTGTGGCATCCTTGAAGTACGTGTCAATTTATGACGTCTTAGCAACGAAAGATTATGGAGTTAATTTTCGGTGATATAACTACTGCACAGGCTGTCGCTTATGCGCAGGATTTTTTATTTTACTGTATGTTTAGGGCTACCTACGGTGTATACCGTCAGTTCAACTCTAACAAAAATCGACTGGCAAATGTCGTTGGAAATTAACAGTCATTTTCCCTAGGTCATGAACTGGTGAGCATTTGATGATAACCGATAGCTTTCCACAGAACTTATGATGTTATTTTAAACTGACCACTAAACCGTGGCTGAGATGTCAGAAATAGTTTTTATTAAAAAACTAGCTCCGAAAATCCTTATTTCTCCCTTTCTTCTCCCACATGCTTGAAACCCTCGCATTCATCCTCCTTCCTCCACCGGGTTTTGCCCAAAACAATAACCTTCATGAACCCTCCTTGACGATACAATCGACATTAGAGTTAGCTAGGAAGACAATGAAGAGTTTGCGACTTACATAGACCACCTGAATCCCTCATCGTTCTCATCCTTCTGCTTCGCTCTTACCAAAAACCATTGAGGAAGTAAAGTTTGTTTGCACCATTCTTTCTCTTCTCTAATCACAAATTTACTAAGGGGCTATTTGGAAATCGATTTAGAGCATGATTTAACATGAATTTTACCTAAATCTTGCAAGACGGTCAGTTTGGACAAAATAAAGCCAAGAATTTCTTTAATCTGGATTCCACGAATTTCGGATGTAAATCCCATTTGAGATTTAAGGAATTTTATAAATCCTAACAACTTAAAAGAATGTATTCGAGTATATATTCATCTCAAAACTATTTGTTTTGAATTTTTTGTTTGTTTATACCTTCTATCAATTTTACATTCCTAAGATCTCACCTTGGGCATAATTGTATGTCAATACTTTTTGGACCTTCTTCAGTATCCCTAATTTCCAAAAATTGCAAATGTTCTAATACTTCACTACGACCAAAAAACACATATGACACCTAAATTTAAGATTTGTGAGAGATTTGAACACACATATTGCATAATAAGATTGATCCATTAATAATGAAATTACAAATGATGTTGAAATTTTGTACCCTGAGTTTTGCAATGATATAATCAAGAACTGAGGTATATGCAACATAAGATCAATTGTCTTTATCATCTCCAATTCTTTTCTAGCTTTTGTGGCTAGATTTAAGACCACAAATCTAACTTTCTTAACTTTCTTATATAAATGTTTCACCAAATATGACGAGATTGAAGCAACTGCACTTGAAGTTACACTATATGACACAGAGTGCACCTTCATTCTTTGCTTTCATGCCAAACAACACACTTCTGTAAATTTTGACGAACCTTAAATATCCCCTGAGAACTATAACATTTTCAAGTTTGAAAACATAAATATATAATTTTTTTCTTGAGATTCGATACATGTTTGATTTTGATCAATGTCTCAATAATACAACCATTTACTAAATCCTAATATTCTTCTTGAGATTTGATACATGTTTGATTTTGATTAATTTTTGAATATATTTCAATAAGCACTTAATTATATTTTAGTTTTTTTCATAGTGAGAATTAATATTTCTAGCTACCTAATCAATATACTTTGAAACATCTCATTAATCATGTTCATTATAATATTTCACAATGTTTGCCCAACATGTAATAGCGTTCAGACTAAAGAGCACAAGCGGCCCAATCAGACAGTCGTCCAGACACAGTCACCACACAATATTTTCTCGAACCCTGATATGTAAGACAAAGATTCTATAACATTCATTATACGAAATGTATACCATTTACTTTTTGAAATTTTGTCTTGAAAAAGAGTTGAAATGTAAGTTTGACTAATCTAATACTAGTCTGGCAGAGTGTTTGCATTAAAAATTGCTTTTTGATTTTCATTCTTCCTTTTTAAGTACTTCGACATCATGATGTAGATGTAAAGTATTTTTATGTATTTTGATAATTAGTCTCTATTAAAGTTAGAAAATTAAAGTTCATAAATCAATGGTTTTTAAGCCATACAATCAACTAAATTGATGTGATTTATACAAATAAAAAATATTTGATTTTATAAAAATAAAATATCGTTTTTTTTTTAAACAGGAATTTCTGTTTGGAATTTTATCCGTTAGGCACTGACTAAATTATAACCTTGTTCTTATTTATCTTTTTCCTCTCCTTTACTTTCCCATTCCCCTTTCTCAGCCATTCTCTCTCCCCCTCATTTCTCTCCTCCCATATAATTCTTGTTGTGACATTTTTCCCCTCTCGTTTCTCATTAACTCTTTGCCTCTCTCTCTCTCTCTCTCTCTCTCTCTCTCTCTCTCTCTCTGAGACACACACACACAATAAACGAAGAATCTATAATAGCCTTGAACCCTTGTTTTCTGCATCCCTTGAAGCTCACACAACCATCCATGGCAGACCCTTACTCCCATTTCTTCAAGAGACACTTCTCCTACTATCCTTTCTCCCCATCAAATCCCCCCCTCCCTCCCTCTCTCCCCCCTCAACCATCTTCACTTTCCCTCCCTTCCTACAACTACTACACCAATTACAACCACAACTACAACACCTTCCTCCAAAACACAAACCTCAATCCCCCCCAATCTCCCCCTCTTTCCCCTCCCCTAAGGGAAGCCCTTCCCCTCCTCAACCAAAGCCCCCAAAACCACCAAGAAATCGAAGCCGAAGCAGGGTCAAAGAAGAAAAGAGCCACCTTTGAAGATGATGAGGATGAAGATGAGACCGAAGGTGCAGTTACAGTTGCCCTCCACATAGGCCTCCCGAGCCCCACAGCTGCTGATCTCATCTCCAGAATTTCTTCTGCAACTGTGGAGGAAGGCCACAATCATGAACAAGATGATGAGGATGGAAGCAGCAACATCAACATCCCACTTGGTTGCCCTACCATTGGCAAGCTCACCAAAGGCCAATACTGGATCCCAACCCCTTCCCAGATCCTCATTGGTCCTACACAGTTCTCATGCCCGGTCTGCTGTAAAACCTTCAACAGATACAATAACATGCAGGTCACAATTCTCACACCTTCTTTCTTCTCACTCTAAACAAACTATATATATATATATATATATATATATATATATATATATATATATATATATATATATATATATATATATATATATAACTAAGGGAGGAAGAAAACAAACAGTGACTCTTATCATGCCCTTCTTTTTATGTGATTGAACCAAACATAAGAAGAATATGTATGTTTGTTCCTCTCATGCTTTTTGGCACTTTTGGAGTTTTGCTTTCACTGCTCCTTGGCTGCAGCGCTTCTTCAGTATCATTGTAGAAAAAATTCACTTCTTACTGCCAAAGAGAATCCCTTCCCCCACCTCTGCCATGCCAGATCTCTCTCTCTCTCTCTCTCTCTCTCTCTCTCTCTCTCTTAGATAGAGAGAGAGAAAGAGAAAGATCTGAGTTTGCTCATGTCAAGATCATCCTTCTTTGGTAGTTTTCTACATGTCGTTGCAGCCCTAGTTGTGTTATGTGTATGTCTTTCCAGCCAAAGTTGTGTCTGCTTTCCAGCCTTAGCTTTCTCTTTGCTATGCAATCTTGGATGAGCTTAGCTCAACTACGAAATATGCCTTCACATCTTCTCCATCTGAAATTAAATTTTTTTTGTATGTAATTAAGGAGATGATGAACTTCAATGTGAGTTGAATTTGCTTGCTTGAATAGCTAGCCACACACATAGCTCTAATACATAGGTTTGGTATAGATAAGGTGGCTCCTTTCATGAAAATGAAATTATCAGATTAGTATAATGCATCGTGATTGATTAATGCATTAATATGCATCATTTTTAATGTCTTAACTCTTAGGATCTTGTAATAATATCAACAATTTAGTTGAAAAATCACATATATACTAAAATCATGAGCTCAATCAAATGGGAAGTAATTCTAATTACCAAAGCAGGCAAATATTATAGAGTTCAGCTGACCTAAGAACTGAAAAGTCTTAGCCTTGTTTCTTTCATTGCTTCTTCATAAATAAATTGTCAGAGAATTCTTCGTGAAGCTTATCAGTGTGCTATTTTTATTTCCTCACAATATATCTTAATTATCTTTTTGCTAATTAAAGCCTATTATAATTCATTAAAAATGGTAATTTTAACAAAATAGCTTGTCATTCTGTTCCAAACATGATCCTCATGATACCATTACGCATTTTTATATATTTAATTTTAAATTTAATTACCAATCAAATATTAATACATAATTTCTTCCCACCATTAGGGGTGTAAACGAGCCGAACACGATATTTCGAGCTCAAAAAGTGCGTTCGTGTTTGACTCGTTTGCTCCGCGAGCCGAACGCGAGCCGTTCACGAACAAAGAGTCGTTTTTACAACTCTAATCAGATAGTCAAAAGATGTTAAGCTTTGGGGCAAGATTTAAAAATTATTATTTATATCAAAACATCATTTGAATCTAAGTTAATAATTTTTATTATATTTTCTTAATTAACACTTATAATTTATTATAAATCTTCATAGTCTTGAAGTCAATTAAGTTTTTTAAAAATATTACTGATCAAAGATATATATATATATATAATTGATTAGTAGAATTTCGATCCAAAATGAGCCGAACATAAATAAAAAAAATAAAAATTTTAATTTTGTTGTTCATATTGGACTCATTAAACAAGTGAATAAACCGAAAAGGAGCTGTGAGCCGTTTGCAATATCATTCTATAACATTCATTGCGTTAATCAATGCCTACAAACGATATAAATGCAGATGCACATGTGGGGCCATGGCTCGCAATACAGAAAAGGGCCGGAGTCCCTCAGAGGCACGCAGCCAACGGCCATGCTACGGCTACCCTGCTACTGCTGCGCGGCGGGCTGCCGCAACAACATTGACCACCCTAGAGCCAAGCCGCTCAAAGACTTCCGCACGCTTCAAACGCACTACAAGCGGAAGCACGGCATCAAGCCTTTCATGTGCCGCAAGTGCGGCAAAGCGTTCGCCGTTCGTGGGGATTGGAGGACACACGAGAAGAACTGCGGGAAGCTCTGGTATTGCACTTGTGGGTCAGATTTTAAGCACAAGAGATCGCTCAAGGACCATATCAAGGCGTTCGGGCATGGCCATGCAGCTTATGGGATCGATTGTTTTGAGGAGGATGATGATCCGGCTTCCGAGATTGAGCAGGATTTGAGGGGGAGAAGATAGATTGGGTGAGGAATGGTGGGGTTATGGGTGCATGTTGAATTGTTCATGTTTTGGAGAGAAGAATGGGGAAATATTTATTAGCTTGTTTAGGCATGTAAAGGAAAAGAATTTGTTTTTGGTTCATTTTTCATGGCTTCTTTCCTTTTCTTTTCTTTGTTGTTGGTTGGTTGTTGGTGTTTTAGTTTACTTTCTATCACTATATAAATCTTTTTCTGCTCTGAAAAGCTTTTATTGGGGAGTTCTGGCTGAGTGAAAAGCAAAAAAAACAAACTTTAATTGTCTTCATAAAATTTCAAAGGAATTAACAAGTTTGATTTTTTGATTCTGTCTTGTGTATTTAAACTTGGTTTAGTTTTTGAATGTTTTTGGTGACAAATGTCCTATGAAATGTTGGATTTTCAAACATAATACATATAATATATAAGGTTTGTGAGACTAATGAATATGATGGATGAAGATTAATTATTTATCAAGGCAAGCTATCATTTTGGAGCAATTAGCATTATGATTAAGGCTTGGGAGCTTATTGATTGATGAAGATGTGAAAAAATGGGCATTTGAAGATTGGAAAGAGCTTTGCGAAAGGAAGTGAAAATGTCCCTTCCTACAACAACTACATTGAACATTCTTTGTGGTGCTTGTGATTATATTTCAAATAGAAGAAATTTGTTGCAAATTAGTGATGCTTCCAACAAGTAAAAACATTGTTCTATTCATCATTGTCTTTGTCTTTTTTTTTTTCATTTACATCTGCAAAATCTCAATCCTCTCGTCAGCATCAATATTACTCATCCTTTTTGTCCTCTTGCAAATACTTTCCTTTTTCACCACCATCACATAATATGTGTTGAACTTCAGCATAATAATAGGCTGTTGTGGGTTCTCAATGAATTTGCATGGCAAAAACAAGGATTTATGAATGTAATTCAATCATAATTAATTTTTATTAAATTCAAAGTTCGCCATCAACGGATTCTCACGGTCTATTTTATTATAAATAGTAATTGTGTGCTTCTGGTTTCAGCGGGAAAATAGTGTTGTTAGCAGTGGAGGTGAGCAGTTAATATATAGTTATGCTTTTATATCAAAATTCAATAAATTTGTCAGACAGTAGGAGGGTGGTCAAACCCATGAGGGAAGTTACACTGCCATTATCTTGAGAATTTACTTCATAGAGTATCAGTGTAGCCCGTCCATTAGTCACTTCAATCTCTTACTTTCCTAGTTGATTTCCTACTCAACATCAAAGTTGGCGCCTAATTAGCAGATTAAGAACAAGATAAAATGTTTTTAAGGGTAACCTAGTTTGAAAAAAAAGATTATAATGACTTTTTTTTCCCCTCAGAATGGCTAGGTTCCTTGCAATAAAAGTACTTCAGATCTTTTAAAAAAAATTTCCTTATATATATATATATATATATATGACAAAATAAAAATTGGAGATAAGCATGAAGTTAGTTAAAGGTTATATACTAATATGGATTTAAATAAATGCATCATTATTGTGTATTGGGATTAATGTGATATGAGACCTATAGATTAAAAAACCAAAAAACATATTAGTTGAATGAAGACCCACAAATTTTATATAACTTATGAACTTTGATTAATTCAATATGTATGCTTTAGAACCATTAACAACCATGAATAGTAATGTAAAGTGTAAAATTTGTAATTTCTATTAACTTATAAAAAATATTATTTACGTTTATTTAATTCGATAAATGTTTAGCTTTAATTTCTACATTTTTTATGTTCAGTTAATAACATAAATTTATCATACAAAATGAAATTTTTATGAACTCTCAAATCCACACAAAGAAATTCTCATAGAAGTTAGTGTTGATTCTCTCTTAATGTTTAAATCTTGAGAGGATATTTTTAAATATTAAATACTTTCCTTCAAGCATCCTTCCATGGCAGCCATTTTAAATTCTTTTTGTGAATATTAAGCTCTCTGGTTTGCTTTCCTAATATTTTGTTACATCTTTTACCCACCTTGTTTTGCATGTTGCAGCTTCCTTGCATGGAAGAGCTCTCCAAGCTGATTGCCCTACTGCTTCTCCCTCTAGTCCACAAGCTGCGATACTTTTAGTTCAGTTGGGTGTTTCTAAGAAACTCCGTGGAGAAATCTTTTTTTTTGGATCAGAACAAAATCAGATTGCTTATAATGTCGTTTTGGAAAATCTAATTTTATTTTCTACATACTTCTTACCAGGATTTCTAACAGTCCTGCTAATGCTCGTTTTGCTGATATTCCTAGCTCATATAAAGTACCTCTTCTTAAAGATCAAATTGGTGCATCTTCTGATCTGCCTAATCTCTCTATTTCTTATGTCTAATGGGAATCTGGTAATGCTGTTTTGACTTCTTCTATATGGCTAATGGGGCTGTTATAGTAAATGGGGCCAATATTTTTCCTACTAAAAAATATTTCTATTTCTAACCTTTTGTGTTTAGATAGTTCTCCTTTTGTGGCACAACAAAAAAAGCCTCTGAAATTAATATTTATGGTAATAGTTTAAATTTCAATAAGAATGTACTGATTTTGGATAAGGGGAAGTTGAGCCTTCTATTTCCTTTGTTATTCCTATTAATGTTGTTGAAAGTCAAAATAATTCTCTTGTGGACTCTTTTATCTGGGATGAGGAGGATGGTTAGAGCATAACAACAAGAAAAAATCTAAAAGTGGTAAACAACATTTTGAATGAACTCCTAGGATTGATAAATCTCATTAAGCCTCCAACCCTACCTGAGCTTAATGGTTTGTTTCATATTTTGGAACGTGAGAGGGATCGATTCCACTAATATTAGGAATAGGGCTGAAAACTTATGTAGGATAAATAATACCTCATTACTTATTTTTGTTGAGCATATGGTTAATAAATCTAAAATTACTAGCATTTCTAGAAGATATGGTTTTCAACATGCTTTTTCTAACTCTAACAAAATTTGGAGATGTTGGAAACAATGGCTTGATGATTTTTTATCAACTTCTCCACATCAAAATTAGTTTGTTTAATTCTTTTATTTACTACTTTTGTATTTATTCTTGTTGTTTTAAATCTATGAGTAGTATTCCTTAGAATCAACTTAGTAGTATTGCTCCTAGTATTGATGGCCCTTAGTATGTGGGTGTTGATTTCAACAACATTTCTAATTCTAATTAATGCCTTTGTGATGCTTGATACGGCTAAAATATGTTCAATTTTTCATATACTTTTAATGACGATATTTGGTGATTTTCAATGATATTGCACTTTAAAGAAATATATTTTGTATATTTTGGTTTCAGGTACATGAAATGGAGTTTTGGAGAAAAAGAAGCAAAAACGGTACAATTTGGAGCAAAAGTGAGTAAGAAAGAAAAATATGTCCTAACACATTTCGATATGTCTTTTTATGTTTATTCTTTTTTACACTTCTCACAATTTTTTTAACAAAATAACACTTTAAAGGAAGATTGTTTTTATGCTTATTTTGTAGGTCCATCTGCTAGAAACGCAACGCAACTGAAATGGGGCAAAGCGGAGCTAAAATTGAGTCAAACGAAGCAAAAATGGTGGAGCTACGCAGAGTGGGCGCCGACGACGCCAGAGTGCAGAAAGTGACCTGAAAATGGCAACGACAGCATGAAAAACGGTTTCGACAGCGTCCGAGAAATTTTGGACGCGATGCTGGGCAAATTTCTAAAAGATTCAATGTATTTGGACGCTTTTTGGAAGGTTGCTTGAGGCATCTCTTGGGAAATTCGTCCCTACACTATAATAAAGTGCTTTTATGTCAGAAAAAATGATGTAAGTGGAGAAACGTAGAGAATGTTTAGAGATCTAGAATAGGAGTAGAAATGTAAATTTTTATCTTTTTTGAGAGATTGGTTAGGGGATTTTGAGAAAATCTGTAAGGGAAAGTTCTAGCATTGCATGGATCAACGGGAGACTTTGTAGGAGAGATTTTCATCTTTCTTTCAAGGAGAAAAAGCTATGTATTTTGTTCTTAATTATCTTATAATTTTATAAACACTTATCTAGTGAATTTGCTTTCATAGAATGAAGTTTTCCGTTGTGTTTTTTTTGTGCTTTGTGATATGTTTTTCTTACTCTTTCTTCCTATTAGGAAATAGTGGCATGAGAGAATTATGTCATTGTTTTCCTTTTACTTTTCTTTTGCAATGAGTAGGATTCATGTTTAGGATTTTGAGATGCATGCTAGAAGAAGTTTTAATTATAAAAGTGATGATTTTTACTTGCTCTTCATTTACATTACAATAAGGCCTACTGAGTGTTAAAATTCATTGTAATTACATTATGACCCAAGAGGACGGTGTAATTCTCAATAAAGTGGAACTACATTCAAATTTCATGGATGGTGAAGTTCATGGGGGTTGTATGCAAATAAATAGGGAAATATACTTTGATGGACATAGAATTATTGATTTTAGGGTGACAGACTAAAATCCTCAATTTGGTCCTAGTGTTTGGAAACTAAAGCGAGAGTTAGCCTTCAGGCGAAGGGAAGTGGGAGCTCTGGAGTGAGAGCTAGTATCCTCGCAGGCTAACCACAGATTTAGGGACGCAACCTAGGATTAACCGATGTTCTTTATAACACTCGAAAGAGGGTAAATAATAAGATTGCTCCTATTTGGCACATAAAATATTTAATGCATCTCATTCCTTTACATTATCCAATTCACTACATAAGAATAGTGGTTTTTTAACATCTATAAATTCTCTAAACCAATTCATCCAAAAAGGGGTTATCTTTAGAATTAACATTTGCATTAAGGAATAGTTATTATCATTATATTTAACATTTATATTTAGGGGTAGTTGCTAGATAAAACACCATTTTAATCGACATTTCAATCTAAGGCCTGATAGTAGTAGACTAGAACTTTGACTAAGGACCTCTTACCTTGCTTCCCTATGGGATCGATAAATGGAACTCCATTAGAGCCCTGTATTACTTGAGTGATACATATACATGCGTTTATATCATTGTGACTATCTAGAATATATAAAATTAATCAAGAAAGTCCGCATTAAGTTTTTGGCACTGTTGCCGGAGATTAAAATCTTCAAGTAGTGGTGTCAACTTCGTGAAGCATAACATATAAAAAATTTGCATCATTGTTGCCCCTAAATTTAATTTTATGGATAGTTTAATATTGCTAGTTTTTTATTATAACTTGAATGAACTTGATTTTTCAGACTCGGATTTTCCTTAGATTAACAATCATTTATGATAAAAACTTCACAAATTCCTTTTTATTGGTTGTTAGTTATCCAAATTTTCTAATACTTATCCTAAACACTTAAGAAAAACTTGTTCATACCATTCACCCATTCTTATAACTAATAAAGATAATCCTCAATATTTTGGTTTTAAAATTTGGTTCCAAAACATTTGGCTTCTAGATTCTTCTTTTCTTGAGATTCTTGATTCAAATTGGTGTGCTTCATTGCCTCTAATAACAATGTTTAAGATATGACTAGACTTTGGTTTAAATAAAAAAGAGTAACTTAAGTTTTAAGTTGGTGAAATGAAATTTATTTTAAAATTGTTTTCACTAACATTTTTGTAGCTGAAAATCAAGTTCTTAACCTTAAAATCAAGTGCCTAAAAACTTTATTCACCTTCTTAATCAATACTTTCTGAATGCTAGAACAAGCTTAAATAAAGTTTAAGATATGGAAGAAACTTTTTAGAAACCAAAAGTGTCTTGTGAGCATATTAAGGAAGGAGTCAAAAAATTTAAATATTTTTATTCCCTATTTCTTAAGAGGAAAGTTGTGAAACATATTACAAAATTAAATCTAAAGAGGGTCGTTGTATTTGTGTGGGTGATGTTATGGCTAATTTTGCTTATAAATTATTTTTTGAATCATTTAAGAACTTCAAGAGCCTCTCCTAATATTACCAATTATTCCTTCAACCTCTTTATTATCTTGAAGCAACATAACCATGAAATTGTAGCTACCACATCTGATGAAGAGATATATGCTACTATTTTATCCATGAATTGTGATTATGTTGCAAGCTAAGGTTGCTTTGCCAAAATTTTTTCATAAAAAATGGGTTATTGTTAAATGGGATGTTATTTCTACTATTAAAGACTAATTTAATTGATCTCAGATGCCTAAGTTTTCACCAGCACATTTATAATTCTCATTCTGAAGACATATACTCCTAAAAATAGGTCTTATCTTAGGTTTGAAAGTTTATGTATTTATTTAATAAGCTAGGTTTTAAACTTATATATCCTTTACTAAGCAATATCCTACCTAAAATTATTTTTTCCCAAACACAATGGGATTAAAAATTTAGAGGTCATAATGTCATTTAGGATATATCTTGATTAGAAATTTATTTATGATATATCTTGATTAGAAAGTTAGAAGTCATAATGCCATTTTTAAAATTAGAATAATCATAAATTTAATATCAACTCCCCAAAATAATCAACTTAAATCATGAACCATCACTGAGCAGATCAACTGTGAACTTTAGGTTAGCTGCTTAGAAATAAAACCTAGGATCACATACACTCAAGAATAGTTTAGTAGAGAAGCCTAGAGTAGATTATTATGCACCCTTAATTTGTCTTAAGGATTAGAACATATAAAAAAAACAGTCTTTGCCCCTTTGATTATATAGGTGCCCTAGGATAAAATAACAAATGGTGAATGACGAAGGCACCTCTAACACCTAATAGTAAGAAGACTACATTCACCATCGCTATGATAGCAATGGAGGCCTTTAGCTATCGGGTTGGTTAATAGTTTAAGGATTCTATGGAACTTGAGATTATGGAAAGCCATATGCATCTTGATCTGGGGTGTTATACCCAAAAAAATATGTTGGTGTATATATTTATCCTTTCTATAGAGTCTAGGATTATTTTAGGGTTAAAGTTTCACTTTCTTCCAAAAATCCATTTAACCTATATGTTCCCCATAGTTTAGGATTCAAAGTCTTCTTTGTAACCTTTCAAACACCATCTTGAAAATAAAACCAAACTTGTAAAAAGTCTTTTCATATCCCAAACTTCATTTATAAACAAAACTAGACTTCAAAACCTTTTTAAAGCCCAACACTCAAAATCTACAATGAAACTTCAAAACCTTTTCAAAATCCAAAACTAAATGTCAAAACCTCCTCAAAACCCTAATTACATCAATCAAATTAACTCAAACCAAACTTTCAAAAGAAATTAAGTTAAATTAAGTTTCTCAGCTCAAGTGAATCACTCAATTCAATTACTTTTTAACCAAAAATTAGTCAATGCCAGATCAATACAAATTCAAATAAATCTTTTCAAACCAAACCCAAATTCCTAAATCAAAACTTAACTTGCTTTCAAAAAATTCACAATTTCAATCCCTAAAATAAGCCTTCATCCTAGGGTTGGATAACTCATATCACAACCCTTATCATGATGCATCGTCATTGAACCGTAAATCTCAATATTTTAATTCCATGCAAATATTTTCAAATCTGAGTCTATCAATTTGAGTCTTAAAATATCAATCTTACACTAACTTATCATATAATCACACACAAATATAAGCTATTGCTTATTACTTTAATCAAGAGTTTTCTTATGATTCATAACTCCTGATATGTAATTAATTGCATACAATAGCTTCCCCTATGCAAGACCCCATAACAAAAAAAAATTATCTTACATTCGTAAGGTAAGGAAAAAAGCTCTTATTCTACATACCCATAAATCTTGAAGGTTTTCCTCATACGGGATGATTAGATCCATTATAAGGTAATATTTCCATCCCTTAGGGTAGTATATTATTCTTCAAATAACACATCTAATTATTAGATAAAAATCTTCTGAGATCTACGATAGAAATCCATCCCATTCAATAAAATATCTCTACCAACCCTATAAAACAACTTAATATAAAACTTTCTCCTATATCGTAATTATTGTTCTTTTTTTTTCTTTTCTTGCTGCAAAAGTTAGATTTAGAAATTATTTTCATATCTCTCATCCATCAAATTTCTACACATATACTTTCATGTACTATGTAATTATACATAAACCAAGTACATGTAATTCCTCTCCACGAATGTTTATTCAATATACAGACCATTTCTTCAATACCCATTGCCACTCCTCAATTTACATATGAAACCATAAAAATGACAACTATATATCATTCACTACTTCACTCTTTTAGGTTTTCATTGCCGCCATTTATGAAGATCCATTAGTGCATCAAGCTCATGGTCCCCTCTTAATCCTCCAACCATTCACTGATTTTTAGTTGTTTGAACACCTCAAATCTAGTGCTTCTCCCCTTATCATGCATACTTCACATCATCATATTAATCTTCATCATTTTTACCTCATTAGAACTCTTTTCAGTAACTAGTTAGTTGTGACCATCAATATTGTACTCTTTATCTATATTGAGCATCAAAGCCCTTTAGAGTTATTGTCCATAACTTCCTCTACTCTCTGACATCATCATTGAGCTATCCTCTAGTGCTGACCTTTATTACCCCTATAATTGTAGTCCTTCAAGTAGCCATACTTCTAATTGTTGCCTATTTCCTATGTGCCATTCCTTACTTGGTTCACGATTCTTCCACTTTATTTTAGGTAATGCCAATGCTTCCTTATCTTATTCCCAATCAATATACTTTTCTATTATCTATAATCTTGAGTAAAATTACAAATTTGATTCATTATGGTACATTTTATATGCAACTAAATTTATTAAAATTTATTATAACAGGAAACTATTTATGTGCTACTTTTACATAGTATTATATCTAACAATCTATTTATGAAGTTTTTTTTTAGAGTTTCTCTATTTCTTTCCATAATCTCAGGTGTTTGGTCTTACATATTTGTCATGTTCAAGATTATATTATTTTCATTCTAAGAAAGTTTCTATTGATTGATGACTTTGTAAAGATTATTTAAGTGGTCTCCAAATTTTGAATATTCAAAGGAATCACTTATTGTTCTTGTTTGGTGAATATTTCATTATTTAGGAGTTTGCCTTTTTGACAAGGCTATCATATTCCGTTGGAATTTTTTTTCTGGAAAATCCTTATGGATGTAATCTCAAGTTACACATCATGACCTTTAATAGCAAGATTTCTAAGTGAAAATCTATATTAAAAAACATTTTTGATAAAATTTAAATATATACTTTTGTGAAGTATTTCTAGCAAACAAATTTATTCCTAAATAAAAACAGAGTTCTTACTCTGATTGTTATTTATATGGTTGCAATATTTCATTTTGTAGATAATATATCATGGAATGCTCAAAACTTCAACACATTCATAATGTTATTCATTTATAGAATATGCCCGTTTAGACAAATGGCAATCCCCAAGTTCAACTAATTAATGATGTTTCTTTAATAAGATTCCATATGACTCCTAATCATGTATTTAATCATTCTTATGAAATAAAAAATGGAAAATAAAAAACTCAAAATCAATTAAATTCCCCCCAATTTTTAGCAAGCACTCCATGCAATATCAAAATTTAAATTAGATTATATACAATTATATATTTATTTCTTATTTTCTAGTGATCATTAGTTATGATTCACTCGATAACATTAGTGAAAATTTTCTTATTAAAACCTTACTTTTGAAGTTTAACACTATCATTCTCTAAATACTAATTTTACTTTAGAAATTATTCTCTCACTATCCATGGTAAAGCCATAATACTAATACCAATAATTTTGTTATTTTTGTCTTAATATGTTGGAGAAAGACTTGTATCAATTTATTTCATAGTAGATTTATATTCACTTCAACACCAATTAACATAACATGATCTTGGTGAGCTCAAATTCTTCACCTTCATGGTTAAATTTATTGAAGATACTCAGATAGATGAACTTGATAAGGGTTCTGTTGACATTAACATAAGGCTTTCAAAAGGTACAAATAAATTTAATGTTAAATATTATTGTTTTGCAACATCTTCCATTATATTGTGCAACATAATGGGAAATGAATTTGGCTGAATAGATAATTCTTTCTCTCATCTTCTAAATTTTTCTAGCTCTTCTTGGTATCCTTTTGCAATTAGTATTTTTATTAATGATACTTATTTAGCTTTTAAAATAACCATCACCTCATTCATGCCACCAATTTCTTTGGTGATGGCTTTCATTTTTGTTGAAATTTCATCTATTTTTATTGGTTGGACATCCATTTGTAATGTTCTTAACTAATCGATTGATATGCTTTCTTATTCTTTTCAATTTAAAGAAATTGCAACAAATTTATGATTTACTATATCTTCATGTCATCAAACTTTACTTTTCCTAAAAATAGCAATAAAATTATTAAATTTAAAATCAAAATATTGAAAAATGATGTTAATCATCTTGAAATTAAAGTATGTATGTATGTATGTATGTATGTATGTATGTATGTATGTATGTATATATATATATATATATATATAAGATGAAAACAACCCTAGTCACCATCTTCTTATCCAATTTACTTGTAAGCTTTTGTGGATAAGCTTTAGATCAACCCTCTCAAAAATTAAGAAATCCCTTCAAAGAATATAGGACTAGATGATGCAATGAGCCCCAATATTCATATTGGGGGCTCATTACTACAATGTAAATAATGAATATCTCTTCATTCATATCATCTCATGTTTTCCTTTAGATTGCTTACAAATTAGAAAAACACTACCAAACACATAGTTAGAAAGCAATTGAATTTCTTTCAATTGAAATAACTGAAAATGTACTCTTAAAATTTGAAGTCACACTTTTTTAATTTTGTCTACTTTTTATTATATAAGAGAATTTGAGCTTTTCCATTGTTTTTTTTTTTTTGTTAAAGATAGCACTTGCTGTCTTACAAAATTGTTAAATACTATTCAGGTATGAGAAAGAGAGCTTTTTAACTCCATTTTATTGAGACTTTAAATTATCATACTGTATATAGGATAGTGTTGAAGCATCTCTTGACTCATCATAGCTTTTTTATGACCTCCTAAAAATCATGTAGTTTAAAAAGTGCTTGAATTCTCATTACCCAATTATTGTATTTATTGTATCTAAGTATCAGGATTAGGAATGATGTCTCACCATCATTTATCATAATTAGACTTTAAATTATTAACATTGGATAGTTTGATACATTTCTTCACACCTACACACCAAACTTTCTTTGGAAGCCTTTGTGTCAAGCTTTCTTCTCTCTTCTTAGCCTAGCTTCTCCCTTAATGATTAAACATAAAGAAGAGGCTAGTCTTTATTAATTTTGTGAATTTGTTCAAATCACAATTTTCACATGCCAAAATTATTTTTAACCAATTTTTTTTGTTTTTACCTATCACACATTTTTTGTTTGAATTATCATGATTTGAATTTTTAACAACTTTATTTTTAAATAATTTTACAATATTATATAAAATAATATATTTATATTTTTTTGTTGGGGTGCCTATGTGTGACTGGTTGGTGAGAGAGATAGATAGAGAGAGAGAGAGAGAGAGAGAGAGAAGTGGAATTACTCTCTCTAGAAAAGTACTTGTACTAATACAAAATTTTTTTTATTCACTACAAAATTTAGCTTTATAATCATGATAAAAAATAAACATGAGTTCATAACTCTTTCGAATAGGGGATTGTAATGTTTGGTTTTATTCAGAAACGAATCAAACCGAACCAAACCAATTTAATACTTTGGTTCCGTTTTGAATTAAAAGTTAGGATTTCAGCTTTTAAAAGGTTAGTATTTGGTTTTCAGTTTCCAGTTCGGTATTAAGAAATTATCAAAAGAACCAAACGAAAACCAAAATGTACTTAAATTAGCGATATTTTAGGTAGGGACAATATTTGACTGATTTAATATTTTAAATGAATGAAGAGTTTTTGGGACAATGTTTTTTTTTATATATGAAATATATATTTTTTGGTTTATATAAAACTGATCTGTTCAAACTAAATTAAACATCGGTTTGACTAGTTTGATTTGTCAAAATTTTGTTTGGTTCGGTAATTTGGTTACTGAATTTTGGTTCAAATCGGTTTGCCAAATTTTAAAACCGATCCATCCGAGCCAACCGAATGCACACCCCTACTTTCAAATGGATGAATTTCTTTTATTTATTTATTTATTTATTTTTTTTTGGTTTCAAATATTTTGATCTAATTTTGAACCTTCTGGAGGGCCAAACAATACTCAAAACTAATATAATCTAAATATAAAAATATACGGAGAAAAATAGTTATTACCCAACGTTAGAGATATTTCATCCACAAGGCTTGCAATCTCCCTTCTCTTAAACTAGTGGAATTCATGTGAATGAGCTTCCTGCCATAATTATGTGCTAGCATGGTGCAATAATGACAAGTACCTGTATTCACCAAAGAGTTGTTTTTTCACAGTACTCAGCCTCTGCGATGTGGTGGAGACTGAAGAAGAAAGTGATGCTTATGCTTCCATTGATTTGAGGCCTTTATTAATTACCACTTTTGTTTCCTTCTCTTATGCTTTCCTCCCCTGTATAAGAAGTAAGCCACAAACAATGCTTGCTTCTGCATTCCTCAACCATCAAAAAGAGAACCAGAAAGAAACGTAAAGATAGAGGATGGGCTTGTGCTGCATATGAATAATTTCGCCTTAGCCTATCCAGAGTTATAATTTAGAGATTTAAAGGGATATAGTTAGGCATCTATTATAGAATATTAATACTATGCTTTCCATTTTTTATCTCAAAATATTTAATTGCTCTAGTAAATATAGGAGAGGTTTTGTATTTCTAGTTAGCTCACCACAAAATAAAACCATGCATCCAAGATAAATTTAGCATAGTTTTAACATCACATAAATTTTATTTCCCTATATGTTTAAGAAAATAATGATCATGGGTATGCATAGCTATTTTAGCCACAACAACTATTATTGAAACGAATCATAGCTCACTTTTTAGTAAGTCAGTTTCAAATTTCTTTCATAAATAGCAATCTATAGTGATTTTGATTCATTGTTGCCTTGGTAAAACAAGTCACATATCTTAATATTTAATAAAAGTATCATAAAACTGTATATTAATCTAAGTTTAATTTATGACATAGTCATTATTATCTTATGTGCACATTTTCATCTCCAGACCAAGACTACCTTCATACGTAGACCCCCACTCCACACAAAACCCAGTCCCCTCTCACTCCCTTTCTTGGCCGTACAGTTTGCTTTCCTTTCACCAAACCAACTCTTTCTCAGTATTGCCATCTGTGTTCTTTCACTTGTCCCCTCCATGAACTGTCTTTGTATGCAGTTGCAGCAGGAGCCAAGTATCATATAACAGAGTGAAAGAAAGAGAAAGAGAGAAGGATGGGAGCATGGCCCGGCAAGCTTGGAGTAATGGGTATCATAATTAGGCTTATTATTCCTTACAAGTAATGTGCACAGCTGTAAGGCTTTTCCCATAACTCTCTTGAAATTAGACCGAGATATTATTTCATACGCCTAACACTTGTAAAGGAAAAGGGAAATTACCTTAAAATATCCTTTAGTTAATGTTTGTCCAATATCATACGTTAAAACTTTGGATGATCGTTGAAAATAAGCCATTTTCCTACTAAAACTACATTTGGGGCAGCATAATCGTGCACGCTGTACGCCGCCTCACTGCGTTTGAGTAGCTTATCCGAAAATGCAGTTGGTTTCTTACACAATGCGGAACGCAAGTCGAACTTTTCGATCCGCGTTTCCAGATAAACAATTTATCTAGATAAGCACAAGCTGTCACAAACGCAACCCTAAAGTTAACTAAGAAACAAAAAAGAGAAAACATATATTTAACAGTGATGTTGAGATTTTAGATACTTAAAGTATTTCTCTATTATTACTTATAAATTGAACCAACGTTGCAATCTTCAATGAATTATGTTATTTGATGGTTCTGCAGGTCTCATAATACTTTTTTTTTTTAATTTTCTGAAAAAACAATTAGTATATAATAAACAAAAAGTTTTTTAAAATTTTTCACTGAAAGTTATAACTAAATTTTGTCACGCAAATACAGGAGTATATATTATGTTTTGTATACATTAAAAACATAATAAAACTCAAATAATTAGCACATTTCCCTGCAGAAAATTCAGCCTTTTCTGGTCCATACGAACGCATCATATTGTGCTTAGGGGGGTATAACTTTATGTTATTTCACAACCATGAAATATTCAAATCAAATGATTAGCTTGCTTTCACCGTGAATGACTGCTTGAGAGAGAGTTAGGGGAGGCAGCAGCATGAATTATGTTATAAGTTGGACGAATGGCACAAAGGAAATTTATCAAAAAGTCAGTTCATTAATGTGGCTCAGAAGGTTTTGAGTATGAGATCACTCTGTAGGAATAGACCAGTGTTTGCAGATTCTGTTCAGAAGTACAAAGAGAAAGGGAAAGGAAAATAGGGGTTAGGGGGTCAGTCAACAAAGGGATTTCGAGAGGTCTTGTCAACCACAATACATCTATCACACACGTACTCAGAGATTATGGACCGAGGAGTTTATCAGGACGTGCTGTCTTGCAGCCAAAGGGGCACAACACTATCACGTTACACGGCCTGCCACTCTGCCTCATAAAGTGGCACGTTGCATCTTTTCACCCAAAGTTTTGAGTTTTTATCTCTTTTTTTTGGATTTACTGTTCTTTTTGATGTGTTACAGTAACAGAAGTGAGCGTTGACATTTGAAATTGTTCTTGGGCTAGATTTTATGGAGGAATTATACTTTTTTTTTTTTGAACTTTTTCTGTATTAAATTATACATTATGGATTGTAATAAAAGTGATTTTACTATGGAAATGTACTTTTTTATTGGTGTCAAAATTTAATTTTTACCTTGCAGCACATCATTAAATGTGACAATAATTTAGAAGGATTTTTGCAAAACCAATCAGAGTGTCCACATGTATGTCATGTAGTCGGAGGTTGGTCAGTAAAGCTAGTTTAAATCCATGACAGCTATGCAGAAATTACTGGACAAATGACAGGAAGTTTTGTAAATCATTGTATTTGCATATGTTCTTCATGGGTTACACTTTCAGTCAACAAAACACAGTGCTTCATGCAGTACCAGCACTTATTTATAAATTAAATTACACATGATTTTACATGGTTTATATTGTTCATTATACGTTTAGAACATTCAATTATCACAAGTACAAAAATTTTCTGATCTTTAAGTACCTATTCTCAAGCCATTTCATATTGATGATGATGATCACTATGTCATAACTTATTTTCAAAATGAATCGACTTGGAATATGATGACATGCTAATATTTATGCCATATTTCTTTTTCTTATTTTTCAAATGTGAAAAATTTGTGAATTAGTCTCAGAAGAACTTTAGATAAAATTGTTAGTTTTCTAATAGTTTGTCATCACATACATTACTTTCTTGATCACTCTACATTTAAAATTTTACTAAGTGAAAATTTTTTTAAAAATTGGAATTGGCATGCTAATCCATTTGTAGGAGAAATAGGTTGTTGGGATGGAAATTTATGTCACCTTTGGCTTCAATTAATTAAAAATCAAAACTTCACTACGAAATAGTATCACAAAAATTTGAGAAATCTGGAACAAAACTCTAGATAGACACACGACAAAATACAACAACAACAACAAGCTTTTATCCCACCAAGTAGGGTCGACTACATGAATCCTTTTTCTCCATTGTGTCATATTGAGTGTCATGTTTTCATTTAATTCAAATAAATTAAGATTATTATTATACCACCTTTGCCTTTCTTTACAGTAGTCAAATCTAGAGCATCCACATTCCTAACCAGATCATCAGATGGTTGACATTAAAAGTGACCAAACCATCTAAGATGACTCTCAAATTTTGTCTGTTGTTCTATTAGAGCTACATCAACCCTTTCATGGATATATTCAAATCATCTTTTGTCTCTAAGTGTAAAACCGCTCATCTACTTAAGCATTTTCATCTGGACAACACTTAACTTAGTTTTATGCTTCTCTTTTAAAGCCCAACTTTCTGCGACATAGAGCATTGCAGGTCTTACCACCATCTTATAAAATTTTTTTTCAGCCTAAGCAACACCTTCCTATTACTAAATAAGCCTGAAGCATTCCTCCATTTCAACCAACCAACTTGAATTCTACTAATAACATCCACATATATATATCACAATCAATTTCATCAATAGAGCCCGAATATATAAAGCATTCACATCTTATAATGATTTGATCACCCATAGTTACAACTCTGTCACAATTACAACTACTAAAATTACATTCCATATATTTTATTTTTGTTCTACTAAAAAAAAGGCCTTTAGACTCCGATGTAGACCTCTAAAGGTCAAGTCTTTCGTGGGCCCCTTTTCTAGTTTTATCCACCAGAAGGATATCATCAACGAAAAACATACACCAAGGTACACTCCTATAAACGTCCATTAAGAGAATCCGTAATTAAAGTAAAAAGATATGGACTTAAAACTGATATTTGATGTAATCCAACTAAAATAGAAAAATAATTTGTCAATCGTCCTTCTGTTCGAACACTAGTAACAGTTCTAGTATACATATCTTTAATGACTTTAGCATAAGTCATATTAACATCTTTTTTACTAAAACTCTCCAAAGGATATCTATTGGAACCTTATCATATGCTTTTTCTAAATCAATAAAAATAAAATGTTGATTCTTTTTACTCTCTATGCACTTCTCCATCAATTCTCTCAATAAATGTATAACTTCTAAAGTAGGCGTGACCAACATAAATCCAAACTAATTATGAGAAATCTTTTTAATACATCTTAACATATGTTCAATTAACCCCTCCCATAATTTTCAAGTATACCACATCAACGTAATTTCTCTATAATTTGCATACTCTTGTGCATCCTATTTATTCTTAAGTATGGGAACTAAAATACACTTCCTCCACTCCTCAGGAATCCTTTTGGTATTTAAAATGACATTATAGAGTTTAGTTGGCCAAAAAAACTCCCAAATGTCCAAAATATCTCTACACATCAATTGAAATATCATCAAATCCTACATACTTTCCACCCTTGGTTTTCTTTAAAGGCTCCCCAACCTCTTTTTTTACTGATGTGATGATAAAAATGAAATATTTTATTATTATTAATGATATTAAGCTCACTAAGATTGATTGCACTTTTAGAAACTTCATTGAAAATTTTATCAAAATAATTCACCCACCAATATTGAATATCTTTTTATAAGAAAATCACTTTTTTTGTTTTCATCTCTATGCACTTTACTTGAGTTAAATCTTTACTTTTTTTTCTCTTTATTTGGTTGACTTATACATATATCTTTCACATTCTTTTGTTCCTAATCTATTATAAAGGTCATTAAAAGTAGAACAGACTCCCTACGTGTCATTTTATATTTTTTCTAGTTCTCTAAGCTTTTACATCTAAATCAATTTTTATAACACAATCTTGCATTTTATCTTTTCTCTCACATTATTATTCCACATCCAAATTTTTTTATATATAGAAACTTTTCCTTTTGATTCTCCAAGTACATCTTTTGCCACTTGTTTAATAGTGTTTATTCCTTTATCCCATTTAGAATTTGATTCTTTATGAACATCCCATTCTTGAAATCTTAAAGTTTACTCATAAAAATAATTTTATTTGTCCTTTAGGTGCCCCCATCTAATTCTGTGATAATAATTCTTAGTCTTCTTTATTTTACAACTCTTCATCTTAAAGTCCAAAACTAATAGTCCATGTTGAGTACTTCAATTCTCACTTGGAATGACCTTACAGTCTTTACATTCTTGATGATCTCTTCCTCTCATAAGAAAATAATCAACTTGTGTTTTATTGGTTTTATTCTTATAAGTAATAATATGCTTATGTCTTTTCTTGAACAAAATATTAGCAATAATAAAATTACACGTTAAAGTAAAATCTAAGATGACTTTACCTTCTTCATTAATCACTCCAAAACCGTAGCCACCGTGAATATTTCTAAAATCTTCTGTCTCATTACCTGCATGTCCATTTAAATCTCCTCTAATAAAATTTTTTTCTTCAAGAGGTATCATTTGTATTAATTCTTCTAAATCATTCCAGAATTTTATTTAGAACTTTTATCTAAACCTACTAAGCACTTATAATATTAAAAATGTTAGTATTAATGACAATTTTAAGGGTTATAATTCTATCAGCAATTCTATTAGTTTTTACAACATTATCATCCAAATTCTTACCTATAATTATACCTGCATCATTTTTAATGTGACTCCTACCTGAATAAAAAAGATTAAATCCTAAGCTATCAGTCTACAACCCATATAGTTTCTTGAATACATAAGATATTATCTTTCTATGAACCATAAATCAACTAATTTCATTAATTTACTTGTGAGAGTGCCTATATTCCAAGATCATATCCTAATATTAGTTTCATGGACTAACTTCCTTATCCACATCCATCCATAATGTGAGAGCCCTTGCTTATTTGACACTACATCCAAGTATCAGCGTAGTGGTCCTTTCACACTTTTAATTGTATTTAGGTCATACAACACATCACTTCTTAGGGATGCCCTATCATTTGCACTAGGATCAAAAGGATTCATGTCATGTTTTTTTTTTTGATAAATTTTACACTAGCTATCAATTACCTAACACAACCCTTCACTTTTCACATTTGGGGCTTAGGACTTGTCATTGATAACGTTAATGAAGCACAATAAAATAATTCTAAAAAAAGCATACCGAATTTTATGAGAAATAACCATATGAAAAACTAACTGCTCACTATGAAGAACTATAATTGTATAGAGATACACACTCAAATCGACTCTCTAAAAGCAATGCAACTTACAAAACTTTGCTCTGATTGTTCTCTTGATCATACAAAAGAAAACATCATAATTATTCTCTAGAAGCAATGCGTTTTCCTCCTTTTTTTTTGAGAATACATCGCACCTTGGATATTTTTTTACTCTTCTCGACTTCACAAAAAATTTTTTTGAGAATACATCGCACCTTGGATTTTTTTTGTCACTCCACTTGAGAACTTAAAAACAAAATCATAAATAAGTTTCCCCTAGTATAGTCACATTGTCATCCAGTGTATTATTCCATGTGCTCGGAAGGAAGGATCTAGAATGAAACCATGATCATTTGGTTACACATTCTTAGGCATGGTTATGACATTTGGTGACCAGTAGATCACACAACTACATTGATTTTGCATAATTATGTTGCACAAAAGATCATCTTAATGATTGTGGGTGCTTCTCAGGCTCCATATAGTCAAAAAACTCCAACTTAGATACTAATAACACCCAAAACCTAAGTTCCACATCTACGCCTTCATCTGTATCATTTTCATAATCTCGTATTATGGAATGGATCAACTAAATCTCAACATTTTTGGACTTCAACTGAAGCCAAGCATAGCTCGAGTTTTTAGTATAGTCACCACCTTCTTAAAAAACTCTACAAAATTTTGAGTTATGTGTAACTTCTCCAAAAAAAAAAACTGCTCATCTTCTAGGAAAGAGCATATAAAGTGATACCTCAACTAAATGTGTTCTATTCTGACATGAAATGTATCATTCTTAGCAAGATGAATTGCACTCATACTGTCACTGTAAAGATTTTCAATCCTCTATTCCTTACTCAATTCTGCCACAAAGCCTTATACCCACACCATTTCCGTGTTAGCTTAAGTGATAATAATGTATTTATTATTTGTACTTGAAAGTGCAGTAATCTTTTGCAGCTTGGAAACCCAACTCACTAATGTGTTTCCCAAACTCAAGATATACTATGTTGTATTTCTTCTACTATGTAAATATCTTACCATATTTTGATTTATAGATCCGTGTAGATTGATCTATACACTTCCAAGTTAATGTGTTGTCGGTCGTCAACATGAAAAATTTGTTGGTTGCTTATATATATATATATATATATATATATATATTAAAAATAGTATTTCATTTTAAAAAATGAGACTAACAAGATCTCATTCATTTAATGGTTTAAATGATCGAGCACAACTCCACGAGTCATACACTTGTCTCGAAGAACATACACATTACTAGATAGTGGGGCTCGATTAAATAAAGTAATGAATTTATGACATTCGTTTAGTCTGCGAAACCATTTATGTTGACCAAAAATTTTCTCTATTTAATATAAAACATTAAACATGGTTTATATTACATGGGTTCTTACAACTCCCTATAAGACAAGTTCCCATAGATAATTACATTCTAAATGACTGCTGTCATTCAAGAAAACTCTTGATTTAGATCAAAGGTGTTTGTCTTCAAGATTGTTAAAGTTTAGGATTTCAAGGTCGGACATAAGAAGTTTCAAATGAGAAAGATCAAATGGGAACAATTATTTTTGGAGTCCAAATGGAGAAAACTAGGGAATGTCATGGAGGAGAACCTCATTGACTTCCCAGCTATCCGATGATTTGATTTTAATTTCAAGGAAATATTATTATATATTACATCCTGTCATTTTTATTATTTAGCGATTACCTTGCATGACATCAATCATGCAAGTGGCCTGGAAGATAGGAGTGTTTACGTCGTAAAGAAAGTTAGGGCTTATATTACACAACATGACTGTGTAAAGACCTAAAGATAACTTGGGATTTATGTCGTACTAGACGAGCTACCACAAAATCCTATGGCTTTTTATTTGAATCTAATGAAAGGTTTGCAGATGTAGACCCATTTGCTCTCTCGATGTTGTTCTTCTGTATATCCTTGTCATGTATCTATAGAGTTCGCTCCAAGCTCCTCATCGAAGTAGCAATCCCAAGGTACAAAGCTTTAGAGTTTTGTAGTTTATGTGTCAGGTTTGTTGTTGTTTAAGTGTTTTGGAGGGAATTTTAATTCATGTTAAGTGACAATGATTAAGATGCCACAGTTTCATCATCCTAAAACCACTATTTCTCTTGAGTTTACTTAGTTTAAACAAGTTATCAAGCTCATTTAAACCGGTTAATTCTCGTTAGTAATCATAGTTTACCTCATCAGAGAAATTCTCGTAAACCCAAATGGAGTGTATTATTTTTGTTCATTGTTTTGAATGTGTAGATTTAATTTTTGAAAATATGTTTATGTTGCTCTCATTTTTTTTGCAAGTAAAGTATATATGCATATGTAAGGAAATGTTATAAAGTAAATAGAAGAACTATAATACATAAAATGTAAATGTGTACGCGGTCCTCCATAGTTGTTGCATGGTTAATATCATAAAACATAATATAATTTGCAGAGAATTTAGTTAAATTACGAGAAAACAAACAGGAACATTCAATATGAAAAATAAAAAAAACAAGTCGTAAGAAAACACAAGTAAGTAGAAGAAAACCAGTAGTCACTTATGAAAGACCTAGATTAGGTGTAAGACATTGGAAAAGGTAGGGGCTCAGAGTTGGACTGTGTGCATCTCAGCCTTGAGTAAGAGCTACCAACCTGATATTCTATGGAGGGCAGTCCTAACCTCGATCTAATTGATTAACCGTGGACCTTTATAAGTTATCATTTTAATTTAGTTTTCATGCATGTAGAGTTTACTTTAGCAGAAAAAAGTTGTTATGTTGTGAAAATGATTGTTATTTGAAATATTTTTGCAAAGTAGTGTAGTCCACATGTTAATTACTCTAATCAAGTTAGGACTACCGACAACCTAAGAATATCGAGGGCAGCAATCTTATCAAGAATCAAAGAGTAATAACGTTGGTCCTATCCTCTCCCCTTATTGAAGGTTCTTGAGGTAAGATATATTATTCCAAATCCCACTTTATATTCCTCGTTTAGCACATATTAGCATTATCTTCATTGCCCTAGCCAACTAAACCTCAGATTTACACCAGCCCAACATCCATGGATGGCAAAAGAAATATCATAATTTTCTCACAAGGATTTAAATACCTTAGGGAAGACCTAAATCTTTTAGCTTTGGGTCATAAATGTAGGATAAGTAGTGTAGGACATTTTTATTGATTTGTGTGAATTAACAGATCCCGAGATATAACTTGGTGGGTTCCTAAAAGTTTTAAAAAATAGTTTTCTTGAACAAAACATAATAAGTTCAGTTGTCCTTCAAGTATAAGAAATACTATAAAAATGTTTGGAGCATAACCCTCAATAACTTTTAAAATCTTTTGAATCATTTCAAGTTCATTTAAACTTATTGTGTTGTTAATTAATCATTTAAAGCTAAATAAAGAATCAATGGTGATATTTTAATCGGTGCTCAATGAACATTGATAATTTAATTATCACATGAGCGGCTTAATTAGGTATTTATTTGTTGTTCTACTTAGAAAATATGTGAGTGGATGCTCTTAAGAGCAAGCTGAATTATCAAGGACCTTGTGCTCATAATTAAAGCTAGGCTTGTAGTGCTTTGAAGGTATTCAAAATTAATTATGTTACCTTTTATAAACCTCATTAAGAAAATTCATATTATGCTTATTTCACTACCAAACCCTTAAGTTTTTTTCATTGATAAACTTGTAACAAACAGAAATGTCAGATTAAGTGCATTTAATTCTTATTGAAGGATCATGCTTATCATCTAATCACCAATTTAGGGCTTCAAATGAGTAAGTTATTATCTATCTAGCTCAAGCCCACTATCTTAGGATCATCCAATTAGATCAACTTTCAAGTCACAATGATTTAGGAAAATTACAATTTTTCTCTTATTGTAGGAAAAGTGATGAGTTGGTTTCTTTCTCTTAAACTCTTCTATTTCAAACATCTAAGAGAGCTCATCATGATCAATATTACCCATTTACCCTTTGAGTTAGCCTAAATTTTAATTGGAGCTTCAAATCACATAAGAGCTCATCATAATCATCATGATCAATAATTACCCATTTACTCTTATGGCTCTTCACTTCATAATTCTTTAAATTTAACTCAAATGACTTTAAAATTTTCTTGGCACCCCCCTCATGGGTCAATTAAAATATTAAAGGGTAAATTATAATTTTTGATTTTTTTTAATGTTTAATAGTTATTTTTTACTAAAAAATAAGGATTTTCAATATTAATTCATTTAGTTGACCAAAACAAATCTTCTATCCTCAAGAAAATTATTAAAGGTTCACCTAGATCAGAAGACCTTTAAGAACAATTTTCATGATTTTTTCTATTTTAATTATTATAATTATTTTCTAATTTTGGTGGTTAATTAAATAGAAAATATAGTTTAATCTTAAAAATTACGTTTTATATTTTTCTTTAGTTCCTCTGAGTTACAAATTTTAAATTTTGTGAATTTTATTTTATTTGTTGTAATTATTATAGTGCAAAATTAAGGAAAATAAATTTTAAGCATTTATAAATACATAACTATATTAAGAAAATTTGGAAAAAATATTTTAAGTGGTCCCAAGTGATCAGAGAGTAATTTGTGATATTTTGATGCATTTTTATACTTTTTTTATTTTTAATTAATTTTAAATTGAAAAATAGCTAAAAATGAACTTTTTTATTTTTAACGTCGATCTTATTTTTCTTAAATGTCTCTAGTCTCAAGGAACACTTCAAACCATTTTTCATAATTTTCTGAAATATATTTATTTATTATAATTATTTTAGTGCAAAAATCCCATTTACTTAGAAAAATAGACTTTGATATTAAAAACAATTCAAATCAATCTCAAATTTTTACATAGGTGTTATATTTTGGTTATCTTCAATGTGGACCAATTTTGGTGATTTATTTTAATTATCTTTTATTTTCTTCTTTATTCATGAGTTTTAATGATTTAAATATATGAAATTTTACCTTTAATTATTTGAACTCCATTTATATTTTTCCTAAGGTTCTCTAACCACAGTGAGCCTGTCATAATAAGTTTTGTATTTTTTTGATTTATAGCTTAATTTTTATGAATTATTTGATTGAAATAAAGGTACCTAACATGGAAATTTTGGGTTTTCAATCTTAAGGGTGTCCTCTAACTTTGGAAAAATCAGAGAACACTACTAAATACATGAAGATTAAGTCCTCCAAATTTCATGTCAATGTGGCTAATATTTAATTATTTATGATTAAAATAAGCTCTGAAGTATTTAATTAATTAAAAATAAAATACATGGCAAATAATTTTAATTTTTAGTTCATAATATTCTCCTCTGTTTACTATACACAAGGGTATTTTTATTTTATTTTTATGATTTTTCTACACAAATTTATGATTTTCAAAGTTTCTAAATTTTAAATAAAAAATGCCTTATTTTTCTACATATCCACGCGACGTCGCATTATCCTCGACGACTCTGAAAGAACACGCGTTGAGCTCCCATTCAATGCTGCCATCTGAGTCAGCTGTCAAGCATCCCATGGTTCATGTACCATCTCTTTGTCTGACGCGATCACTACATGTGAAAACAAACTGTATCTGTTCATCATCCCCAACATACTCAACCTGAGAGCCACTCATTTTATAATCTTAAGATCTCGCTCAATACTCAACCAAATCACATGGCATTTGTTCCCACTTCTTCATCTAGGCCAAAAAAACCTATCTATATGATCATATGCAAATGAAATACAAGTATACTTCACAATTGATGAAATTGAGTCAAATTTTAGGGATTTTTAGTTATACCTTTGCACATGAGGTGAGACCTCAATTAGGTTTGTTCTGGAATATCACTTCACAATGAGTTTAGATTCCTTGTCAGTTGAACCTAAATAGTTGGCTAAGTCTAATGTAGGTTAGATTTAGGGTTTAGATTCAATGTAGGTTGAACCTAAAAGTTGACTAAGTCTAATATAGATTAAACTTAGGGTTTAGGTTCACTATCGATTGAACCTAAAATGTTGGCTAAGTCTAATTTTGGTTGGACATTAGTTTTAGGATTAGTTTAGGGTTAAGTTTAATGTTGGTTAAACCAAAAGGTCTAGTTTAAACTCAATTTGGATTGGGACTAAGGTTGAGGGTTAGGTTCAGTGTAAGTTGAACCTGAAGTTAAGATTTGGTCTAGTTTAAGTTAGACCCAAAATCTAGGGTAAGTTAAATTTGGGTTGAACCTAAAGCTATGGTTGGGTCTAGTTTGAGTTAGAGTCAATGTTTGGGGTTAGGTTAAATTTGGGTTGAACCTAAGGTTAGGGTTGGGTCTAGTTTGAGTTAGACCCAAGGTTCAGGGTTAAGTTCAATTTGGTTTGAATCTAAGTTAAAGTTAAATCCAATTGATTTGGACTTAAATTTAGGTTCAATTTAAGTTGAACCTAAAGATTTAGGGCTAAGTCCAAGTTGATTTAGACTTAGGCTTAGGTTCAATTTTGGTTGAACCTAAACATTTAGGGTTAATTCCAAGTTGGTTTGAACTTAGGTTCAGGTTAAATTTAGGCTGAACCTAAGGATTTAGAGTTACAGCCAAGTTGATTTGGACATATGTTTATGTTCAGTTTAGATTTAACCTAAAGTTGGTTTGGACATAGATTTAAGTTGTAAGGTTAAGTTCAAGTTGGTTTGAACTTAGCTTTAGGTTTAATTTAGGTTGAACCTAAAGATTTAGGGTTAAGTTCATGTTAGTTTTGCCTTATTTTTAGGTTTAGTTTAGGTTGAACCTAAACATTGTGGGTTAAGTCCAATTTGATTTGGATTTAGGGTTCGGTTCAATTTAGGTTGAACCTAAGGTTCTAGGGTTAAGTCCAAGTTGATTTCAACTTAGGTTTAGGTTCAATTTAGATTGAACCTAAACATTTAGTTTTAAGTACAAGTTGGTTTGGAATTAAGTTTAGATTGGATCTAAAGTAGTTTCTAAAGTAGTTAAACCCAACATTTAGGGGTTGGATTTGGTCCAAGGTGGTTAGACCCAACAATTTAGGGCTAAGTTTAAACCTAACTAGTTCATAAACTTAAACCTAACTAGGTTAATTCTAATGTTCAATCTATTAGGCCAAGTTTAAGTAAGTTTAAGCCTAAACTAGGTTAAATTTATTAAGCATAGGTTAGGTTAAGCCTAAGCTTAATGAATTTGAAATAAATCTTAATAACTTTAATGGAGCCTAAACAAGTTTAATAAATTTAAATAAATTTTATCCAAACCTTGATAAAGTTTAATAATTCTGTTTAGGTTAAGCCTAAGCTTAATGAATATTAAAAAAATCTTAATAAATTTAATGGAGCCTAAACAAGCTTAATAAATTTAAATAAATTTTAACCAAACCTTAATAAAGCTTTAAAAGTTTAGAAAAACTTTAAAATTAAATTCAACAAACATTAATAAAATTTAATAAAATTTAACAAGTAATAGTGAGTTCTAAACCTTTATGTAAACTCAAACAAATCACAAACAACAAACTTCATAATTCTTAGATGAACTTTGATAATCTTCAAACAAATTTTTAAATAACCTTGAAACAAACCAAAAAAACTTTAATTAGCAATAACAAATCAATTTCAAAAGATTTAAATAAATTATTTTTCAACAAATATAAACAAAACTTAAAACACATGCCCAACAAAGCATTTTCATAATTTAACAACAAACTTAAATGAAATTAAACTTAAATGTCAACCCAAAGTAGACCTTAAATTAAATTAAAGTCAACCACTCAAGTTATCAGCTAAACTAAATCAATCATAATCAAATGTCAACCCAAAGTAGACCTTAAATTAAATTAAACTCAACCACTCAAGTTATCAGCTAAACTAAATCTATCTTAAACAATCTAATCCAAATTTTAGTTTCAAAATTCTCAAATCCATCTGGGTCTTTAGTGTATATCATCTCATGGGCACTTGCCGATGATTGTGAAATATATAGGTCAAGACATTAATCAAACTTATTTTAAAAGCCTTCTCTCTTGAGATGTAACAAAATATGAGGGAACCCCCTTAGTAGGGATACTAGATCTCAGAACAAAATAAACCTTATCTTATACTCGTAAGGTAAGGAAAAAATTTGGTTTTGTAGACCAACAAACATAGAGATTTTCATCATCATGGTGATTAGATCCATTCTAAGGTAATATTTATATCATTCGGGATAGTACATTATTCTTCAAGTGTCATATCCGATCGTTTTGATAAAAATCTTTTGAGATTTATGGTGGATACACATCAATAAAAAACTCACTAATAAGCCTTAAGTGGATTATAAATGGAACTAGCCTTACTGTTAGGGTTGAAACCATTGCTCAGATATTTGGAAGATAAAATATTGTTTGTAATATTTTTATAAAATCCACGACATACATATATATGTACATATCTAACACCTAAAGTTTAATTTTTTCACATTCATGCTACTCTAGCTATTCATGAAAAAATGTACTTTTTTATTTTATTTGAAAGTATTGAGTGTTTTTTTTTACAAGTGACGTTCCTTATAATTAAGACATTTCATGGTGAAATTTAAACTATCTTCTCAAATGCTTTAGGAAGTAAAACATGTCATTCTCCATCAAGTTATAATGGATGGGAATGCAATACTCTAAGGCTGTATAGACAACTATCTTCCTTATAATTTTCAAGTAGTTAATGAGTAGTTTAACTTTTCTCTCATCAAGGAGTCTTTTCACTAAACACATTAGGATAAAGATTTTCTTAATAGGATACCATATGTAAAGATGAAAAACATAATTGTGGGAGTGATTAGTCGAGCAAGTATCATTTGGATTCTTGTTCTCTAAAATTTTAATCACTCTACTCTTTATCATAGCATTGAATATATTTTATATTGTATCACTTTGGAAATTGAACTACCTATTTTTCCTCTTATATATTTTTTTATCCTGCCTTTCTTCAAGATTAGTTCATGTAGGAACCTGAACTTGTCTCGCCCCTTTGTCATTAAGGATGAATGTTGCATTCATCTCCACATCTTATGGATGAAAAATAAGAGAGTGTATCTTTTAATTTTTTAGGGATAGAAATTACCCTTTGAGGTGAAAATAGACGGGATTTTTATATTGGATGTTGGATGACTCCTTAATGAGCTTCTCAAGGGATTTAATGATGAAATACTTTTTTTTAATGATGAAACATTTGATATAAGGACCAATTGGGTAGTCGACGTTCCTAAATAAGATCTCAACAACATTAAACTAATGGAGCTATGGTTTATAACACTTGATTAAATTCCTCTTAATTGAATGATAGGCTTGACTAAGAACTTGTTGTACTTCTAGCATGTAACCATCAAGTCTCTATGAATATCTTTATAAGGATGCCCTAATGTTGAAAAGAAATTAACAAATTTATAAATTAATCAATGATGAACTTCATGGAATTGATAAAAAGTGTTCAAATAAAAGTATCTTGTAACATTTAATGTTATTATAACTAGTTGAGAATTGAGGCAAGTATTACATGTGTTTTATACCTTATTAAATTACTTAAACTATTTTAAGGAAAGAAATGTTCTCAAACCCTTACAGGTATAGCTAAACTAAACTATTTGAAAGATCATGTCATAAAGCTAAGATATTCTAGTTGAGTGTGTTATTATTGTCATATTAACGAAAATGGAAAGGATAGACGTGGAGGGTAAAAATATTTTGATAGAGAACTTCTTTAGTGTTACAACTAACACCATCAAATTTAGCCTACTAGATTTTAGAGCATGAAAAGAGGTAAGATAGTGCTAACAATAAGCAAAGATAGGATGCAAAATCTCAAAAGCTATGCTAACATAGCACCTACCAGCTTCATCACTTGACAAAAATGACGCTAAAACTAAGCAATGTAGATCTGCCACTTGATAAATTGAAAAGAATGATTAGAGTAGGTGTTAATTGATGAATTATTACGACTATGATTATTATCATCAAAATTTCAAACATGAAAATCTATATTAATCATCACCCATATAAGGTTGGCATGCCTAATAATGACGCGAGCATGGAAAATTAAGAGAGCATCAAGAATTTCTTCATTTGAACATCCTATATGTGACAAACTCATTAATCCATCTCTTTATCAATGATGGGCATAAAAGTGAAAGCATTTTCTTTTGGAAAGCTTAAAGGCTATATAATTGAAGAAGTAAGGAATTCATCTACATTGAGGTTGACACAAAGTCAACTAGAGTCCTTACTACTATGTGAAGTAGCGCTCAAGTATTTCAAATAAGAAAACTGGCTACTACGACCTTTAAAAATATAAACTGTGTTTTCTAACATGCCGATGAGGATGACACAAATGCTGTCAAATGATGGGAAAATATTTGCGTACATAAGACGTACGCAACGCTACATACGTTCAGAGGTTATTCAGGGGGTACAGCGGGGTTATATCGGGGTTATACCCCTCTGCAACCCCCCTGTAACCTCTTTGCAAACTACATATAACCTACAAATGAGTTTCGTGCTTCTGTAGTTTCATTGGTACAAATAAGTTACACGGATGTTACAAAGGAGTTACACGGAGGTTACAGGGGGTTTAACCCGAATATAACCCTCCTGTAACCCCTGACGTACGCAGCGCTATGTACTATCTTATGTACGCAAATATTTTCCCAAATGATGGGAGCCTTCAACTTCATCCTCACCAAGCGGGAGCTACTATCAAAATCACTGTTTATACAATCGAAAAATTGCCCAAGAATTTTTTATTTTCTTACTAATAAAAACAACAAAGCATGTTCTAAAGAGATGCAACATCATCAAAGCATATGTAAAAAGGGCATTTACTCTAACCTGTCATTAAGTGGCTCAACGGCCATTTTAGGCCTACATATAGATGTCATTTAAAACAGCTAATATAGTTAAAATTTACTTAATTTGCCATTGAACCGGGTAAAAAAATATCAACAGAAGTTCAGTTTGAATATATAAATATTTATTTTCTGACAAAAAAAATTAAAAAAGAAATTATTTTTTGCTAGTAAATGAGGGACCACCCCACCCCAAGACAAAGGGCTCGTATATCTTATGTGATAGGCAACTACGAGAGCGTTTGCAGAAAGGCTACTCTCTACAAGAATTAAATAAAATATGATTTTTTTAAGAGGTACACTGACAAATCACTGCCTTTCTCCTTCCAACCCGGAAGAAGTACCTCAACCATCCACTTTGCCTCCTGTCCTCCCAATTAAAAACCATTTTGGAAAAAGCTTATTCTATATGATAAAAATTCTCTTTTTTTTAATTAAATATTTAATGTGTATTATTGACAGCAGACTATAATGTATAATATATATATATATATATATATATATATATTACATGTTCATATTGGGTATATTTTGTTGGATTGATATGCTTTTGGTTGGGATACATGTTTTTTTTTTTTGAGATGTTATACCTTTTTTCTTCTTTTTTTTATCTTTTTTTGTGTGGAGTTGTAATGCGGAAGGAGGAATTTCTAAGACGTCATGTATTTTTTTTCGTTTTAAGTGGGGATCCTCCTTCCCTCTCTCTTTTTGTAACATCATTTTATATTAATGCGTAGGGAGCCACGAGTTGCTCTTTTA
>NEWO01000008.1:4337527-4355717 GCA_003013225.1 Phalaenopsis aphrodite
TTTCCTTGCTACCAGATGAACAATGATAGATGTGCAAAAATGTGAATTAACAATGAGAGTTAATGATCAAAAAGTTACATTTAATGTTCTTAAAATGATGAAGTATCCTGATGGAAAATGGTATATAATGGATATTATTGAAGATATGATTGTTAATCATTTTCAAAATATATGTGAAGTCATGTTAGATAAAAAAGATGAAGTTATTTTAGAAGAAGAGCAAGAAGAAGAGACTGAATGAGATTCTTAAGATGAATCAAATGAGATGATTATTGAGGATTTAAATTATGTTCAAGAATAATATGAAATTTAGATACTAGTGAGAATAGTATACCTCTGACTCCATCTATTGAAAAACCTCCTAAACCTGAAATGAGATTTTTACCTACTCATTTAAAGTATGCATTTTTGGGGAACTCATCTAAATTATGTGTTATTATATCCTCTGATTTGACTGTAGAACAAGAAGGGAAATTATTAGAAACATTAAAGAATCATAAAGAAGCCTTTGGATGGACATTATCTGATATTAAATAAATCAGTCCTCCAATATGTGTGCACTGAATTCTCATGGAAGATAATCATAAGCCTGGGGCTAATCCTTAAAGGAGATTGATACACTAAAATAATATGTTATTTTAAGTATACATTTTATGTTTATTTTTTGTGATATTGCACTCTAAAGAATGGTATTTTCATGTTTTTGTTACAGGTATATCATATTTAGGCATTTGAAGTAAAAGTAACAAAAATAACAAAATTTGGAGGCAAAACAGCAAATTTTGGGAATTATGGCGCGAGATGTGCTAGATTGGCTCTAGATGCGCCAGATTGGCGCTAGATGCACCGAAACTAGCGCTAAATGCACCAGATTGGCACCAGAAGCACCATTTTACAGAGAGCTGGTGATATATATGTCAGATTGGCGTCAGAAGCGTCACTTTACAGAGAGCGGGCGCCAGATGTGCTAGATTTGGCGCCTGAAGCACCAAAACCCATAACAACGCGGACTTAAGCAAGCTGGCGTCATATGCACAAGAGGAGACTTTTTGCTGATTAAGGCAGTTCAAAACAAAATTTGCGCAAATTTTCAAAGGGGCACTTGCTCTGAACACCCCTTGGAGTGATTTAATGCATCTAGACACTTTGGAATGTTCTTTTATGAAGGGACATATCTCTTGGATCAATGGACATGTCTTTTAAATTGAAAAGGGTTGGCCTTTGGATAGAATTTTGGAGGGAATTCTGAATTCCTTTTAGAGGGAGGTAGCCCTTAATAAAGAGAGGGTTTTTGAGAAGTTAAGTGGTAATGTGTAAAGGAGCGTGAAAGAGAGAGAGAGAGAGAGAGAGAGAGAGAGAGAGAGAGATAAAGTCATGGGCTTAAAGATTTTCTTCAATGATTGTAAGAGGAAAGGGAAGGTGAGAGATTTATTCTTCATTACACTTCTAAGAGAATTAAAAGTGCTTGTAAGGAGAGAAAGGCTTGAAGAGAACTTCTAGGGATTTTCTTGGGAATGATTGTGAGATAAGTTGTGTTTTTTTATTTCTTTTATTTTGTAAATTTATTTTTATATATGAAATTTGTGTTTTAGCGTATCCTTCTTATGAATTCTGAATAGTCTTCTTTATCATTCTCCCTACTTTGAGATATGATTTTGTAAAGAATTAATTTTGTTTTATATAGTTTTAAATGTCAATAATTTGTGATGATTTGAACTCTGATTTTCATTTACTTTTCAATCTGGCCATATGTTGAGAAACATATGTTCCGAAAGAGCTCTGATTTCTACAACATTGTGAGAATCACATTTGATTTCAAATAAATAGGGAAATATACTTTGTTAGATGCAGAATTAGAGATTTTAAGGTGACATATTAAAATCCATAATTTGGTCCAATTGATTAGAAATTGAAGCGAGATTGTTAGACCTCAGGTGAGGGAGTAGTGAGAGCTTTGAAGTGGCAGCCGGTATCTCCCAGCCTAACCACAGAATTAGGGACCAAACTCTGGATCAATCAATGTTCTTTATGCACTCAGAAAAGGGTAAATAATAGGATTGCTCCTATTTAACACAAAATAATTTATATATTTTTTCAAATGATTTTAATTTCTTCACAATGCATATACTCATTGTAAAAGAGAATGTTTTTTCTTAAATTTGAACTCTTCGTCACAAAAACTTTATTTAGTTTTCGTAATTTTAATTTTGAAAGTTTAGCAATTAGTTTAATTAAATTAATCTTTTTACTGTATTTTATTTAGCATTCACTCTATTACTTTATATTCAAATCTAGCACTTCACGTTTGTAGTTTACAATTGTAGCTCACATTATAACCTTAAAAATTTACAAATAGACATTTCGAACTTCCCTGTGGGATTGATATCTAGGACTCAATTAGAGTCCTTTATTACTTGAGCGATAAGAATACTTGCGTTATTTTTAGGGGATTTGACAGTTTAAAGAGTTTTAAAAGATAAAACTATTTTTATTAAAGATATTTTTGTTGGGATTAATTTGTATATTTAATATTATATTTTTTGAGTGTATTTTGTAATATTGGAAGATATTTGCAAAATTAACGCACTAAATCCACCTGCATCAGAGATTGAATTATATAATGAAAGATGTAGTTAAGAAAGAAATTTTAAATTGGTTGGATGTTGGAGTTATTTATCCAATTTCAAATGATTCTTGGGTTAGTCTTATTTATTGTATTCCTAAGAAAGAAGAAGTGATTGTGGTTGAAAATGAAATGAATAAATTAATTCTGACAAGACAAGTTATTGGATGACGACTCTACATTGATTATAGAAAATTAAATATTGCCACTAGAAAAGACCATTTTCCTTTATCTTTTTTGGATCAAATGTTGGATACACTATAAGGACACTGTTATTTTTTTTCTTTTTGGATGGATATTTTGGATACCACCAAATACATATCGCTCCTGAGGATCAAGAGAAAATAATTTTTACTAGTTCTTATGGAACTTTTACTTTTAGAAGAATGTCATTTGGATTATGTAATGCCCCTGCAACTTTTCAGAGATGCATGATGTCAATTTTTTGTGATTTAACTGAGAAATGAATTGAAATTTTTATGGATGATTTCTCAGTCTTCAGGACTTCTTTTAATTTATGTTTAGATCATTTAGCAAGAGTTCTGAAGTGCTGTGAAAAAATAAACTTTATTCTCTATTGGGTAAAATGTCAATTTATGGTTGCAGAAAAAATTGTGTTAGGGCATAAAATTTATGAAAAAAGCATGAAAGTTGATCCAGAAAATATTCAAGTTGTTGCTGAATTACCACCACCTACAAGTGTTAAGGGAATAAGAAGTTTTTTGGAACATGCAGGATTCTACAGACGTTATATTAAAGATTTTTCAAAAATTTCGAAGCCTTTATGCCAACTTTTAGAAAAAGATGCCAAATTTGATTTTAATGAAGAGTGCCTAAATGTCTTTAATTTATTAAAAGAGAAATTAACTACTGCACCTATTGTTGTTTCACCTGATTGGACAAAACCTTTTGAATTAATATGTGATGCTAGTGATTATGCTATAGGGGTTATTTTAGGACAGATTTGACAAAATGTTCAAGGTGATATACTATGCTTGTAAAACCCTTAATAAAACTTAATTAATTATACTACCACTGAAATGAAATTATTAGCTATAGTGTTTGCTTTTGATAAATTCAGATATTATATAATTGGAACTAAATGTATTGTGCATACTAACCATTCTTCTATTAAGTATTTAATGATGAAGAAGTATGCAAAACCACGGTTAATTAGATGGGTCTTTTTAATGCAAGAATTTGATTTTTAAGCTGTGGACAGGAAGGGTACTGATAATCAAATAGCTAATCATTTGTCAAGGCTTGAACATGAAAATGAGAGAGATTTAAATGATGAAATTAATGAGAATTTTCCTGATGAACAATTATATGAGATTAATGAATGACAAATTTTGTGGTGTGTTGATATATAGTGAGCTACTTGGTTAGTAATATTTTACCCTACGGATTAGATAGCAATCAAATTAAGTTCATTTATGATTCAAAATCTTACTTATGGGATGACTCTTATTTATATAAACAATGCAAAGACTTAATCACTCAAAGGTGTATCATTAGAAGAAACTCAAGAAATTATTCAAAAATATCATAAATTAGATTTTGGGAGACATTTCGGAGTAAATAAGACTGCATTTAAGATCTTACAATTTGGATTTTATTGGCTTATTTTTTACGGATGTATTATATATAAATATGTGATTGATGTTAGAGAGTATGCAATATTTCTAGAAGTGATGAAATGCCCCTAAATTTTACTCTTGAGATTGAAATCTTTGATGTTTGGGGATTAGATTTCATGGGACCATTTGTACCATCTTTTGGAAAAATTTATATTTTAATAGTTGTGGATTATTTTTCTAAGTGGATTGAAGCAGTTCATTTACCTCATTGTGATGCTAAAAGGTTAGCAAAATTTTTAAAAAAGAATATTTTCACCAAATTTGGAATGTCATGAGTTATCATTACAGATGGGGGAAGTCATTTCAGGAATAGAATGATAGAAACTTTAACTCAAAAATTTAGGATTAAACATCGAATTACCATAGCTTATCATTCTCAGACTAGTGATTTAGCAGTAGTATTTAATCAATAAATTAAAAGAATATTAGAAAAAAATGGTAAATCCTAAAAGGACTGATTGGTCTGCTGTACTTGATAATTCTTTATGGGCCTTTAAGACTGCTCATAAAACACTTATAGGAATGACACCATATACGCTCATATACGGAAAAACATGACACTTGTCAGTTGAGTTGGAGCATATAGTGTATTGGGCAATTAAAGATTTTAATTATAATTTGAAAGATGTTGGGGATAAGTGATTACTGCAATTAAGTGAGCTTGATGAATTGAGAAATGAAGCTTATAAAAATGTCAAAATTCATAAGGATAAAATAAAAATTAGGCATTATCAGAAAATTTTGAAAATGCATTTTGAGTCTGGGCAAGAAGTATTGTTTTATAATTCGAGATTGAAATTATTTCCAGAAAAACTTAAATCTAGGTGGTCATGACCATTTATTGTGGTAAAAGCATATTTATATAGAGTAGTTGATATTAAAAATCCAAAAATTGGGAGAGTGATTAAGGTAATGGACACAGATTAAAAGCTTGCATGAGTGGAGAGGGTCCTACATTTGAAGAGATCCTAATGTTGGGTTAGACCTAACTAAAATAATGGTTATGTCGGGCTGAAGACGTTAAACCAAGTGCTTTGTGGGAGGCAACCCGTAGTTATCGGTGTGATTTAGACTTAAATTGTTGTTGTGATGAGTTCTATATAGTGACTATGAGTCTTATACAGTTTTTAACACAAAACATTATTATATTAAAGGACTTGAAGAGTGGAAGAAAGAAATTTGAAAATGGAGAATGTTGGTTTGGAGCTATAGCGCAACAGTTTGAATAATTCCTAAAAACCACAAAAATTTTGGTTTCTGTTCTTCTTCCTCTTTATAAAACTGCCTAAGATGGGATTTGAAGTATCCCTACGACATTCCTAAGTATTTTAAAGAGATTTAAGAGTGTAAATTTCATTTGAGAGATCATAGAGAGCAATGGCAATGGGAGATTTGAAGAGAAGAAGTTGCTGCATAAGGATGCTCAAGCATATTTCAATGAATATCTCGCAGTAAGTTTGGAGTGCCTCAAGGAAAAAATTGAGAATATTGAAGGTGAGATTTATCTTCTACATTCAAGGGTTGAAAAGTTGTTCCACCATTACGAGCATATGGATTGACAGTTGAAACTACAATTCAATAGTTTGGTGTGCTTCCAAGATAGTCAAGTGACTATATATAACACCAACAAGTGGATCGACGATAAGTTTGCTAAGAAATTTCCCTATGCTCATTTCTACCATTGCTACGATAGAAATTGTTTGGTGAGTGGAATGGAGAATATCACAACTGATCAGGAGTGGTCCTAAAGGTTGTTTTTATATTGATATTTCAGTTCTTAATGTTGTGTATTTTCGTGTAGTGTGCCTATAGAATTTGTTTAAGGACTTAGTGTGGTTTGTATTGTATGTGTTGTATGAACATCTAAGTGATGTCTTGGTGTTTGTGATGTTGTATTGAACTTATGATTAATATAAGAAAACACTTTGTTTTGTTGTGAAAAAGTGGTCTTATGTACTCAAATTAGAATTTGCGAATTTGAAATTTTGGATTGGTGACGAACTCAATAAGTAAGAAATTGTCCATTAAAATTTGAAAGAGAGCTTTTCTGCATCCTAGATTTTCTATTTCCTTTTCAAATATAATTTTTTTTTCTTTAAATCTAGATGGGTATAGCGTCGTTCATTAGGCTAAGCATGGCGTTATAGCACCACTGCCCGATTCTATAGCACCACTGTCCGGCGCTATAGCACTGAACTATCCCGTGAGTCATTTTAAGTGCTTAGACCCATAGATTTTTCCATTTTTACCCTTGGTTCGTATCCTTTCTCCATTTTTTGCATTTTGCCCCCCTAGGGTTTCAATTTATGCTTGAATGGCTTGGATATAGGCTTCCAAACTTAAGATTTCTTCATCTCTAGGTAAGATCTTCATCCTAGCTTTGAAATATTTTGATTTGACAATGGATTTCACCCACATTGTGGATTAGGTCGAAAATTAGAAGATTTGATGAAAATAGTGTGAAATCCAGGGTTAAATGGTTATTTATGTTTGGATTAAGTTTTTAGGAGCCTCTTAGAGGTTGAGATAGTGATTTTTGGAATTTATCTTGAAAATTTGTAGATTACACATGGCTCTTAAAATGAAGAGAGTCAAGGAAAAGACAACTTTTGATTCTGATAAGTTTGTCAGTGCAAGGGCACGAGACAGATATGATGATCTGCAATCAAAGAAGTTGATTACAGAATGTAGTTTTCTATGTCCTGGTGGTACTATTGAGTACTTGATTGTAGAGCAACAATGACAAAACTTTTGCTATTTCACTGTCGTTTCTGTGATTATTATTGTTCATGAATTTTATGCCAACTTGCCCGATGAATCAGATGATTTGGTTTTTGTGCGTGGGCAATATGTGGGTATTAGTTCTGTTCGGATTAACCACATACACCAACTGCACAATGTTCCTACCTGTTTCTTTTCTGAGTTCCATCCTACTGACATTGAATTAGATGAGATAATGAGATTTTTGACTGATGGAAATGGAGTTTGAAAAATTAAGAATGGGCAACGAGTGAACTTTTCTTTTTCAAAACTTAATGTTCATTCTCAAGTCTGACACTATTTTATCTCTGTAAGATTATTGTCTACCAACCATTTTAGTGAGGCAACCCGTGAGAGAGCCACTTTAAATTATTTTATTTAGATGAAGAAACCTATTGACATTGGCTCCCTCATTTATACCAACATGCTTGTTTCTTCGAGAGGAGGAACTACATGAGGTTTGGGCTACCGTTCTCTTATTACTAGTTTGTGTGCTGGTTCTAAAGTGAAGTATGCAACTTGGGAAGAAACTTTACCATCTCATAAACCCATAGGAAAACGAATTTGGAAATACATTTTGGAACTAGACAAAGGACTAGAGTTAACATACCTTCTACTTTAGCTTCTACTTCTGCTCCTTCTTCTGCTCCTAAATCATCTGCTTCTGAGTCTATTTCTCTGCATTCTCTTATGGAACAAATGATGATTCAACAAGGAGATCATAAATCTACATAATCAAGTGAAAGGGGTTGAATCTCATTTGTATCATAGTGATGATATTATGATGAGGAAGATTGAGTATGATTTTGCTTGTAATGAGGCAATGAGGAGATACATGGCACATATTAATTATTTTTCATCTATCACCAATAACATCTCCATAAACATATATATCATTTCGACAAACCTTAGCCATGCTTCAAGTTGTTCATATTCTTGTCATATGTATTGTATAAAATACATATTTATATGTCTATTAATCTAATACATATGGTATTATTAACTAATAGTCCAAAATTTTATGAGCCTATATATACAATCTTATTTAAAAATATTCTTGTGAGTGTTGCATGCTCATTATTGATCAAATTTGCAAATCACGATCCACTATCATCGCTCTTAGAATACATACACTCACAATCGTTATTGCACGATTATCGTCACTAATGAAAGAGACATTATTAATGACATTGAAGAATTTTATTTGCCATCATTGTGCAAAAGTAGCGAGATCTACTTGTATTTCTAGGAGCTTCTATATAAGTGCAAGTATCTATTCATAACATTTTCACATTTTCTACACAATCTTAATGATCTTTCGAGCATGTGCATGCACTCAACACTTTTTAAAGGTTTTTTTTAATACTAGAGAAATATAGAACCATCACCATGAGAAAGGCAATACCATTTTCAACTATCTTGTTCATTTAATTTCTTAAAAAAATTTGATTGATACATCAATGTTATTTGCATATTTGGATACAATTGTCAATCATAATTTTGTTGATGATATCAATCATTAGACTCAACAACTATAAAAATCTATAGAATGCCAATGAATAACTAAATCCAATTTTCACCCTATGGAGATTCTGACCTATCCAAAAGAGTTTGGAGATATGTTGCATTTCACATTATAGTGAATATCGATAGCTTCCCTTCTTTGATGTATCATTCACATCAATCTTCGAGGCCTTTACCCCGACATCTCTCATTTTTCACAATATTCATTCAATGTTTCAGCATAATCAAACCCGCATTTTAATTACTCTCCATCAAAATTGCAATGAAAACTATTTGATGACCTTCACCCAAAAAGTTAAAATTTTATTCAAACTCTCCGAGCACTACCACAAGATTCACATAACATGACACCAGGAGTAGATGTAGCAACAAACTTAGAGGCATCTTATCACACAAGCTGAAAAATCAAACATTTTTATCCCCAACATACTTCAAAGTACAACAAGTGCACTACTAAGTGATCATGAGACTTATCAAAGCCATATATCTAATGGTAAGTCAATTAAAGTTTAGTGATTGATAAACTATAAAAATAATCCTCCATAATATTATTTTACACTAACATTTCAAATCAATTTCTCAATCCATCTCCCCACCCCAACCACCACCCCAAAAATCAAAAAAATAAGAATATAAAAAAAAAATAGTTTCATTTTGACTAAAAGAAGAATGAGTCATTAAACCCCTTTACTGCAATAAAATGCTCCACATCTTTAGTTTGATGTGCTAAGGTCTCATAAGTGCTTCAATCAAAAAGGTTTAGGCCAATTTCATACAGACCAACTGAAACTTGATAATTACATGTCAACCCCTCGTACATTTTTCAAATTCTCACTCAAATATCAAAATCATGGTAAAACGCCAACACATATTTTTCATTTTATCAAATTATAAAAAATTGTGAAACGTATAAATACAATGGTGCTGTGGATCAAAAAAATCAGCGGAGCGATTTATTTGTAAATATCAATGTTTCGAGCGGTCTATATGTAATTCTCCCAAATTGCTACCTAATGCTTCCAATGCTAATATTTTCCCTAATCACATCAGCTCAACGGAAATTGCAGCACTGGCCAACAAGACAAACATGGGTCTTCAAAAAATAATAATAATAATAATAATAATAATAATAATAATAATAATAATAATAATATGAATAATAAAAAAAATAGCATTTACATGCATGCCAGTTAATTCTTATATATTTACATATCTAAAACCCAAAATTTGCATTTAATGTAAAAATTGAAGTTTTAAGTGTTAGATATGTAAATGTTCTAATAAAAAAATATTGAAAATGAGAAATACTAATTTACTCTCATGCCAGAAAAAAAAAGTGAAAAAAGATTCAAAAATCTGCCATCATGTATATAAATGTTTAATTTTTTAAACCTATGATATATTGTGTAATTTGATACAAAATAAATCATGTCACTCTAACTAAAATAAAAAAGATATAATGCAATTATACACATTGATTATGAGGCTATGATTTCATCAACCTTCAGTATTCATTTTCTCATGAAAATAAAAAGAAATTATGATATGTTAGGATGTTAAGAAAAAAAGCAGCTGATGGATACTCACTAAACAAGGCCTAAAAGAGACAAGTTGCAGCATTTTAGAGAGAGAGAGAGAGAGAGGAGAGAAAGAGAGAGAGAATAAAATAATGGCAAATAATTAGCATTAAAAGATACAGGGATCCAAAAGAGACATGAATTATGGCAATTTTTAATCATTTATATGACCAAGTTTTGCTTGTAAAAGGATAGAAGACAGTGAGCACAAAAGTGCACCAACATACTATCTTAATGCAAACAGAAGAAAAGAAATTCCTACTGAGAAACGAGATCATTTCCATTACCTTCACAGCAGAAATTGGCAAAGAGTTTGCTTTGCCAATTTCTAGATGGCTGCAGCATCTTTCCCCTTCCTGCAGGATATAGCACTTTTTGCCTGGAAGTTTGGCTTTGATTTTACTTTCAAGGACTCAAAGCCTACTGGCTAGCTTGGCGAAAACATACTAAAGAGAGCCTCCCCTTCCCAATAAAGTTAGGCAAAGTTCAGTACTGCTTTCTGCTTTATAATATACCAAAGACTTTCTCTCCTTTCACTTTAAGATTCCCTTCCCATAGATATAGATATAGAGTGAGAAAGAGAGAGAGAGAGGCAGCTCCACAGCTTGGCTGCCTCGAGAGCTTTCATTCCTCTGATTGAAGAAAACAACCAAACAAAAGCTCTTTGTCCTGAAGTTAGTAAGGAGAGGACAGTGAACACTTTAGAAATGATCTATCTATAAGAGTAAATGTTGATGACTTTATATAAAGATATTCTCCCATGCTGCATTCAATTTCAATGAATAAATGTGAGAACTCAAAGTCAAGAATGAGGAGCATAATTTCAACAAAAACCTAACAGAATGAGAAGACAGATCAGTCTTACAAGAGAACACTATGGTGCCTATAAATCTTGGGCTCAGTGGCCAATTAAATGCATCATATGATGCTATTATGTTCAATGAACAGTGTATGGGCTAATAGAAGTGCGGCAATCATAACATACAATGTGCCTAATTCTGCTTTTTTGTCCTACAAATTCGGTATCTGTTGGAATGTCTTGTACAATACATGGAAAAGAATAAAAGTGCAATTCAGCGCAGTCTGATTAAATCATAAGAATATTAAATCAAAGATGTTCTTATGTTTCACCAAATGTAACTAAAAAAGCCTAGAGACCTGCAAAATAATCCCCAGAAGCTAGGATTGTTAAGAAAGATCTTAACTCAAATTTCACCATATTCAAAAAAAAAAAAGGAAAAAATATCTCAATTTTGTGCTCGAGTCTAGACCAGAATCAATTCTAGCTTGATTTCTAATTAGACCCAACTCACTTGAATATACAAAGAGATAAATTCAAAATAAAATTTGAAATGAGTATTTATATAAAATATAAAATGTATATAACATAACCATTTCAAGAAATGCATATTACATTATATATAATATAACGTAAATATTTAGACAAAGAATTGATCAAGTAGTTGATTTTGAGTGGATTTAAAATCAATTTCATCATACGTGGAATTGAATTATATTGAGCCCAGTGAGCACAACATCAACAATAAAACCTTTATCCCACAAAGTAGGATCGGCTACATGAATCCTTTTTTCTCCATTGTGTCCTATATGGTGTCATATATTCATTTAATTCTAATAAATTAAGATCATTTTCTATACAATATGCCCAAGTCATCCTAGGTCTACCTCTGTCTTTCTGAACATAAGTCGAATCTAAAACATATACTCTTCTAATTGGATTATCAGATGGTCGACGTTAATGTGACAAACCATCTAAGATGACTCTCTAATTTTGTCCGTCACTGGAGCTACACCAACACTATCACAGATATATTCATTTCGCATTTTGTCTCTAAGTGTAAAGCCACTTATCCACCTAATCATTCTCATCTCGGCAACACTTAACTTAATTTTATGCTTCTCTTTTAAAGGTCATCATTCAATGCCATATAGCATTGTAGGTCTCACCACCATCTTATAAATTTTCCTTTCAGTCTAAGCAGTACTTTTCTATCATACAATAGGCCCGAAGCATTCCTCCACTTAACCAACCAACTTGAATTCTACTAATAACATCCCCATCAATATCGCCATTATTTTGAACAATAGACCCGAAAAATCTAAAGCGTTCAAACCTTTTAATAATTTGATCATGCAAATTTATATTTCCGTCACTAGAGCTACTACTACTAAAATTGCAATCCATGTCCAGTGAGCTCAAGTCAAATAAATTTGATTTCAAGTTAATTATGATTTTAATTTAAGTCAATTTTGCCCAAACTAGTCTCAATATTTACCCCAAGCTGGCTATAAAAAAATCAAGAAATAAAATTACTAATAAAACATTAACCTAAAATACAATTCCCACAGAATTCCTTTACTTTATATTCTCATCAATACTAGAATCTAACATAACCATTTAATGAAATGCATAGAACATCATATACAATATAATGTAAATATTTAGGCATAAAATTGATTATGCAGTTGATTTTGAGTGGAATCAAAATCGATTTCAATCAAATGTGGAATCAAATTATTTCGAGTCATTTGAGCTCACATCAAATAATTTTGATTTCAAGTCAATTTTGAGTAGTATATGATTCAAAATTTTAATTTTAATTTGAGCTCAATTTTCTCAAACTCGGCTCAGTGTACCCCAATCCGCCAACAAAAATCAAGAAATAAAATTTCTTCTACAACATTAACCTCAAATATAAGTCCCATGCAATTCCTTTACTTAATATGCTTGTGTTCCTATACATCATCATCAATAGAATCTCTACTTGATTGAGGTTACCTATATGAATCTTTCCCTCCAATAATTTCTACTGAGAACTATTTCTATTTGGGACACTTGCATATATATCTCACAATTCTAATGCATCTGCAGATCCAACACCAAAAATTTCATATTTATATGCATAGCACTCAAATCATTTACGCATCAAAAATATCACTATTACTTTGAAATGTACAATACATCTTTCATGCATTGTTTTATAATACTAAAGTGTTATAAATGTAAATATTAAAGTTTAGGTCTTCGATATCTAAATACATAAAAATTGCGTGATATGTATGCAAATTTCCCTTTCTTTTTCCTTGGTCTCATCTCTTGATATTCTTCCGTTGCAGCTCTGTACTGTTTTAGCTCTTCGACCTCTTGTAACAATAAATATTCAGTTAAATAAATCTACTACAAATCATGGCTGAAGTGAAAGAAAGCACAAAAAATGTGTAGGAATCAGTTTGGTAAATGTGTTTGCTCGTTTTCTGCACCTTCTCTTGCTGCTAATCCTCTTACGGCTGAGGCGGATGATGTGTTATCTGCTTTGAAATTGTCTATTTGTTGTGGCTGGCATACTTTCATTATTTAGCTGGTTCTCTGGAATATTTGCAAGTATCACAAGGAATATTCTTGATTTATTAACATGTATAAAAAGTATATCTTTGCGCTCCAAAGTTTTTTGCAGGTTCGTCCATTGTGAGGGAAATCAGTGTGCAAATTAGGCGGCTAGGCTTGGTTTTGTTTTAGAGAAATTTATTGTTACTAGCAAATGTGCGAATTAGGCGGCTAGGCTTGGTTTTGTTTTAGAGAAATTTATTGTTACTAGCAAAATTCCGGAGGAGCTTTCAGGGCTGCTTCGTGATAATTGCTTGAATATTCCTTTTATTCACTTTGGTAAATGAGGATTTGTTTTTTTCTTTTTTAGTTTGTGTGAGCTGTATTTTGGCCTTAGGCTCTTAGGTTTTTTTTTTTTGTGAGTTGTAGTGTGGTGGAGTGTAGTGAAACCATTGGCCTTTTGATGTAAATTTTTTTTCTGGTGTAATAAAATTAGGAGCCGAACAATGCTCTTTATTAAAAAAAGAGCTCAAAAAATATAATACATCACATTTCCCAAGTTACGAAATAACGCAGTAAAGTTTATCTTGATTCTGATTGATATTACATCATTTCTTCATATTTATTTTTCTTATGGTTTCTCACCGAGAGAGCTAGTACCAACAGTTCCCCCTACAAATGATCAGAAAATTGGAAAACGCCAAGCAAAAGAAATGCCAAACGATTAGAATACTTAATTATGAGATTTAAAGAAAAATGTTTACAATAAAATTGCAAATGCATTAAAGCTTCTTATAAGATATGTTTAATGCCCATACAATCCACCAATCAATGACTCGAGAGAAAGCAATTGATAGCCGTTAATCCATACCGCTGCAGCTGCAAATAAAGGCCATTTTGCTGCTAAGACTGACGAAATTGCAAGCAAAAACAAAGGAAAAAAGAAAGATTAAACTTCTGTAGACAAGAGATCTGAAGCACCAACAATTAGTATAAAGATCATCACATAATAAAATAAAAGACAAATGGTATAAAACAACCACTTCCCTACCAATGTCGGGATTGGAGAATAAATATAGAGAATCTTAGCAAAACAGAAGGACAAAGTGACAAACAACAAGAATAAAATCTCAAGATATACAAAAGGAACTAATATCAGTACTAAACTAGTCACGACCACTAATGTCAAAACTATAATTGTAGAAGAAAACATTTTCCAAATCACGAATCATATTGCCAAAAAATAGCAATTATCATCCAACAAGAACCATCCAACTAAATAAGCAACTCAACAATGAATGCCAACTGCACCATATGAATAATCATAAGTTGGTTACATTGTAGCCAACAAAACAGGTGAAAGAGAAGGTCAAAACACTAAGAACCTGAAAACATTTCAAACAAAAACAAAAATAAATAAATAATTAAAAACCAGTATTAAGAAAACCATCACCCTTCAACTAGCACAATCAGCTTGGGAAGATAATGAGAGCGATTCAACCATAAAAATACCAGAGTAACAAAATAAGAAATAGGCATATACAGCAGCTGAGGACAACCTTACATTCATCATACAACAAAATCAAGAAAAAAATACTCCAATAAATAGCATAGAAAGAGTCAGAATCACGGATAAAATAAATAGGTAAAAATCTGATTAAAGACACAGCATGGGATCATTAAAAAAATGCAGTTCTGCACATGGAGAGAACAGAAAAAGATTAATGCCCAAAGTATGGATAACATTATTTCTTACCCTAAGGATCTAATGGGATGGATTGCCTTTAATGATTTTGCAATCTTTAAGAAAGTAAGCCAGATTCACAAGAACATGAAGAGCTTGATTTAGTCGCCCTGAAGGTGTAGTTAAACTAAAGGTTGAAATTAGCAAGCATTGTAATAGTTTTGTACAAAAAGGTAAAGAGTGTCACATTTACAAGAAGCAAACACAGATGATGTTGAAGATAAGTGACGCGAAGATCGGATGAGGACTGATCGGTCCTCAAGGGAGGGGGGGCTGCCTGCCCCTCCCTCCTCTTCCCTCTTTCCTCTTTGCCCTCCTTTCCTTTTTTCACCTTTCCTTTCTCTCCCCATCACCTCCCTCAGCACTTTCTAAATTTAAATCCTTCTCCTAAAATATGATAACTGATTTTATTCTCCTTTCTTATTATACAATGTCTTTCATAAATTATGAAATCTGATTTTTATTCCCCTTTCCTATTTTAAAAAGCTTTTCCTAAAATCTGAAATCTGGTTTTTTTTTCTCTTTCTTATTTTAAAAGTTTCATAAGATAGGTCATGCCTCTTTAAAATTAGGAGAGGTTGTGCTTAAAGTTAGGGGCTGTTTTTTATAAAATCTGAATTCAGTTTTTTCTGAGTATTTTCCCTTTTGAGAGTTGTATCCGACATCAAGGTAGTGCTCCAGTTGTCTCTTGTCCGAGGTGGTGATCGTCTCCATGGTTCCGGATAGTGCTCCGGCTATAGCTCGATCACTTCAAGATATTTATCTTTCCATCCATCCTCCCGGCTACTTTCAACCGCTTCTCCAGCACCTACAGCAGACCCCAACCGCTTCTGTCGTCTCCCCACAACCGCCGGAAACCTTTCAGCCAGCCACTGTTCACGGGACTTCCTCCCTACAGCTCCCTGCAGGCTGCAGCCCCACTGCCCCTCTCCCGCATCAACAGCAAACTTTTGTCCACCTCTACCTGCTGCTCATCTCCCTGCTCCAGCAGGCCGTGCCTCCCCCATGCAGCTTCCTGCAGGCTGCAGCCCCCTCTGCCGCATCAACAGCAGCCTTCCGGCAATTCCTATCTGCTGCTCATCTCCCTCCTCCAGTAGGCCGCGCGTTCTTCCTGCAACTTACCTTCAGGCCGCAGCTGCCGTTGCCCTTCCAAGTTCCCTCCAACTGCAGTTCGACACCCCTACAATCGTTGATTTGCTGTCCTTCCCTTCCACAGCAGCAAGACCCCTCTCCAGCCTTCACCACAGCCACCCAAATTGCACCATTGCCCGGGCTCCCTCCTCATCAAGCTTTTTGCATTTTCTTTTGTCGGTTTTTTATTTGCAATCCTTTGTTTTACGTTTTTGTTTTGTGTGTTATCCTTCTTTCTTTGAATCTTCAATGTAACATTTGTTTAAGTCATTAATAAAATTGAGTCTTGCGACATGGTTTAGGTAAACTCCGATATCAATAAGCTTCACATCAACCTCATCAAAATAAATAAATAAATAAATCAGAAGCGATGTTAGCAATATGGTGTTCTGCAGCAATGCAAAAAAAAAAAAAATTCAACATTTCAACTTTAATAGCTGAGGCAATGCCATAGACTTGACTTTTTCATGTTATTGCTTGTCTTAGATTGGATTTGGATGCTTGCTTGTGGCACAAAAATGTTCCTGACTTTCTGTGTTTGCAAGGGATATGTGTAATGTGTTCTTAGTAAAGATTCTGCCTTTATATTTAAGGAAGGAATATATGTACTTCATAGGAATGAGACCTAGGCTATTTTTAGGGGAAATAGTTCAAAAACTAATTGATGTTAAAGCTGAATTACATGAGATAGTAAGATTACAAGAGATAATGCACATGATGTCAACATTTTTGATAAATATTGAAATTCTCACAGTTTTCAATGTCATCGACTTGACTTTATACAATAAAAACTTTTTAATGATGTCATTGATGCTTTTGTTTGTATTTTGTGTATGCTCATATGAATACACTTTCACTGTTAATGTTACTATTATTATTGATTTGACAATCAAGTTCTCGTGTTTAACATATTTATCGTCATCATAATCTTTATATATTAAAAAATTAATATACTTTGTATTATTAATTAGCGATGGATCGACTTACCTTATATTATCCTCATTTATTGCCATAATATATTTTTCCCATTTATGAGGAGTTGATTAGTCTTTTACAATCTAGTATTGAACTTTCTTTTTCATAACTAACACAAATGAGTGAATGATGTTGACTGGATATATGAGCCCCATCAAATAGACGTGCAACATCATATTCTATAGCTATTTATTTTGTAGGATTTAATTTTATATGTTATAGCCTAATAAAATAATACACTACCTTCAAATTTAAGCATCAACTCTTATCAACCTCTATAGTTAAGTGTTGTTGGATGTGAATTGTTTGAATATTGACAAATTCCAACAAAAGCTTTCTAGTTATGTTAATGCGAGGCTTGGTTTTTGATAGTGGCTTATATTTTTTATTTTCATTTGCTTGCATTATCATTGATTTTCATTATTGAATGTGAATTCTTCGAGCACTTTGTAAATATTAGCATGATATATATATATATATATATATATATATATAATCCTGTGATGGGAACCCCAAATTACAAGAGAGATTTGTTTATATGCGCACATTTTTACTAAATTTTAGATCTGGATGAAAATTTGATCAACATATTATTCATGTGCAACTAATAATTTGTGTATGAAAAAGAAAATTAGGTAGGATTGATTCAGATCAAGAAGGAAATAACCAACTTAAAAATATATGAAGTTAAAATCTAACTCAGACGCACTCTATCACACAGTTATTGTGATAAAAAAATAAATCAAAGCACATCTCATGCTAAGGAGTATCTTATAGGTCACTCTAATGCATCTAGAAGATGTTATGCTACTAAATGAAAGAAAGTAACTTCAGATGTAAGAGATGAGCTATGTCCTTATTATTACAACA
>NEWO01000008.1:4355856-4394479 GCA_003013225.1 Phalaenopsis aphrodite
TCGGGGTAGATACAGGATTTGAGGTTGAGTGCTCTTTCATTTAAACTATGGAAAATATGAGGTCAGTTTGATTTCATATTTTTCTAAAATTATATATATATATGTAAATTAAAAAGTCCTTCCGAAGCGGGCGACGGGATTTCGATTCCGGCGGCCGACAGCTTCTTACGGGCGACCCCCAAACGCAACTTTTCCCCCTTTTAAGCGCCGACACTTATAAGTTTTTTTTCCTTCAAGTCTGCTTCTCTATTACACAATAGGCCTGATGCATTCCTCCAATTCAACCATCCGACTTGAATTTTATTAATAACATCCCCATCACTTTGAACAATAGACTAGAGATATCTGAAACTTTCACACATTTGAATGATGTAATCACCCATAGTTACAACTCTGTCACTAGATCTACTATTCCTAAAATTACACTGATGTATTTAGTTTTAGATCTACTCAAACAAATGTCTTTAAACTCCAATGTAAACCTCCATAATTCATTTCCATAACACTTTCTCTAGTCTTATGCACAAGAAGGATGCTATCAGCAAAAAACATTCACCAAGGTACATCCTGTAAATGTTCAGAAAGAGCATCCATAACTAAAACAAAAATATATGGACTTTAAGCTGATTTCGGATATAATCCAATTGAAATAGGAAAATACTTGGTCAATCATCCTCCTATTCAAACACAAGTAACAACTCTAGTATGCATATCTTTAATGAATTCAATATAAGTCACAACAACATTTTTCTTTTTTAGAACTCTCCAAAGAACTTCTCTTGAAATCTTACAAAATATTTCTAAATCAAGAAAAATCATATGCAAATCCTCCTTAATCTCTGCATGCTTCTCCATCAAAGCTCTCAATAAACGTACAGCTTCGAAAGTAGACTTGTCCGATAAAAATCCAAACTGATTATGAGAATTTTTTACATCACGTCTTAACCTATATTCAATTACTCTCTCCCGTAATTTTAATATATGTCACATTAACTCAATTCCTCTATAATTAGCACACTCTTGTGCATCTTATTTATTCTTGAAAATGGGAACCAAACTACTCTTTCTCCACTCCTCAGACATTTTTTTAGTATATTAAATAATGATAAAGAGTTTAGTAAGTCAAGAAACTCCCAATCTCCTAAATATTTGCATACTTCAACTAGAATATCAACATATCTTATTGATTTTCACCCTTGGTTTTCTTTAAAGCCTCCTAAATTTGTTTTTTACTAATGAAAATAATAATAATAAAGTACCATTATTAGTAATGAAATTAATATCACTAAGATCGATTGTATTTTCATAAACTTTATTGAAAGTTTATCAACATATCTCACTCACCTATATTGAATATCTTCCTTTAAGAAAAGTTTTTTTTTTACTTTCACCTTTAATTTACTTTACTTGAATTAAATCTTTACTTTTTTATCTTTGTTTGGCTGGTTTATATATATATATATTGCCTTCGTCATAAATTATTCTCTTAGACTTCTTATGGGTCACCTTATATTATTCTTATTTCTCTAACTTTTTACCTTTAAACCAATTTTTATAACAAAGCTTCTTGTATTTTATCTTTGCTTGAATATTATTATTCCACCCCAATTATTTTATTTATAAAAAATTTTTCTTTTGATTCTTCAAGTACAACTTTTGTCACTTGTTTAATTGTATTTGTTACTTTATCCCATATAAAATTAGTTCTTTCACGAACATTACAAATCTTGAAATATTGAAGTTTACTCATAAGAATAATTTTACTTGTCTTTCAGGTGACCCCATTTAATTCTATGATAATGTTTTGTTGTATTTTTTTTTCCACATATTTTTTTTAAAATCCAGAACTAATAATCAATGTTGAATACTCCAATTTCCACTTAGAATAACCTTACATTCTTTATATTCTCGATGATCTTTTTTCTCATAAGAAATTAATCAATTTGTATTTTATTGGATCCATTCTTATAAGTAATAATATGTTCACCTCTTTTCTTAAGCATTAGTGATAAAAAAATCATAAGCTAAGCAAAATCAAATATAATTCTACATTCTTCATTAATTACTAAAGATATTCATTTCTCATTTTGTCTCTAAGTGCAAAGTCACTCATTCACCTAATCATTCTCATCTCAGCAATACTTAACATAGTTTTATGGTTCTCTTTTAAAGGCTTACATTCAGCGCCATAGAGCATTGTATATCTCACCATCATTTTATAAAGTTTTCCTTTTAGTTTACGCGGTACTTTTCTATCAATAGGCCCGAAGCATTCCTCCACTTCAGCCAACCAACTTGAATTCTACTAATAACATCCCCATCAATATCACCATCACTTCGAACAATAGACCCGAGATATCTAAAGCGTTCACACCATTTAATAATTTGATCACCCATAGTTGTATTTCTGTCACTAGAGCTAATACTACTAAAATTACATTCCATGTATTCAGTTTTAGTTCTACTCAAACAAAGGCCTTTAGATACCAAGGTAGACCTCCATAATTCAAGTTTTCTTTGAGCATTTTCTCTCGTCTTATCCACGAGAAGAATATCATGAGCAAAAAGCATACAATAAGGTACATCCTCCTGTAAGTGTCCAGTAAGACCATCCATAACTAAAGTAAAAAGATATAAGCTTAAAGCTGATCCCTGATGTAAACCAACAGAAAAAGAAAAATATTTGGTCAAAACTCCTATTCGGAGACAGGTAATAGCTCTTATACACATATCTTTAATGACATGAACATAAGTCATATCAACACATTTCTTCTCAAGAATTCTCCAAAGGGTATCTCTTGGAATCTTATCATAAGCTTTTTCTAAATCAATAAAAGTCATATGTAGATCCTCCTTATTATCTCTAAACTTCTCCATCAAGCCTCTCAATAAATGTATCGCTTCCATGCTAGACCTGCCCGACATGAATTCAAATTGATTATGTATATAAATATTTTAGTTTTCATAACATTAAAGTTTGGTAGCATATCTTCTACTTATCCAAGTTAAATACTGAAGAAGAGAACTCACATGTACTAGGTTCCCTGTATAGCCTATTTTATCGATCTGATACTAGAGGATATTAAAAACACTATCAACAAAAATTTAAAGCTATATACATCTTTATTATATATATATATATATATATATATATATATATATATATATATATATATATATATATATATATATATATATATATTAAAGATGAACGACAGCATGTTCGTGTTCACCCCATATGTGCTAATCCGAGCTATATATATATAATAAAGATGAACGGCAGCATGTTCGTGTTCACCCCATATGTGCTAATTCGAGCCAAAATGAATCGAACCAAGGACCGAGGGGACCTACGCTGACTTGCCAACCAACAGAACACCAATTGCGCGCACGCGCACGCATAGATATATATATATTTTTCATTATATCTCTGATACCAATTAGTTAGGTTACCATATTAATTGGTATTAGAGCCATGAGCGGCCAAATTCTTTCTGGAATTTTTTTTTCATAAGTAATTTTAATATGGTAACTTAACGTCGTCATGATAGATGTATCTTGTATGGTAACTTAATAAGGAAAAGAATTTCTTTCATTTTTAACCTGCTTTAGTAATCATATAACCAAAAAATTGGAAAATGAATAAGACATGTTAATCAGGAAATGAAAAATTAATTCTGGAAAAATAGTAGAATCAGTTTATCCTCCGACTGTTCCCACAATATTGGATTTAGATAATAGAAATCCAAATTTTAAGTTAAATGCTTTTGGAAAAACTTTGAAACCATTGCCATCAAAGATTTTATTGGTGTAATCAAACAATTAAACTTTACAAATACAAATATATCTTTAATATCAAATCACTTAATGAAATTAAAAAATAAAATTGATCAACTCTTTTTCTCTTTAAAAAATCAAAAAGAAGAAAAAACAAGTTTGATAATCATATTTTCAGCTCCTGCTTTACAACCACCTCCTAGTCCTAAATTCCACCTAGGATCATCGACTCAGGATTTTGAAGAATTAATTAAAAATATAAAAAGTACTAAAATAACAACCTTAATAAAGATGATCAGTTAACTAATCAATCAGAAAATTCTGATAATGATAAAATAAAAATAAAACATATTGAAGAACAACACGAAGATAATAATTCAGAACTAGAATTATTTAAAATACATAAAATAAAAGGTAATAAGGTCTCATCTTCATATAAAACATCAGTAGTGGTAGGTCTAGGATAGTAGTACCGACATGTCTGTCTTGTTTGATATGAAGATGATAACAATAAATATCAAAATGATTACAATCCATCTAATATTTATGAATGGGACATTGATGGTATGACTGATCATCAGATACAAATAGTACTACAGAGAATGATGATTTATGCCCCTGCCGCACAGAATCATAATAATCGAGCTCAACAAATTGTAACCTAGTTAACATGTGAGTTTACTGGCCTTCTCAAATGCTGGTGGGATAATTATTTAACTCAAGAACAAATAAAAGATTTTCTAAGTCCTACAATGATAAGAAACTCTAATCAATAAAATACTAATGTTGTTTATAAATTAATTATCAATATTTTACAGCATTTTACCTATATAGTGTCAGATAATGAAGAGCAAATTCATTCTCTTTTACAAAAATTAAGATGTCCTACTTTAACACATTTTCGTTGGTATAAAGATGTTTAATTAAAGTAATGTCTCTACCAGATGTAAATAGTACACACTAGAAGCAAAAATTTATTGGTTTACCTAATTTTTTTGTTGATAAAGTATAAAGACTATTACAAGATACTAATATTAAACGTATTTCATATGAAAATCTGAGATATGAACAACTAATAAATATTTGTGTACAAGAAAGCTTAGACTTATCAACAGATCTCAAATTGAGATATCAAATTAAAAAAGAAAGATTAACAGAAAAAAAGCAATTAAACGCTTTCTATGAACAATTTGCTTATAACATTCCTAAATTTGCAAAAGAAAAAGAAAAAATTTTCGCAAAAAGAATAAATATTATAAGCATTCTAAAAAATATTATTCAGAAGAAGCAAAAATTTATTGAATGTTTACCTAATTTTTTTTCAGGTAAAATAAAAAGACAATTACAAGATACTAATATTAAACGTATTTCATATGAAAATTTGAGATATGGACAACTGATAAATACTTGTGTATAAGAAGGCTTAGCCTTATGTACAGATTTCAAATTGAGATATCAAATTAAAAAAGAAAAATTAACAGAAAAAAAACAATTAGGCGCTTTCTGTTAACAATTTGTTAATGACATTCCTAAATTTTCAAAAAAAAAAAGAAAAAATTTTTCGCAAAAAAAAGAAATATCATAAGTACTATGAAAAATATTATTTAGAGAAAATGCCAAAGATTTCTCATAAGAAAAACAAAAGTAGAGAAATCAAAGAAATAAAATGCTACAAATGTGGCAAAACTGACCACTATGCAAATAAATGCATAGTAAAAAAGAAAACAAATGAGCTTAATATTGATAAAAATATTAAGCAATCTATTTTCAAAATTATATTAAATTCAACTCCTGAAAATTCGGAGACATCTGACAATTCAGACGAAATTGAGGACAATTCTTCTTATTCATCAGAATTTGATGAAAATAATTACACAGAATCTGAGTGCAAATGTAATAATAAAAATTATTACAAATCTATAGTTGAAATGAACGGCTTATTTACTTTATCTTCTTTAATAAAAGAAAAAATACTTAAAATTGCATCTTAAATTGAGGATGAAAATACTAGAAATAAAATGTTTAAAATAATAATTGAATCTAAAGGAGAATCATCATCTTCTAATAGCATTCCTTTTCAAAGATATTCAATGAAAGAAGCTTTAAATAAAGCTTTAATTTTGAATACTGATAGTAGACCTACTACTATAAATAATTTAAAAATTGAAGTTAATATTTTAAAATCTAATATAAATTTTTTTTGAAAAAAACAAGTAAAAATAAATATTATATTACTAAAATTAGAACTAAATAATACAACTATTGAAATATCAGCAAAAAAGGATAATAGTTTAGAATAATTTTTTTTAAATTCCTTGCAAAAAACTATCATGCATAAATTGTTTATAATTATTATTTTAAATATAAATCGAGAATATATTTTATCTAATCTTATTGTTTTTGTTGATAGTGTAGCACATATGAATTAAATTCAAGAAGGAATAATACCTTCTAAATATTTTGAGAAAACTACACGGCAGCTAACTTCTGCATCTGAAAATAAAATGAAAAATTAAATATAAAATTTTTTCTGCTAATATTTGCAAAAATGATATTTGCATTAATACTTCATTTCTAATAGTTAAAAATTTAACTCAACATTAATATTTTGGGAACTTTTTTTTATAAAATTATATCAATTAACAAAATTGATAATACTGGCATATATTTTAATAAGTTTGGAAAAACCATTATTTTTGAATTTTTAACTAATCCTACAAAAATTATTTTGAATGAAATAAATAAATTTAAGTAAAAACAAAATCAAATTAATTTCTTCCAAGAAATAACTTTATTATCTATAGATGAAAAATTGAATAATAATTCAATAAAAGAAAAAGTTTCTACTTTACATAAAAATTTGTTAAAAGAAATTTGTGGTGACAATCTAGCCGTCTTTTAGGATAGAAAAAAAACACTGTATTGTTTTACCATATATTGATAATTTCGATGGAAGAAACATCAAGACAAAGGCACGACCTTATCAAATGAATCAAGAATATTTTAAAATTTGTAAAGAAGAATTAATGAACTCCTTAATAAGAAATTAATTAAAAAATTAGCTCACCTTGGAGTTGACTGCATTCTATGTTATGAATAATGCAAAAAAAATAAATAAATAAACCTAGATTAGTTATCAACTATAAACCCTTAAATAAAGTTTTAAAATGGACTCAGTATCTCATACTGAATAAAAGAGGCTTACTTAATTGCTTAAAAAATTCTCTAATATTTTCAAATTTTAATTTAAAATCTGGATACTGGCAAATTCAAATACTTGAATTTGACAGATATAAAACAGATTTTACTGTTCTATTTGGTCATTATGAATGGAATGTTATGTCGTTTGATTTAAGAAATGCTCATTCTGAATTTCAGATAATTATGAATGAAATCTTCAATCCATATTCTGATTATATGTTAGTTTATATTGATGATGCACTTGTTTTCTATAAATCAATAGAGAAACATTTTAAACATCTACAGACATTTCAATGGCTTGCCAAAAATAATGTGCTGGTAATCTCTGCTATCAAAATTAAATTATTTCAAACCGAAATATGATTTTTAGAACATATATTGTCCAGAATACAAATATTTGAATTGAAAGAAACATTGAATTCGCGTATAAATTTCTAGATGAAATCATTGATTTTCGTCAATTATAGAGATTTATGGGTTCGTTTAATTACTTAGAGGACTTTTATAAAGATTTTGTTTTAGATGGTGTTATTCTTTACAATAGATTAAAGAAACAACATAATCTATAGACAGAGAATCATACTAAAGTTGTCCAATTAATTAAGCAAAAGATAAAAATGTTATATTGTTTACATATTCCAGATTCGTCTCTCCCAAAAATAGTAGAGACAGGTGTCTCTAATATTGGGTACGGAGGAATTTTAAAGTAAAAAGCTTTTAATACCGAACAATTAGTTTGTTTTACATTTGACAAGTGGAATGTCAATCAAGAAAAATATTCGACAATAAAAAAAATGCTTTCGGTTGTCAAATGCATTATCAAATTTTAAGATGATTTATGAAATCAAAAATTTTTATTACGAACTTATTGTTGATCAATTAAGTATATACTCCAAAGAGACGTAAAAAATTTTATCTTTAAACAAATATTTGTCAATTGGTACGCACAGTTATCTTGTTTTGAATTTGACATATAATATATTGCAGGTAATGCTAATTCTTTACCTGACTTTCTCACTCGTGAATTTTTGTAGGGAGAAAGACAAGGAGGGGCCGATCACCCCTCATTAAAGGGTTAGAATGACACCCCAAAGGGGTGCTTTCACTTTTAGAGGAAGAAGAGGTAGAGGCCAACCTAATGTGGCTTCACAAAAATTTATAAATTTACAACAATATTTATATGGAAGTCCAATGACCTCTACATCAGAAAATAAATCCCCTCAATCTCCTGATTTACAAATTCAAGAAGTCATAGAATTTGCGCAAAAAATAACGAAAGAAAAAATCCTTTTAATCAATTTAGAGAATTATGAAATTAATGATCCTTGGAAAATCCAAGAGAGATTTGGGCACAATTGCCTACGCTCAAGATAATCTTGATCGAGAAGAATATGAGACAATCATCACTTGATTACAATGTGTTGAAATTCAACATAATTATAATGGGCTAAATAATTTTATTGCATATAGCAAGACGACAATAGATCGCATCTTGCATCAACGGGATTGGGATTTAACTCATTTCCAGTCTAAACAGTTTGAATTTATTCATCCTGTAAGTAATAAAAAATATCATTTTTTTTAATTACTGGACATATGTCCAAGATATGAATAGAGTTTTTTTGCTCATCAATCTAAGGCATAAACATTCTTCGTTTTTTGTGTTAATGTCTGAAATTTTGAATAAAGAAATACCAAATTTGTTTTTAGAATGGTGGGAAAATTTTGGAGCCACCAATGAAATTCTTCCATAACTCATCAATGATCTCTATCCAACGTGGGTTAACTCTTCTCCTCAGCTCAGCAAAATAAAAAATGAAATATTAGCCGATGGAATGTGTGAATTATTATTCTTCTGTCAAGCACAACTTTCATGGATTTTTGCTTGGAATCTATGTCATCAACAAGGTAGAGTCAACGTCAAAGGCTTATGGCGTACCTTCTTTAACAAATGATGGTCACAAATCGTTGTTATTGATAAAATAATTCAAATTAATAAAGTCATTAATTCTAATATTGAAAACAATCGAGAACAGAGATCTCAAAAATTTTCACTTAAGGAAATTCATGATCAAATCAAAAGAAAATAACCTCAAAAAATCTTCGGATCAAATCAAACAAAGAATACAATAACTTTGTCAGAAACAGATGAAAGAATTATTTTCAAAAGATGACATGTCAGTCTCTAATCAAGGGTCAGAAGACGAAGAAAATTGGAAGTGAATGGTGACCCACCTCAGCTCAAATTAATGACAGAATATTATAATGGACCTCCACTGAGGTCACTTCAGAAGAAATTATGGGTAATAATGGCGGTGGATGAAATAGTATCGGTTGGTGGAATAGTGACTGCAATAATTCTGGTTGGTGTAATAGTATTTTGAAATAATTTTCTGGTTTATGTCACATTCAACGGATGTATTATCTTTTGTTTAATTATATTGTATTAAGTCTGAAGTCCATCCTCTATTATAAATAGGGGTCTTGTTTTCTTTGTTGGTGTGCAAATTTCCTTCAAGTCCTTTCATTGTAATATAGAAACGTCTGTTTGGTGTGCTCTTCAAGTCTTGTGCTATGTAAGTTCCTACTATTTTTAATATATATTTTTGTTTTTATTATATCCTGATTTTAATTGGTATCAGAGCCAGGATATAATAAAAAAAGAAATATATATTAAAATGGGATAAGATTCCAATTAAAAGGAAATCGATATTTTGCAGAGGCCTAAATATCGATTTCCCATGCGCTATGCCCCATGATGAGAGTCTGCGTCATATGTCTAAATATTCGAGAACCCAGCACCACTGGGAATCGATCCCGTAACTTGAGGGGACGTACAGCGAACCCTGCCAACAAACAGGTCATGACTTGCAGCACACACACACACACATATTCATACATAAATATATAAACATACATACATACATATATATATATATATATATATATATATATCATAGATTGGTTCTTAATAATGATGAGAAAACATACCAGCGCTCTAAAATTGGTGAGACTGAGTATAACTTGCTCTGCAAAATCTTTCCTAACTCTTGCTAATATACATAAATAAAAATATAATTTAAGACATGTTTATTTCTAAAGATTGGAACAAGTCTAGATTTAGTATGTGATTATACAAAAAAGTTAGAGAGATTATTCTCGAGGCTAGATTCTAGAATATAGAAACTAATAATTTAAAAGTTAGAAGTCCAATAATAAAGATGTTAAAATTAGTGGATGACTATAAGCGATGAATTATGGGTTATATTTGTTATGCAATTGATAGAGTAGAAGATACAATCAGTGATTCATTTGGAGGAGATAAAGATAAATTTGAGCCTCTAAAAATTTGATGCCTCGGCCCTCCTCGAAAAGAAGAAAATGAAAATGAGTAATAAAGGAAGTTTACTATGAGGTTCTGAATTAAATTTTCAAAAGGCGGATAAAATAATATATAAGATACTACTCAGAGATTTAATCCTTATTTTGTGAGGTTAAGATCTAGGATTTGATATTTCTCATAAGCGAAGTCTCTATGGTTAATTACCTCTTCTGAAAATAAGAGAACACTTTTAATTAAGACTAGTCCTCAGGCGTTAAGTATTCAAACTTAGCATATAGTAGCAAGATTCAAAATTTTAAATTATGAAATTATCATTATGAGCTTAGAATGTATTGTGGCAAAATTAATAAAGAAAATGATCTGGATTCCATGACTTCATCATACAGGGTTGTCATTGTCCTTGGTCTGCGTAGTTAGATGAGATAAATGATCCAATCTAAAAAAAAGATCCTTATCAGCAGTCATGAATTACTGCGTCCAAGTGGACCTTATAGACCTGGGGTAAATGTTTATTTAAGTATACAAATTTAAGTCAACCCAAACTTACAAAGTATTTCGTATCCTATTAGGTATATCTCATGATTCACAAATTAAACAGGCAAAATACCATTGGTGAACATATGGGTTACGCTGTGATTGTTCTATAGTGGAATCTATTGGGTCAAACTATTAGGTCAAAGGCTCTAATTGTAACTAGTTCAATAATAGAGCCCTTGTGCAAATTTATGCAAATAAAGGACTCAACCCATATCCTTACTGAGAAAATTATTTTAAGTGAATGTAATAGTAAACAAGATATGACATTCACTCTTATGAGTTCGAGTTAACCTCAAATTTGTCACTCTGACAAATAGATGTATGTTGCTCTTAGCATTTTAATGATAATTTTTATTTAAATAGTTTTAGATTTTATATTTTTTTAATTTTATTTTATAAATAGAACACCTTCTGTTATGATGTGCGAAAAAATATGCTCATCATTGGGGAGTTGATCATTTTGAATATTGTTTACTTTGTCCCACTTACACAGGATCAGACTCACAATCTAAATCAATTGAGTTAAAAAAAAATTAAGCTTAATTTTAAAAATAGGCCATTCCGATTGAGTTTTACGTTCAACATGACTATCATCGAGGGATTTAATTGGAGTTCTTATATTGGAATATGATTTTATTTAGTTACTTGAGCCTTCAAAAAGACATTATTTATCACAACCTGACCTGATAGCTTATAATTAACAAAGTCAGGAACTGTGGTTGAACAATATTAACTTTTCTTTTAAAATTATACAATAAATCATCATAGTTTTTAATAATAACAGGAGTCATTATAAATCATAAAGTAATTACACTGTAATCAAATCCAACCAAAACATCATAGTCTGAAGGTTAAAAATATCGTAATCCAACCAATAACAATACAACATTAAATCTAAAATAAACAGTACAGGAAACTAGAACCATAACCAGTAAGTTACTCTCTAGTATCAAAAGTCATGTAAATAAAATCATTCAGGCTAATTGTTAATGTTTTGAGTGAATAGGCAAAAATGAATTTTTTCTTTACCTTTATTTCAATAAATAATAGTCTGTACAATCTAATTTCGGTACATAACAATTTGTACAATCTATTTTAGGTAGTTTAATAATACATATTACTAATCAAAATATTCAGCTAAAAAGAAAATATCTGTGCAATAAAAATAAGGAATTTAATCCAGCAATTCAAAGAAGGAAACTCTTAATCATGTCGATTTTGATTTATTCTTGATTGATATACCCCTCAAATTGATGTTGACTGATCAAGAAACATCAATTTGTCAATAAAGAACTTGATGGCGCTGTCGAGAAAAAGTCTTAGTAAATATATCGGTCATTTAAAGATGAAAAGAGATATGAGGAAGAGAAATAACACCCATATCATAGGCTTCTCGAATAGAATAACAGTCCACTTCAATGTGTTTCGTGCACTCATGAAAGACAGGATCAGCAGTAATCTACATAGCACTAGTATTATCTGCATAAAAAGAAATATACTCAAAATGAGGAAAACAAAGCTCAGCCAACAAGCCCCGAAGCCAAATGATATCAGAACAAGCAAAGAACATAGCACGATATTCAGACTCAATAGATCACTTAAACGTTCAATCTTGTTTCTTACTTTTTCAGGAAAGAAAAGAGTTGTCGAGAAATATACACCAGCCAGTAATAAATTGATGTGTATCAGAACAAACAACTCAATCATCACTATAGGTTATTATGCGAATAGAAGATTCCGCAGAAAAGAACAAGCCACAATGAGAATGACATTTCAAATACTTAACAACACGTCGAACTAAAGCCAAATGAAGATGAGTAGATGTCTGCATAAATTGACTAACTTGTGTCGGTCGCCAGAATAGGAGTCCCGACGCTCGGTTTTAAAAGGTGTTTAATATATATATATATATATATAATTTGGAAAAAGTGATATTTTAATTTTTTGAAAATACGAGACCAATCTGATCTTATATCTGTAATAGTTTAAATGATTGAGCACAATACCGCAAATAATATATCTACCTCGAAGGATAGATATACTACTTGTTGGTGGTACTCGATTAAATAAACTAAAGAATTTATAACATCCGTTTTAGTCTGCGAAAAAATCATTTTTTATGTTAACCGACAAGTTCCCCTACTTAATATAAAAAATTAAATAAGGTTTATATTAAGCTGGGTTCTTAAAGTTTCCTATAAGGGCAAGCCCTTAAAGTTAATTACATCTTAAATAACCGAGTTCACCTAAGAAAATTCTCGAGTTAAATCAGAGAATATTGTCTTCAAGAATTTCAAGGGGTGGGACTTTTTAAAAGATCGGACCATAGGAGTATCGAAGGGGAATTGTTCAAATTTGGAACATTGTTATGGAATCCAAAGGAGGAGGAACTAAAGATTGTCACAGATTCAAGGAGAACATTGGTGACTTCCCAAGCTATCATATGGTTTATCTTCAATTTCGAGAAAGAAAAATTATTTAAATGTAGGTCCTAACTAATAATATATCTACCTCAAAATCCTAAAACGAGTCAGAGCTTAAATTGCACAACGTAATTGTGCAAAGGCCTAAAGATGAGTTGAGGATTTATGTCGCACAAGGCAGACGACCTTGAAGTCCTGTGAATTCTAAGGGAAGATGTGTTGTTGTAGATCCTCATGCTATTGTAGATTGTTGTTGTAGAAGGTTGCCCGCAAAGCTACCTCCAAGCTCCTCGGCAAAGTAGGAGCCCTAAAGTCTAAGGTTTGAAGGTTTAAATGACAAGTTCAAGTTCAATCAGGAGGGTGTTAAAGTTGATTAGAGCGACACCGGTTAAGATCACATGGTTCCTTCGTTCCGGTATCAATATTTTCTTTTGAATTTACTCAGCTTAAACGAGTTGTTAAACTCATTTAAATCAGGGAGATCTCATTAGCAATTGTGGGTTATCTCCTTCGAGAGACTCCCGTAAATTCAAAAGGACGTTTTAAGTTTATTGATATTTCAAAAGATTTATGGTTACCTTTGAAACAATTTGTTTTAGATTTTTGAAAATATTGGTTAATTTTTTAAAATGGTTTTGATTTTTGCAAGTGCACAATCAGGCATTTATAATATCTTGCAGCGAAAGTACATTGCATAAAATAAAATGACAGAAATTAAATAACAATGTAAAAGTGTATCTGTCATCTTCTCGACATTCCCGCTGAAAGATTAGCTTTAGCAACACGTATATAATTTTGCAAAAATTTAAATAAATTGCAAGAGTAGATGAAGGTGTAACAACCAAAACCTCAAACCATTACTCAGTGAGTCCCGAAAGATCTTAGTGGATGATTTCCTAGAACAAAAATATAATAAGTTCAATCATCCTTCAAAATATTCAAGAGATATTAAAATGTTCAGGACACGACCCTGAACAACTTTTAAAATACTTTGAAACGTTTTGAGTTCATTTTGAACTTATTATATTGTTCCATTAATCATCTCAAAATTAAATTATCTCATTGTTTGGTGAACTTTGATATTTCAACTATCCCAAGGAAAGTAGGTAAGCACTTAACATTTCATTTGACAATTATATGAATAGGTACCCCGAAAGGCAAGTCCAAAGTCATTACGGATCTTAATGTCCAAAGTTAAAGTAGAGCAGGACATAAAGTGTTTGAAAGTGTTTATTAATCAATTAAGTCCATATTTTCTAATCTCAATTAAGACAAATCTATCATATCAAACCTGGTTCATTATTAAGCCCTCTTAATTTCAATTTTTAAAGTAGTTTAAAATAATTAAATGTTGAATAAAATGGGATTTCAATTCTCATTAATATCAGACTTAGCATCCAACATTAATTAGTAGGCTTTAAATGAGTGAATTATTATCTTCATAACTTAAGTCCAATACTTTAGGAAAATCATAATAATTATCAAAATTACAATTTTACCCTTATCATGAAAAGGAATGACAAATTGGTTTCTACCTCTTAGCCCATCATATTTCAAGCAACTAAGAGATTTTATTATAATCAATATTGCCCATTTACCCTTAAATTAATCCTAAAATTTAATTAAGGCATTAAAGATCCAAAATTAACATTTTGCTCCAGGGGCTCTCTATCCTATAACTTATCAAATGAGACTCAAGTGACCTTGCAATTTTCATGAAAACCCACTCATGAGTTAATTAAAATATCAGAGGAGAACAATGTGATCTTTTGAATTTTTTTATTTAATTTATATAATTATTTTAATTCAAAACTAGGATTTTTTTTTCAATATTAATTTATGTAATTAATCAAAATAAGATTTTTTATCATGAGAGAATTTTAGAGGTTCATCTAGGTCATAAGAACACCTTGATAAAATTTTGATTTTTCAAATTATATTTTAATTATTATAATTATTTAATGATTTTTACAGATTACAAAATATATTTTGATTTTGAAAATTACCTTTTATATTTTTATTAAATCTCCTTAAGTTCAGGGAACTTAGAGAAACAAATTTCATATTTCAACGATTTATATTTTGATTATTATAATTATTTAAATGAGAAAATAAGAAAAATACATCTTAGGCCTTTAAAATTTTATTTTTTTTAAATTTAGAAAAATTAGGAAAAATATTTCAATGAGTCCCAAGTGATCAAGAAGTAATTAGGACATTTTGAACCATTTTCGTATTTTTGAAATTTTTTAATCATTTTTAATTATTTTTAATTCAAAATATAGCTAAAAAATAAACTGTTTATTTAAAAAAAATTATTTTTCCTAAGTGTTCCTAATCACAAAGAACTCAGAAAATCATTTTTCATAATTTTACTAAGTATATTTAATTTAATATAATTATTTTTGTACAAAAATGACATTTTACTTATGAAATTAACTTTAGTGCTTAAACTTAATCAAATAAATTTAAAATTTTTACAGTGAGAACATGATTTTTCTGCACTATGTGAAATTTATTTTATTAATTTTTTAATAATATTTATTTTAAATAATTTAATACAAGTTTTAGGCATTTAGCTAGCTATAAAAATATAAAAAATTATCCAAATTATCCTGACATTTTTCCTAAGTTTCTCTGACCATAGGAAACCTATTAAAATTCATTCCATAATTTTTCAAGTGATATTTTAATTTATATAATTAATTTAAGACAAAATAGTCATCCAAGCTTGGAATTAGGGTTACATGCAAAGAGATGCTCTCTGACCTTATAAAAATCAGAGAACATCCCCTCTGTCATGAGAAAGGAGCCCCCAAAGTTTCAAACTTTGATGAATAATATTTAATCAATTAAAATTAAAACACCTCAGAGACTATTTAATTAATTAAAAATTAGAGACTCACAAATAATTTTTATTTTTTTGTCACATTATTCTTCGCTGTTCACTGAGCAAGAGGATATTTTTAGTTTATTTTTATGATTTTTTTATGCAATGATATGAAGTTTTGAAGTTCTGGCATTTATTTAAATCAATAAATCTTATTTTCCTACTTAACCCATTCAGCGGCCACGCAATCCCCGTACGCGTCGAGTTTTCCACGCGACTCTCTTTGATTTGGCGCTGCCAGCCACCTCAGCATCACGCGTCCCGCGGTTTGATTACCATATCCTCATCCGGCTTGATCTCATCCGTTCATCCACTACAGGTGTGATCGGACAGCTCCTAGTCATCGTCCCCAACTGACCTAACTCGTAAGTCGTTCAACTTCAAACCCTAAGATCTCTTTTGATACTCAATCAAATCACATGGGGTTTGTTCCTACACCTTCAGCTACTCAAGACGAACACATTTATACAGTTACAATGCTATAAAATCAAACTTTTCTTCATAATTGGTGAAATCGAACTCAAAATTAGGGTTAATGGTTTATACATTTGCCCAAGAGGCGAGGTCTCGATTGAGTGCTTGTGAAAGCTTCCTTGTGAGCTGGAGAACCTCCACCAAATGTCTGTTTGAGTTGAAATAGGGTCTAGTTATGAGTTCAATGAAAAGGTGGAACGACCTTAATCCAGAGGTGGGTTAGAGTGCTCAGGACCAAGGAGTTTTGATGGCAAACTTCTTCGTTTAGCTCAGGGAAGCTAAAGGAAGAGTCAATTTAGAGTTTCAAAACGTTTGGATCAAGTGACAGAAAACCCCTGAATTTTGAACTCAAAATTGAGCTCTCACAGAGGGATTCAGAAGAGGAAGATTGATGCTAATGATAGCATAGATGACAATGACACGACTTCAAGAGAAGATTTAATTCAAGTTCCATGTGGGTCAATTACTAGATGTCATTCAAAGAGGGTGAAAGAAGCTCTTAATGAATTAGTCCAGGAGGCTTGGACTCAAGTCAATTCATGGGGATCTAAGGAGAAAGAGCCACAAAGATTTGACAACTTATTCCAAGTCTAAGGATAAATGAGTTATATTATTATTGTTGGATATTGTGTATTTCTTATTGCGGTTTAATAATGGCTTGCATGCCAACTTGATGCAGTTTTTCATTTGTTTTAAAAGATATTTTATCTTCTCTTTTGTTTGCTTGTAAGTTTTAGCTTATATATAGGCCTTACTTCAAATGAGAAAGGGTTTTTTGATTCTTGCCAAAAAAACTTGCATTTGGGTTATCTCCCACGGTTTCCTTAGGATTCCAACGGAACTCTAAGCCATCGCCTAAGGACTTCTTTCTGGACTTATCAAGTGGATTTCCACCCATTTTGTGGCGTCTTCCATTGTACCAAGATCCTTTCCTCACGTCAAGCATAAAGTGACGGTCTTATACCAAAGTTTTTGTTTGTCTTGAGCATTGGGTCAAGGTTGACCTCCATCCATCCATTTTACCGCCAGGTTCTACCTATATTTCGGTTTGTTTCAGACTTGGAATGGTTTTATTGTTTGGTTTTTTTTGCATCTCATAAAAATTTCCATCAATTCTTCTCAGTGCATAACACATCCGGTTTTCTAATAAGAACATCAATCCCCACGATCATGTCTTGCATATATGAACATTAATTTGGTATCAGAGCCTCATGGTTCTTGAACACATAATTTTCTTGTTGGGCTTTTCTGTTTTTGTTAGATTCTTTTTTTTAGGTAATTAATGAGATTAGTTATTTTCTTGTTTCTTATGTCCAATTTTTCGCATATGTCCGATTTTACAAAGTAATCCAATTTGTAATTTCATTTCGTAATTAATTGTTCAATTAACTTCTCTCATAATCATTCATATTCGTGTTCTTGTTAATATTTAGAACGTTATTGCTCATGTGATTATCCTCGTTATTATTCATATCAGTTGTTCTATTTACTATCCAAATTGTCCAAATCAGTGTTCATGTTATTGTTCAAATCATCTTGTTATTGATATTGTATACGATAAATGTTGTTCTTGATGTGAACTTTTTATTTTCATTCTTGTTATTTTCGTTTCTTGAAATACAAATCATCTTGATGTGAACTTGTTATTTTTATTTCTTTGTTGATATTCTTGTTATTTTTGATATCATTTCTTGTTCTTGATATGATTGTCCAAATCAGTTTAATAGTGTTTTTATTTTGATTCAAGATATCAAAATTCGTATTTCATTATCATCATCCCAATGTTTTGCTTAGCATTTCGATTTTTTTTCTTATTTGTGGTGATTTAGAATTTGATTTGAGTTGTTAATTTTGAATTCTTGCTTACCTACCTTCATTGTAAGTCCTCAATCATGTCCCAAACGAATTTTGAAGAAGAGAAAAGGCAAACCGCCGTTGCTAATCTCCAATTTCAAGCATTTGTGAGGGAGTTCAAAGAGAAAATATTTTTCACACTAGGTGTCATGTACAAAACAAGGTATATAGTATGATCATTGATGGAGGAAGTTATAGTAATGCTGCTAGCACTATTTTGGTTGATAAACTAGGTCTGCCAACCATCAAGCATTCCCGGTCTTACAAGTTGCAATGGTTTAATGATAGTGGTGAGGTAAAGGTGAACAAGCAGGTTTTGGTCTCATTCCGCATTGGAAAATATGAAGATGAAGTCTTGTGTGATGTAGTACCAATGCAAGCAGGTCATTTGTTACTAGGCCGACCATGGCAATTTGACCAACGAGTTAAACATGACGGTTTCACTAATAAATACTCATTTGAAGTCAATGATAGAATTATCACTCTTGTGCCAATGATACCAAAGGAGGTCTAAGAGGATCAAGTGAGATTGCAAAATGATTATTGTCAAACGAAAAGGAGTGATCAACATAAAGAGGCTAACCCAAATGAGAAAACGGAAGAAATGGAACAAGTAGCCATTAAGAGAAAAGACGAAAGAAAACAAAAGAATTTTTATGCAAAGGCAAGTGAGATCAAGAGAGCATTATTTTTGAACCAACCAATGATTGTCTTCTTTACAAAGAGGCATTCTTAAACACTAATGAATGTGACAATACTTTGCCTAGTTCTATCATTTCTCTTTTGCAAGAGTTTCAGGATGTCTTTCTTGAGGATATTCCACATGGTTTACCACTCATTCGAGGGATTGAGCATCAAATTGATTTTATACTAGGAGCCACCATTTCAAGCCGTCCAGCCTATAGAAGCAATCTCGATGAGACAAAAGAGTTACAAAGGCAGGTTGGGAAACTAATAAAGAAGGGGTATGTGAGAGAGAGCATGAGTCCATGTGTTGTTCCGGTAATTCTAGTTCCTAAGAAGGGTGGGTCTTGGAGAATGTGCATGGATTGTCGAGTCATCAACAATATTACGGTAAAGTATAGACACCATATTCCTCGCTTAGATGATATGCTAGATAAGTTACATGGATCTTGTGTGTTTTTTAAGATTGATTTTACAAGTGGATATCATCAGATTATGATGAAAGAAGGCGATCAGTGGAAAACTGCTTTTAATACAAAATATGATTTGTATGAAAGGTTAGTTATGCATTTTCGTTTGACTAATGCACCTAGTACTTTCATGAGACTAATGAACCATGTTCTACGAGCATTTATTGGAAAATTTGTTGTGGTTTATTTCGATGATATTATGATCTATAGCAAAAACTTGAAGAATCATGTTGAACATTTAAAACTTGTTTTAGATGTTTTGAGAAAAGAAATGTTATTTGGTAACTTGGAAAAGTGTACATTTTGCACCAATAAACTATATTTCTTAGAATTTGTTGTGAGTGCGCAGAGTATACAAGTTGATGAAAAAAAGATGCGTGCTATACATGAGTGGCCTAGTCCCACTATTATAAACAATGTTCGTTGTTTTCAAGCACTTGCTAGTTTCTGCTGACGGTTTGTGAAAGACTTTAGTAGCATGGCTGCACCACTCGCTGAATTAATCAAGAAGAACGTTGGGTTCAAGTGAGGAGAAGCGCGAGAAAAGGCATTTCAATTGATCAAGGAAAAACTTACCCACACACATGTTTTGACTTTACCTGATTTTTCTAAAACATTTTAAATTGAACGTGATGCTTCAGGTATTGGCATAGGTGTTGTTCTTATGCAGGAGCGAAAACCAATTGCTTATTTCAGCGGAAAGTAGAGTGGGGCCACCTTAAACTATCCAACTTATGACAAGGAGATGTATGCATTGGTTAGAGCCTCAGAAACTTGGCAGCACTACCTTTGGCCTAAGGAGTTTGTGATTCACACTGATCATGAGTCCTTGAAGCACTTGAAAGGTCAACAAAAGCTAAACAAAACGCATGTTCGTTGGGTGGAGTTCATTGAGACATTTCCATATGTCATTCGATACAAGCAAGGTAAGGAAAATGTGGTTGTTGACGCTCTTTCTCGAAGGTATGCATTACTATCTAGTTACCTGGTTTTGAACATATTAAAGATTTATACCTTGATGATGTTGATTTTTGTAGTGAATATCAAGCTTGTGATAAAACTGCTTGCGGTAAATTCTTTAAACATGATAGGTTTCTATTTCGAGAAAATAAATTATGTGTGCCTAAAAGTTCTTTGCGAGAATTGCTTGTACAGGAATCTCATTGAGGGGGATTAATGGGACATTTTGGAGTTGCAAAGACTTTAGCTATTTTGCAGGAACACTTCTATTGGCCACACATGAGACGGGATGTCGAGAGGATTTGTGGTAGGTGTGCCACATGTCGACAAGCTAAATCTCGAGTGCAACCCCACAGTTTGTATACTCCTTTACCAATTCCTAATGCACCTTGAATTGATATTTCTATGTACTTTGTGCTAGGTTTGCCTCTGACTAAACGTGGTAGAGATTCAATTTTTGTGGTGGTGGATCGATTTTCCAAAATGACACATTTTATTCCATGTCACAAACTGTTGATGCTTCTAATATTGCAGATTTGTTCTTTATGGAGATTATAATATTACATGGTATGCCTAGAACAATTATTTCTGATAGAGATCCTAAGTTCTTCAGTTACTTTTGGAAAACCTTATGTTGTAAGTTTGGAACCAAATTGTTATTTTCTACTACTTGTCACCCGCAAACGATGGTCAATTTGAAGTAGTAAATAAGACTTTGTCTAGTTTGTTAAGGGCAATCATAAAGAAAAATATCAAAATATGGGAAGATTGTTTACCACGTGTTGAGTTTGCTTATAATAGGGTTGTTCATTCTGCTACTAAATTTTCACCTTTTGAAATTGTTTATGGTTTTAATCCTTTAACGCTATTTGATTTAATTTCATTGTCTGCTTCTGAGCATGTTAATTTGGATGGTAAGAAAAAGACTGAATTTGTAAAGCAAATACATGAGAAGGCACGACTGAATATTGAACAAAGAACAAAGCAATATGAAAAGCATGTCAACAAGGGGCAACACAAAATGATCTTTGAATCTAGAGATTGGGTCTGATTACACATGAGAAAGGAAATATTTCCAAAACAAAGACATTCCAATCTACTTCCAAGAGGAGATGGTCCTTTCCAAGTACTTCAGTGTATCAATGACAATGCCTACAAGTTGGATCTACCAGGTAAGTATAATGTGAGTGTCACTTTCAATGTTACTGATTTAAGTCTTTTTGATGCAGGCACTGATTTGAGGACAAATCATTTTCAACAGGGGAATGATGCAAATGATACCATGGATGGAAATGACAGGACTTCAAGAGAAAATTTAATTCAAGTTTCATGTGAGCCAATTACTAGATGTCAAGCAAAGATGGTGAAAGTAGCTCTTAATGGATTAGTCCAGGAGGCTTGGACTTAAGCCAATTCATGGGGATTTAAGGAGAAAGAGCCACAAAAATTTGTCAACTTAATCCAAGCCCAAGGATAAATGAGTTATAGTATTATTGTTTGATATTTTGTATTTTTAATTGCGGTTTAATAATGACTTGCATGCCAACTTGATGTAGTTTTTCATTTATTTTAGAAGATATTTTATCTTCTCTTTTGTTTTCTTGTAAGTTTTAGCCTATATATAGGCCTTACTTCAAATGAGAAAGGGACTTTTGATTCTTGTCAAAAAAACTTGCATTTGGGTTGTCTCCCACGATTTCCCTAGGATTCCAACGAAACTCTAGGTCATCGCCTAAGGAGTTCTTTCACGATTTATCAAGCATATTTTCACCTCGTTTTTCATGTCTTCCATTGTACCAAAGTTCTTTCCTCACAGTCAAGCATAAGGTGACAATCCTTATACCAACTTTCTTGTTTGCATTGAGCATTAGGTCAAGGTTTACCTCTATCCATCCATTTTACCGTCAGGTTCTACCTATATTTTGGTTCGTTCCAGTCTTGGAACGGTTTTATTGTTTGGTTTTTTTTTTTTCATCTCATAGAAATTTTCATCAATTCTTTTCGGTTTTGGAACAGCACATTAGATTTTCTAATAATAACATCATTCCCCACGGTCCTGTCTTGAGCTCAGGAGTTCTTGAAAAATTTCTGGAAGCAATTTGACAGTCTCCCCAATGAAATTGATGAGTTCTCTCTTCAGCCATGGGAGAGGGAGTTTAAATAGAGGAGCTTGGGGTGGCTAATTGGGCTTCAATTCAGGTTCAATTAGCAGCTTATGTGGAGGGTTGAAGAGTGTCAAAGACCAACTAGAATGATCCAGCTTCGATGGGTGAAATGGGCTTAATTTAAAACAAGGTGGCTTTCGATTTTGGGGTTTTCCGGCCACTAGGTCGGCCGGCAGGGCCAGGGATGGTAGCCAGAGAAGTCAGGTGAGCCAGGAGAGGATTAATGATGATTAACTCTGAACTGTTAAGGCTGATTGCAAAAATATCTTGGATTAAGACAAATATGGGAAGAGATCCCCTAAATTTAGAGCATGGGTTCAATTTTGGGCATTTTGTCTTGAAGTTGAATTTGGGTTGGGCTAATCATGGCATTGAATTGATTGGCTAAAATGGTGCATATGATTGTCACAAGGAGTTTAGAAAGAGAATTAAGTGATTTTGAGTTGAATTGGAAGCTCAATTTGATAGAATTTAACTCGTGGCCAATTTTGGTGCATTTGGGTTAGCCTTAGGTTTGGATTGGGCTAGGGCTTTGCTTAGACCCAATTGATGGTTAAAATTGGTAAGAGTTTTGAATACCAATTGAGTGAAAATTTTGGAGTTATGAAGTTCAATTCGGTGGAATTTGGAGTTTAGGGAAAAATTGGTGGTTTTAGTCCAAAGTTGAATTTGAGCGAGATTAGGGCTTAACCAACGCCAATTGAGGGTTCAATTTGATGTGGAGGAGTGTTGTAAAGAGTTTAGAATTTAAAATTGGGGCAATTGGATAGGTTTGGGGATTCAATTTGATGAAATTTTGGCTTAGGGTCAAATTGGAGATTTTGAATTGGGCTTAGGATTTAGGTTTAAAATTAGGTCCACTTGAACTTGGATTTGGTTTCAATCAATTTTAGGCATGATGAATTTGAATTTAGAATTGAAATTGGGAAAAATTGGGATAAAATTGATAGACATTGGGGGTGAATTGAGGTAATTGGACCTTTAAAGCAATTTGGGGCTTTTGGTCAAAATTGGTCAAAATGGTTAAATTGGGCTCAATGGTGGTTCAAATTGGTTTTGGAGACATTTGAAATGATTTTGAAGGTTTTGGGACAATTTGTGTCACCAGGGGTATTTTTATAATTTTGGCAAAATCAGGGGTATTTTGGTAATTTTGAAAAAATTTTGGTGTTTTGGGCAATTTGGGTGGTTTCAAACAGTTTGAAATGATTTTTGAACAAAGTTGGGTATTTTGGGAAATTTTTGGGATTTTGATCAAATTTAGGGTTTCAATGGTAGTTTGTTAAATTGGGGTAGGGGTTTTGGAGGCAAAAAACTAACTTGGGTATTTTAGTAGGAATAGGGTTATCAACCACAGAACCATCCTACTTGAGCCATGGACCAATAGAATTCTCTACTTTGGGCCCTTCATGTACTAGTCTCATCTAAACACTAGCCTAGGGCTAGTGGTTTAAGGGACTATCTACATGAGTTTCCCAAAAAGTTAAGGGACCAACTAAGCATATTTGACTAAAGCCTGAGGTTGTGTGTAAATGGGGGGTATCAAGTGTGTGTGTGAAACTGACCAAGGCCACACCATCCATGGTCCATCCTAAGGCCAAAATCCTATGGGAACTCCCCATTGAGCTCTCACATACTGGCTCCGCCTACTAAATGTTAGAGATTATGACCAATATGTAGAACTTTAAATTAAGCAAAGAAAGGTTTAGAGTTTTTAATGGTGAGAGTTCATTTACTAGTCTTTTAGGAATAGTCAACGGGAAAGTATTATGGCTAAACTCCAGGCTACTAAGGAGAAAATTAGACCTCAACCAAAAGTGAGGTCTACAATTTATTGTACAGCAAATGAGATATCAGGACGTGTGATGATTAGATAATTGAGACTCCCAACAAGTTGTCGATACCGAGATAGATCAGAGAGGAAGTCACCATCATTTCGTTGAAATTTAAGATTCAATTCCAAAGGAGTATTAACAGGACGACCCTCTTGGAGCCCAGCCAAAGCAATGAGTTACTTAGTGTAGTTATACTGGTAAAGAAAAATACCCAATAGATAGAAGTGAACCTCAAAACCTAAAAAATAAATTAAAGATCCCAAATCTTTCATATAAAAAAACCCTGAAAGCGTTTTTGTAACTGAGACATCAATTGAGTATCAAATTATGTGATGACAATATCATCAACATAGACTAATAACAACACAATACCCTTTTCAGTTTTGCAAAAAAATAATGCAGAATCATAACGACTTTGAATAAAAGATAAGCTAAGAAGAGTAATGCGAAATTTTGCAAACCGGGCCCATTAAGCCTGTTTCAAACTGTATAGAGATCGTTTAAGCTTACAAACATCGTGTGATGGTGTAGAAAACAAGCCTGGAGGATTCAGATAGATATCTTCTTTGAGAACCCCGTGCAAAAATGTATTCTTAACATTCATCTGTCGGAAGAAACAATTTTTAGACGCAGCAATACATAGAACAAGCTAGAAAGTTTTCATTTTAGCCACAGGTGCAAAGGTCTCTTCATAATCAATCTCATATTTCTGTCAATTGTCAAGAGCTACCAATCTTGTCCTATGGCTATCAAGGAAGACATCAGATCAGAGCTTAAGAGAATAAGCCTATTTACGGTCAATGGGTTTAACGTCTGCATGACATGAAATAATATCCCATGTGTGACTATCTTGAAGTGTCCAAAGTTCCTCTTGCATGGCTTTTATCCAACAAGTCTATTTAGCAGCCTGAGAATAAGATGTGTCGACTTGATCCTCGAAGAATCATTGGAGCATTTTCAGAAGCCGAGTCGGGAAGGGCTGGAGGTGAAGGTCGGGCATCGTGCGTAGACAAGGTCAGGTTTGAATCGTTTATCAAAATAAGAATTGTCAAAATGGGGAAGTATAACAGTGTCAAATGTCGAAAGATGATGCTGAAAATAGTATTCATGTTCAAAGAAAATCATATCCCGAGAGATACGCAATCAATTATTAATCGAATCATAACACACAAAACATTTATGATGATGACTGTAACCCATAAAAACACATCGATCAGACTGCGATGCAAGCTTATGACGTTTATGAGCAAGTAAATGAATAAAATAAACACATTTGAAAGTATGTAGCATGTGATAATTAGGATGCTTACCAAAAATTTGATAGTATGGAGAATCAAACTTCAATTGTTGATCAGGTAAACTACAGTAGATAAAGCTTTTGCTCAAAACTTAACTGAAATAAAAGATTCTAACAGCAATATGTGCACCATATCCAATAGATGACGATATTTACGTTCTGTGACTCCATTATGCTGAGGTGATGAGGACATAACGTTGTGAGACAACACTTTTGCTATGAAAAAATACTTAAAACTCATGAGACATGTATTCACCACAATTGTCAATCTGTAATACAAGTAGAGAACTGGTTGTTAATATATGCAACAAAGATTTGAAATAAGTAAAAACTTCTACTTTGGAATGCAAAAAATTGATCAATGTGAATCGGCTGTAATCGTCAATAAATGTCACAAAATATTTATACTGAGCATGTGAAATAACCGGTGTAAATCCTCAAACATCACTATGAATAATGTGAAAACATTCATTGGCACGAGTGCCCAAAATAGTAAAAGAAAATGTCTTACTTTTGTCTAATTTACAAGAACGATCCATTAATAAGCTTTTATCTGTAAGACCAAAAACACCACTTTGTAATAAATGATTCTAAACAACATTATTTGGATGACCTAATCGTCTATGTCACACGTCAGCTTTATTTTCAACAACTGAATATCCTAATGACAAAATCCGAGGGATGGAAAGTTGTAATGAAAATAACGTTTCACTTTATGCCCATTCTCTATCACTTTCCAGACACCTGCACAATATAACCATCACGAGAAAAGTCTGTGTCATAGTTATTATCCACCATTTGACCAACAAAAAGTAAGTTCATAGATAATTTAGGAGAAGCCAAGAAATGTCAGAAAGCAGAGTTAATATCACCAACTGTCATAATTGGAATATTATTTCCATCAGCAACCTGAATATATTGAGTATCAGTACACGGGCATTGAATATGTAATAAATCAGATGTGTCAGTCATATGATTTGTGGCTTTAGAATCAACAAATCAAAGAGAAAGAATATAAGTAGTAGTCTTACCTTTCTCTTGAAGACTAAGAGCAAAAAAGGCAGAGAGAATCATCTGTTAAACCATATCTGGTGTGAAAACAGATTGATTATTGTCGATAGTTGTAAATGCCGAAGCGGGATTGTGAGAGTCGGATACAATAGCATTAAGAGCTTGTGATTTGCGATTTTGAGGCCGTGTAGGACACTCCTTAATAATATGTTTGTTTTTTCTTGCAGTAATTACATAATTTCTTGCTACATTGATGAGCAATATGTCAAAATTCTTTGCAGCTATAAGACTGTTTTGCTTTCTTCACTCGGGTTTGAGCAGCATATGCAACACTAACTATTTTTTATAATCCACCAATTAAACAGATAGTGGTTTGTGTCGTTAATCTTTATTTTTTGTGTAGTAATTCACTGAAACATACATCCAAACAAAAAATCAGATCTCTAATCAGCAACCTAGTCTGAACAGTTTCAAATTCAGGCTCAAGCTTCATCCAAAATTGATCGCAGCGACTCACTTCATGAATAACTTGAAGATAAGCTAAGCTCTCCTTTGACACATTAGCATAGATAATGTCAGAATATTCGCTTCATAAATTTAGAAAGCAAGAATAATATTGTTCAATTAAGAGATTACCTTGACTATAATTACTCATATCAAGTTTCAATTGAAAGCGTATTGTTGTATTATCTTGATTGTAGACGTGTTTCAAGTATTCTCACATTTCTTTAGTCATAACAAAAGATCATAAATTATTCATCATATGAGCTTAAATAGATCCAAAAATTCAAAAAACAATCTAATCATCCTTTGCCTCCCATTGACCAAGATATTTTGGCTCTATAGGTGTTGGGGAAGACACAACAATATGACTCCAAAGCTACTTCCCTTTCAAAAACATCATAAGCCGAAATTCACATGCGACATAATTCTTTCCTATAAATCTAATAGCTAAGATTTCAGAAAACATTCTAAATAAAATTATGACTCACAAGTTGATTACTAAGAATATTGTTGATCTAAATCCGCGTGAATAGCGACGAGTGGTTGTGGCGGTGCGCGAAGGACAAAGATTGTCTAGAGCAAGGGCTCGGTGTAGGACAATAATATTCGGGCTCGACTTAATGTGCTCAGTTCAAATAAGAAAAGTCGAAGGGAGAGAGTCTTTGAGCAGCAGGTTGTTCAGCGNATTCTAAATAAAATTATCACTCACAAGTTGATTACTAAGAATATTGTTGATCGAAATACGCGTGAATAGGGACGAGTGGTTGTGGCGGTGCACGAAGGACAAAGATTGTCTAAAGCAAGGGCTCGTGTAGGACAATAATATTCGGGCTCGACTTAATGTGCTCAGTTCAAATAAGAAAAGTCGAAGGGAGAGAGTCTTTGAGCAGCAGGTTGTTCAGCGTGAACAGCGAAGGGTCGTCCCGTAAATAACAGGAAACCTTGTCATCAAAAATTCAAGACGAGGATCGAATCTAGTGAGTCCTACCTACAAACGAAGCAAACGAAGCCAACGGAAGTAAAATGTAGAGACAAACAGATGAAATCGAAGACGGAGCAGACGAAGTAGAACGAAGACGATGTAGGTGAAGTCAAGCGAAAGTGCAGAACAAGTAGATGGAGCAGGCGCAGTAGACGGATCAGACAAAGCAATAATCAGTCAAGGTAGAAGATCAGGCGAAACAGACGAAGCAGGCGAAGCAATCCAGAAGACCGAACAGCCCGGTCGAGCGAACTAAACGAACAAACGAAGCAGTCTAGGCAAGTGGACGAGCAAACGAGCAGTCTAGTCCAGGCCAGCTATCCAGACGAAGCAGACGAGTAGTCCAGATGAGACTCTCGGAGATTTGCAGTCGAAGATGAACAAACAATTCTAAAGTTGAAGACACAAAAGATTCAGACGGGAACGATTCGACGTGGCTCTGATACCATGTCAATGTTTTGAGTGAATAGGCTGAATGTCTTTTTTCTTTGCTTTCATTCCAATAAAAATAGTCTGTACAATCTATTTAAGGTACATAATAATCTGTACAATCTATTTTAAGTAGCTTAATAATACATATTACTAATCTAAATATTCAACTAAAAGGAAAGAATTTGTGCAATAAAAGTAAGGAATTTAATCCAGCAATCCAGCAATTCAAAGAAGGAAACTCTTAGGGTCTGTTTGGGGCAGCTGCAGCTTATTGAATAATCTGCTGATAAACTGATTAAAAATAATCTGTTGATAAGCTAAGTGCAATGACTATTACAAATTTTTATCTTTTTGGAAAAGTCAGACCGCTGTCAGAAAGTTCTCACTGCACCTAGATAGGTGCGGTATGAAAAAGTTGTTTTTGGCATTTTGAAAACACATAAGCTGTCAAAACGCAGTTTACACAAACAGATCAGGTGCATTTTCAAAACGCCACCACACCAAATAAGCTGCCCCAAACGGACTCTTAATTATGTTTGATTTCATTTATTCTCGATTGATATCAATCATATCAACCAAGTGATTTGCTTGAAAAAAATAATTAATTTAAATAGTAAGTTTACCGCAACTCAGTGAGCAATTACAACCTTATTATACATTAAATTAATATGCAAATGTTATACATGAATATCCAAAAGAAATGTGTTTCATTAATTAATCAAATTGTAAGCTTTCATTTTAAATTAACATTCCTATTTCTATTTAAAGTATTATAACCTTTCAAGAAAATCACTTCAGGATTACCTTCATACCCAATGGTATCCTCAAAAAATTATATTTATGAGTAATCTCAAAAGTTTGTATCCATAAATAACTTCAAAATTTTGAACCAAAGGGTATATCTTTATCATTTTTTTTATTGTGCACGAGTACAAAAACATCTTCAACTAGTACTATAACGAGATACATCCTACTTGACTTAAATCATTTACATTTCATTTCTTTTTTATATTTATTCATTTAAATCCATTAAACAATCATTTACCCTATCTCGTTTCATTCATTTTTTATTTCAAAGATCCTTTAACTTTCAATATACATATAATTAGAAAGTATATATTTTTAAGACAATAATGCAAGTTCTTTATAAATAAAACATTAATTAATAAACATAAGAAAGCAATTACTCATCTTAACCTTTAAGAGACCTCTACTTATCCCTTTATTCCCACTTGCACAAGCAGATTTGGATCTCTCTCATCCTTTAATTCAATTGTTTGTTAAATCAAAATCACTAAAATTAATTCATAAAATTTTTTATATTAAATTAACCACACCTTTAATTAAACTAGTTTATATAATTAATGCAAAAAACCTATAAATCTTTACCTTCATTTCTTTTGATGTCTTGATTTGCCACTGCCTCAAATCTCAAAAATTTATTAGCCTTCAATTCTTGATTAATTTAAACTTCACATAATCATTTACATTACCAATTATTTACTTGACAGAAATAAAACACAAAAATTTACCTTCTCCTTTTTATATAAAATCAATAATTTATGCTTCTCAATATTACGAAGAGTTCTCAATATCACCCAATTAACTTTAAAGCTCCACCTTGCTCATTTTTAGTTTTGAATTTTAAATTTTCTTAAGCATCAATTTTAGCTTCCAAATCTGTAATTGATTAGTTTGTTTAGCAATTTTTTCAAAGCCAATTTTAAAACTTTTGGTTGCAAAGTTATGTTTTGACTCCGTCCAAATTATGGCAGTATTCAGCAGCCCCTTCCCAAGTTAGGAGGTAATTGGGTGTGATGCCTTATTTATCTTTAGGGAGTCAAGGAGGGGGAGATTTGGGAATTCAAAGAGGTGAGTTCGCCCTATAAATCGTTGCAGTCGGAGACAGACAGAGCAAGATTGAGAGTGAGAGAAAGTGTTTGAGGGTTTCAAACCACTCGAGGAGAAAAGGGGACCGAGCACCTAGAGTAGAGGCGAGTGCAGTGGTAACCAATCTTGACTGCACTTGCGTAGTCGAAAAATAAGAAGATCACAGGCCAAGGAGTTCGCCCTAGAGTTTTCTCCATTACTTTTTCTTTGAAAAAGATTTCTAAGGTTGTTTCCTTTGAGAGTTTGGAGAGTTTGGAGAGTTCTGCAAGAGTGATTTGCGTGAACATGTATGAGGGAGATCAACAGGGAGCTTGCACTATACGAAGAGAATTGTGGTGTACTACAATGGGCAATTGGCTTAGGTTTGAGTCTTTTGTACATTTTTATGTTGTTTTCTTTAATTTTTTTAAGAGAACTCTGTGTTTTCTTACTTCATGCATAGTATTTGTATCTTCTCCATACTTCCGTGACTTAAGGCATATGGTTTCTTCATTGTTTCATCCTTAAGTTTCTTTTCAAGGCATTTTTATGTCCTTGGATTTTGATACGTTAATATGTTAACCTTCCAGCCTTCATTTACTTCTAATCCTGACAATTAGAAAGTTAAAACTCTTTGTGTTCTAGAACTTCTAACCATTAAATAGAAGAACAAATAGGTTAAGATACATTCACCTAGTATAACAAACATATTGTCATTAGGAGAGTACAATCTAAATAGGAGATTGGAAATTCCTGGGAAATCTCGAATAGTTAAGCCCACTTAATTGTGATATTAGTTTTCAATGCTTCTTGACATAGACATAGGCTAAGGAGGACACGTCCCTAGTTGTCAACAATAAAGTGGGAAAGCATAAGAAAAACATTGATAAATCACTAGATCAATGTCATAGGAGTATGAACTTTCACCTCTGAGAAATTCCAACAACTTTGGTGTATTTTTCTTAATTCTGCATTAGGATTTTAGAGCATTACACTTCTGCAAATCTAAACCCTTCAAACTAGAATTAGCAGTTTAGTAAACAAAAGTTTCACTTATTAGAGATTTGTTGACCTCATTTTTGGTGAGGTCTAGTTTTCCTCTTAAGGTTTAGGATCTAGTCTTAGGGATCTCCCTTCGACTATCTTATAACCTTAGAAGCGGGACCCGCCTCATTTTAGAAGTTCGACCTACTTCTGTCCCCTTTTGTGATTTCGCGTGTGTGTTGTCAACTTCTAGCACTTAAAAGTGTGAAACCGGCATTAGGAAACCCAAAAGGAGTTCTTATAGGACTTTTTAAGCCTTAGGGTTGCCTTCTACACAATTCGCACTCCCGCGAGCATAAACTTTGCAATTCGGAGAGTCGACACGTCTGATCGTCATAGTTCACATCGCTTGCACTGTTACCTGTCGAAGGCTCGAATAAACCTTTTGAAACGATCGATCGCGTGTCGAAATTTTGTGAAATTTGAATTTTGACGTATTTTTTACCCGATTGTCGACGACGTCGTCCGAGCGACCCCGGATGACAAAACGGACTGCACCGGCACGTCCGGAGCGTCGATTTTGCCTAGGGAGGATACCCATTTTGTTACGACGCCGTGCACGAGTAAATCGCATATAATTTTATATATATATATATAAATTAATTTATATAAAATCATTTCCCCCTTTCCACTTTAAACACTAAATCCCTAAACGCACGCACCCGAGCTCTACCTCCCTTCCCTCTCCCGTTCGCGTGTCTGGTCTTTCCCTTTCTCGGACTCGAGCCAATCGAGCTCCTCCTCCTTTACGCGACAGAAAGTTGACCTCGTTCGTCCTTGCCTGACATCCTTCTGCCCGCGGCCTTCCTTCCCGAAGCCGTGTCAGTCTCCCTAGGGTGTGGTTTTCCTTTTCTTGGTAGTTTGACTATAGGGAGCCTGTTCCCTGGTACACTCGAATGGCAAATATTCTCTTCTTCCCGATGCTTCCCTCGCTGCCACTAGGCTTGCCGCTCGGTCCGAGATGCTTCGGTGGCTTCGCCTTCTATGAGCAGGGAGCACGTCCATTTTCTTCTTTGGCCTGATTCGAGCGTCGCGGGTGCAAGGGGTGACCTTCTGTCTCTTCTCCTCTTTTCTCTGTCTATAAACATAGTTTCTTTTAATTTTTTTGGGGTTGTTGAAAAAGTTTTTCTAAGAGAGGAGTAAAAGTTTTGGCTGTGAGCAGATTGGAAAAGGAATTTTTGTGAGAACATTTCCTTGAGGTGAATTCTTGCGTTGCAGTGCTTTAAATTGGTATCAAAAGAAGGTACTCTTCTTCTCCCCCCTTTTCTCAGTGCCTCGTTGCCTTTCAGTGTTCCCTCTGCCGAGCCTTTGAGTATAGCTCTGTTGGATAATACAGCATGCTAGTTCATTTTACTTTGATATATTGTTGAGATACACTTCAGGTGCATTTAAAAAAATGGAAATGTGGGCATGTCCTAAGAGCTAAACTTGGTTACTCGCTTAAACTAGGGAGGCTATGGCAGCTTTATGATTATTGTGACATGTTTATGTTAGAAACATTTAGGGAGTTAAGACATGACTTTGGAGTATATTTTTTTTTGCTTCTCTTGCAAGCATGTTGGGATGAGTATTATGAAGCTTTTCACTTATTTTCATTTAGCATGAAATATTGAAGAATTTATTGGGGCTTTCATACATGCTAGGGAGGTTTCGGCTTTGGCATCTTAACACTTGCTCTTGCTTAAAAAAATGAATGCTAGAGAGTTCATTTTACTTTTTATACATGTGTGGGGCTCGGTTTAGCTCCTCATGAGGCATCACCCCTGTTCAAATATCTGATGGAATCGTTGTATGCTTGGAATATTTAGACATGCAGGTTGTTTCTTAACTTTGGATGGTTCGGTTTCACCTACAGACGGCTGGAACTTTAATTTCTATTAAAGTATGAATTTATATCAATGCTTGGGCCTGTTTTAATCTTGTCGAGCTATGGCTTTGGCTTTTGGTTCTTGTTGAGCTCGGTTTTGGCTTTTGGTTCTTGTTGAGCTCGGTTTTGGCTGAGTTTGGAGGTTTGGTTTAGGCTTGAAATGGCTAGAACTTTAATTTTTATGAAAGCCTGAAGTTTCATATTGCTGGGCATGGCTTTTGGTTCCTGTTGAGCTCTATTTCGGCTTTTGGTCCTTGTTGGGCTCGGTTTTGGCTTGATTTGGAGTCACAGTTTTGGGTTTGAAATGGTTGGATCTTTAATGCTTTATGGGAGTCTGGAATTTAATATTGTTAGGCTCAGTTTTGGACCTTGAATGGCTCGACTTTGGGTTTTTGTTGGTGCTCGGTTTTCATTTCAGGACTATGAGATGTTGATTTCTGTGGAGACATGAGTCTTGACTTTTATTGAGGTGTTAAAGCTCTTTTCCTAGCTTTAAGAGCTCTTGTGTTTGGCCTCTGCTGGACTTGGTTTGACTCTAAAGTGGGGGCTGTGTTTGCTTGTTTTAGCCCTGCGGGACTCGGTTTGGCTCTAGTTGGGGGCTACGTTTGTTTTGTTTGGCCTCTGCTAGACTTGGTTTGGCTCTAAAGTGGGGGTTGTGTTTGCTTGTTTTAGCCTTGCTGGGCTCGGTTTGGCTCTAGTTAGTGGCTGCGTTTGTTTTGTTTGGCCTCTGCTGGACTTGGTTTGGCTCTAAAGTGGGGGCTGTGTTTGCTTGTTTTAGCCCTGCTGAGCCAGTTTGGCTCTAGTTGGGGGGGGCTTGGTTTGCTTTGTTTGGCCCTTACCCAAGGGAGGGTTTGGAGGTGGTTTTGCTGGCTTTGGTTCCTACTCCTACCCATGAGACCCATTGGAATTTCTTGAGTTTAATTTATCCAATCTTGTTGAGTTTGAATCATTTGAATGATTACAGATGGATCAAACTTGTTACTTTGAGAGATTGGTGATGCTCTGTACTCTCCTATGTATATCAAAACTTGTAGGGAATTGATTCGGGTTCACCTTAGCCGTGAGCCTCACTTACTGTCCCTTGGGTTTGCCTCAGTTGTGAGCCTCACTTGCTGTTTCTTAGGTTTGCCTCAGTTGTGAGCCTCTCCTTTTGGTCCTTACCCGTAAGGCCTATTGGAGGTCATTGGGTGTGATTTGGTCCTCCTTACTAGGCTTGATTGGCTTGAGTGTTGTGGATGAATCAAGTTTGCCATCCCAAAATTATAATTACTTTAGTTATCCTTTCGTGTTTGTCAGGGAAGCATAGTAGACATTGGTGGTTCTTTTGGTCACCTTGGGCCATGAGCCTTAGTGATTACCTCCCTTGTGGGTTGCTTTGGCCGAGAGCCCTAACTGTTGTTTCCTATATTCTTTTGACCCCGGTCGTGAGCAGTTATTCAGTTCTGTGGGAAGATTTCATGCTTATTCAACGTATAAGGCTATTTATTAATCTGAAAGTTGGGGAAATTTTGATTTCGGCGTGAGTTTGGAAATATTAATGGTGGTTTCCCCGCGACCATTTTCTTTTGAAGTTTTGGAGATTTCTAAGTCTCATTTTGGAAAAGCATTTGGTGAGTTTGATCAATCCTACGTCTTTGAGGTTTGGGAAAATTAGCGCGAAGTGGTCATTTATGTTTGTTAAGAAAAACCTTGGGCCCTACTTTTCCAAGTCTTTTCGATACGAGTCTAGAGAAGTGACTCATTCTCCTTTTCGGTGTTTTAGATGGATCAGTATCTCCTCTCTCTCACCCCATTTTTGTTCTTTTCTTTCCTTGCTTCTTGGTTCGATTTTTCAATGCTTATATCTGATGCATAAGTGTCCGCGTATAGCCTTTTGCTATACGTTAAACTATCAAGCAAGGTCGCAAGTAGTCGTTTTGGGGCGTACGGTGTTGATGATAAAGGCACATCAAAGATAGAGCAGAAAGATGTCTTATCCTATAACATCAAGATCCAGGCATTTGATGAACAATAGGATATGGTATCCTTCACCGACATAAGTCTAGCGGGAGTTGGCTCGAAACTCCTCAAGTTGTTGGCAGTTTTATGCCTGGTAGCGTGATCAACTCGTGGACAACAAAAATTTCTTTAAAAAAAAAAGATAAGTTTTGATAAACCATTTCCAAACAAAAACATACTTTTCTACGAAACAAAAATTAATAATTTTTCTTTGCATGTTTAAAATTTGTGTATGTCAAAAACATAAATTTTAAAATACGTTTTAAAGTTGGTTGTCCACCTGACGAATACCTGTTTATGCTGGGAAATAGCCCTCTAAGTGAGGTTCAAGACACCCTTCTAGACGAGTGGCGGGTTCTATACATTCGGGTGACCGAGTAGCCTTCGTGTACCCTCGAGAATAAATATACAGCTGAGCCTAGTCTCATACGAGTGCTTGCGGTCCCCCTTATCCGAATCTTTTTGTTTTGCTTTATTGAAGCTTTGGGACAGGACACTCGTGTTACTTTTCCTTTCTTTCAGGATTTCTCCAGGATTTTTGAGGATTTTCTTTTACTCGAGTCTTTTCTCGTTGATTTTCTCGAGTTTTTCCGCTTTTCCTCGGATTTCTTGGATGACGTTTTTTTCCGGACTTTTTTTTTTAGATGCATTTAGGCTTGCTATGCTTAAGAAGCATCGAAGCTCACGGGCGTACAGGTTTGCTTTACATTTTTCAGCATTAAATTTTCCTATTTCTCACCTGTTACTGTACTGTATAGCATGTCATATTACTCTTGTTTTCCACCTGTTACTGTTCTCCCTGTATAGCATGTTACACTTGTCTTGTTTCTACTTGCTACCGTTCTCCTTGTATAGCATGTTACATTTGTCATGTTTCTACTTGCTATTGTTCTCCCTATATAACATGTTATATTGTTCATGTTTCTACCTGTTACTGTTCTACATGCATCATATTATTTGTTCCTGCGTTGCACACTTTATATTATATAGTTTCAAGCATGTTTCTTTTTACATAGGATGTTTAGAGGACTACAACCATAGGGTCGTTTGATTTGACACTATAATTGGACACCCTAGAAAACGTAAACTCGTCATGTCGAGGAGCTGGGAGCTGGTGCAGTGGGCGGCACGGTCATCTTCAACAGCAGAACATATCTTTCCCAACAAAACTATTCATTTTCCTAGAAATTAAACAACAATCCATAGGATTTCGAGGTTGTTTGCCTAGCGCAACATAAATCCTTCATCTTTTTCCTTAGGCATTTGTATAGCTCTGTTGTACGATTTAAGCCCTAACTCGTTCTAGGTTCCGAGGTTGTCGTCCGGTACGACGTAAACCCACATATCTTCCAGGCGATCTGTGTGATCATGTCACGCAAATATAAGCTCTAATTAAATAAAATTGGCAGGATGAAACACTAATAATTTCTGCTCAAAATTGGAGCCAAATCATAGGATAGACTGGGAAGTCACTGAGGTTCTCCTCAGGATCTGTGGCCTCCCCTAGTTTCTCTTCATTTGGATTCATCAACATTGTTCCAGGTTCGGGCATCTCCCCTTTCACACCTCTTTGTCCAATTTCGTTGAAAAGTCATATCCTTTTGACTTCTTTGAAGATAATATTCCCTGATTTTTATCGAGAGTTTTCTTAGGTGACTTCGGTCATTTAAGATGTAATTAACTATAGGGGTTTGCCCTCATAGAAAGTTTTTCCAAACCCAGCCTAAAATAAAACTTATTTAATTCTTTGTATTAAATGGGGGAACTTGTCGGCAAATAAAACGGTTTGGCAGACCAAACGGATGTCATATATTTCTTAGTTTATTTAATCGAGCCTCATCCTCAGGTCTTGTGTTTATCCCTCGGGATAGATACAGGATTTGAGGTAGAGCGCTCTTTCATTTAAACTGCGAAAAAAAATATGAGGTCAGTTTGATTTCATATTTTTCTAAAATTATATATATATATATATATATATATATATATATATATGTAAATTAAAACGTCCTTCCGAAGCGGGCGACGGGATTTCGATTCCGGCGACCGAAAGCTTTTTACGGGCAACCCCAAACAACTCTTTTTAGCTGCCGACAGATTCTGGCGACTCCGCTGGGGAATAACTTCTCTCTCCATTTAAATCAGGGAATATTGTCTTCATACATCGGTAATGTGTTCATGTCCCTCATGAACCAAATTACCCTTCTTCCATTGACATGCTTCACCCATTTCTTTCTTGGGTAAGTATGGTCAACTCTTTCGGACTTCAGAACCTTCTGTTCGATCACCTTTGAACAGAGAGGTTCAGAAGTTCATTAGGACTTTATTTTTGTGTGAGGTCGGACCCCCGATAGGTGTGTTGGTGGACTAGCTCCGCCTGGACGTTGTACGTTGTGTAGGACCCGCACTGGGTCCTCAATTTTGTCTTTTCCTCGTTTCTTTTTGGTTTAGTTTGCTACTTGCAAATTGAGCCAATTGTTTCGCCTTTTAACTGTTTGTTTAATTTAATTAAATATCTCAATATTATAATTACTAAGAAGATGATAAGTTTGAAAAACACAACTTAAAATTCACAGAATAAAAACAATTAATAATAAAGAAAATGTGTACCCAGTTCACTGAACGACCTTTGTTTTTTTTAGTGTCCGCACTAAAATGATAAGATATTGGCTGATAGTGACCCTCAGAGCTTTCTTTTTTAAGCTGCTACGATGGAGTTCTCAACTCTTACTTTCTCCTGCAACTTGTCCACCGGCCGAGAGGCCCGCAATGTCGCCCCTAAGATCAAATTTGGAGTTGGATTTGATGAGTTGGAAGTCGTACTTGGAAAGGCTCCATTCGTCGTCATGAAGGTCGCTCCTGAAGTTCAAGAGCCTTTTGTTGGGTTTGACTTGAACTGTCACCAGGACTTCCCTTCTTATAAGAGGACGAAGACCGTCACCACCCCAACGTCCGTTAGGTCAATCGCTCCTTCGTCCGTCTGTTCGAGAGTAGTTACGCCTACTGCCG
>NEWO01000008.1:4394845-4405385 GCA_003013225.1 Phalaenopsis aphrodite
TTACTTCATGGTCGTGGTGAGGGGAAGGAGAAGCCCACTCCTATCACCAGAGTTCGCACAGTGTTTGAAAGATTGGCTGCCAAAGAGGAGTGCGTCGTCGCTGAGTTGCTCAAGCGAATGGGATGCGCTGTTTCACCCCAAATGAAGAAGGAAATCATGAAGAATGTCAGGCCCGTTCGTCAGCATCAGGATCAGCTGAAGTACCTCCAGCCCGTATTCCAGTCAGATTTCGCCTTGGAAACCGAGTCGGCACTGATGCTGCTATCACAGATAACGCACCTGTTGCGCTGAGGCCCGTAGGACGTCGACCAGCTAAGTCGCGTTTAGGTCCGAGAATACCGCCTACTGTCGTTCACAGAGATCTCCCAAGGAAAGATAAAAGGGAGAGGTCGCCCAATGACGTACTTGGTTTGCACCGTAGGGAGCATGCTTCTCTTCGACATACCGATGCATCTACCAAGAAGCCTTAAGGCATCAACGTCGGAAAAGAGGGTGTGGGTACCTAAAGTTGTTGCATCAGTGCCTTCTGTTAATCTCGTGCCGCAGATTTGTGGAATAAAGCAGAGATCTGAAATATTTAGCGTTGTCACAGCAATTGGTAGTGGGGTGAATGAGCAAGTAGAGGATGTTCAGTAGAATCCTCCATATCTCAAGATGATACAAGAATCAGTAATTGAAGAAAAGGTTGAGAAGCTCAGGATCGAAATTTCTGAGTTAGCCAGAGAGCACAGAGTCCTCGTGGATGATGAAAATAAAGACTTTGAAGGTTATCTCGAGGAAGACTTCATGGATCTTTATGTCATCGAAACTAGAGCCGTTTCATCTGCGCGCGATGCCCAACCGCTTATGGAAGAGAACGCCGTGGATGAGCTGCGTAGGGCTATCTCCTGAAAGACGAAGAAATCAATCAAATGAAGAAAAGAATGGAGGAGATGGCTGCTGCCATGACTGCAATGGCTGGAACTCAAGGACAGTCCCAACCACAACAAGTAGCCTCTCCAGAAGTTAATCAACCAGAAATTATACATATCATAGATGAGAGGAGGGAAGTTGCCTCAGCTAACAGAGATGATCAGCAAAAGAGGGACTCTGCTCAAAGCGTCATTCCGGAGAGGGAATTTAAACAAATGGTCGAACAAGTTCGGGAGGTCTTAACCCAGTCTAAGGTTAGTGCATTGGTTTTAAAGGGTAGACCCTATCCAGAGGAGTTCGATGCTGTACCCTACCCTAAAGGTTTTGTGTCACCGAACTATAAGATATTTGACGGGATTGGAAATCTCAGGCAGCATATAGCACATTTTCGAGCAAGTTGTGGCAATACCGGGGGTAGTGAAGCATTACTTTTTAGTCAGTTTGTCAGCAGTTTATCAGAGATAGCTTTTAATTGGTATGTCGAGTTACCCAACGGATCAGTGAAAACATTCTCCGAGTTAGAACAGTTGTTCATGAAGAGATTTGTTGGAGCACAACACCACGTTTCTATTGGAGATCTTGTGACAGAAAAGCAAAAATCTAACGAGACTTTAGTGGATTATATTTTGAGGTGGAGAAACCTTAGCATGAAGTGTGAACTCCAACTACAGGAACATCATGCGATTGAGATTTTGCTCAAGAGCATACATGGGCCAGTAGCTTTCATGCTCAAAGGACTCACCATCAAATCCTTCGAGAAGCTACTCAGCAAGGCCAGCAATCTGCAAGAAGAAGTCAAGCATATGGATTCTCATGAGAAAACCGATAAGTCCAGGATAACCAGAATGTTCGAAAAGAAGTCCGGGACAGTGGCAATGGTCGATAAAGGAAAGCAACCGATGAGGATTCAGGTCGAGCAGTCTCATCAGAGTTCCCCACAGTCGTCACAGCATGTCCAGCCCCATCAGCAGCAGGTTCAACAATCTGGTCAGTCTGGTCAGCAGTCATACCAGAGGGGATCATACAGGGCAGATGGTAGACAAGGTCCGTCATTTGCAGAGCGTATGAGCAAGGTATATTCTTTCAAGGATGAAGCCGTGTCAAAGATGTTCAGAAGTTTAATGAAAAAGTCAGAGTTCAAATTGCCAGAGCCGAGGAAACCAGAAGATGTTGATAAGAAGGATCAACCTAACTACTGTCTGTACCACAGACTCATTGGACATACCATAGAAGGTTGTTTCAGTTTTAGGATTGGCTTGAGAGGAATCTCAAAGAAGAGAATATAACGATTCCGAAAGAATATTTAAAAGAACCTGAAAGGAGTTCTATAAATATGATTTCGGTTGAGTCAATCGCTCCGATAGATCCGTATGCAAATGAGAATGGTTGCAAGACAGCTTGGAGCAGGTCATCCAAGAAGATACTTGACCAGATTCAGATCGCATCAGTACAAGCCGCCATTCAGAATCTTCAGCCTACCAAGCCAAAGATGGAGATTACGCCAGAGAAGTCGCCGCAGCCAGAGAAGAAGAGAGACAAGATCGTGCACTAGATGAAGACTGATAGCGTGAGGGGTAGGATGGGGACTGCCTCTGTTAGATTGGTTGTTTCGGATTCGGGGGAGAAATTCCTCGAACCACTGACCATGTATGACTATCTCTTTGCCCCTATGGGGTCTTTTGAATATAATGATTACGGTTTCGGCTACATTTTGACTGTTTCTAGCGATATTGTAACTGTTAACGACCAATCTAACCTCGATTTCGATTCCCAAAATGATCCTCAAATCATACTTAAGTCCGATGAACGCGTTAACGGAAACGACGGAGTTATTGACAACACTGGTTATTACAGTTCTGGGAGTGAGGAGCCAGTCCTCGAGTGTCAAGGAACACCAGTAGCAATCAATTTGGGCTTTTCAGATTCAGAATCGACACCTGAAGAATCGATTACAACGCTAAAAGATGAAGAAATTACAGAGGTATATTTGAGAAGAGGAAAAGTGTTACCCTTAGGGACGTCTCTAATGGAAAAAGGAAAACAAGCAGTTGCTTCAAACAAGCCACCTCCAGCGATGAAAGAGACACATGTTCGAGAGGAAACTGGAAGTTCAAACAAAATAAATTACAACGTACTAGCACATCTTAGGAAGTTGTCAGCCAAACTAAGTATTTTTTATGCCTTGATCCTGTCAAAGGAAATGAGAGAATCTCTGGTCAAGGCTCTACTTGATCCGAAAATTTGCTTATCTCAGTTGGCTAGCACGTCCTCGGATGAGGTTTGTTCGTTGAAGGATCAGCTTGGAGTAACTTTCACATATCAAGATTTGTTGTTGGGTACTACTGACCACAATAGACCACTCTACATTTTCGTCAACATCAGCAGATTTGTGTTATCCAGAGTTTTGGTAGATCCGGGGGCATCACTCAACTTGATGAGTCTACGGAAGTTAGCATATTTGGACTTCGACGTTCAAGAGCTCATCCCCGATAAAATGATGTTAAGAGGATTCAATCAGAAAGGAGAAAGAGCTCTTGGGTCGATTACACTACTAATGAAGGTAGGAGAGCTAATAACAACCGCTAAATTCTATATCATCGACGCGGAAACTTTGTTCAACGCTTTGCTTGGTCGTCCGTGAATTCACGAGCATAATATGGTTCCGTCATCTCTGCATCAGTGCATCAAGTATTGTAAAGGACAAGAGAATTGTATCAAAGGGGATTTACAACAATTTTCAATTCATGAAGTAGGCATCCATGAAGACGCCGCCTACTATGTTCCTCCGAAGAAGACAGTCTTTTCTCGAGAAGTTGTGCCACATAAGACTAAAGATTCAAAGGGATCACAAGAGCAAGATTATTCAGTTCCACTTCAACAATCCACTGCCACTCCTCCGCAACGAGTTGGCAGGGGTTCTTTTACCCCATGGACCCAAGATCGAGGGAGGGGACGTGGGCGAGGAAGAACCAGCACGACTGTTGAATGGACTAAGCCGACCATCTGCATTGATGTGGAGGAAAGTTCTGACGAAGGAAAGTCGGATGAAGAAGCGATGATGATAAAGCGGAAAAAGCCACAGTTTGAAATTTCTTTGGAAGACGTCGAGAAAAGTGAATATGATTCGATGTATGATCGGATTAACCACTACGTGTATGTCATGACTCTTACTCTGATTCACCCTCAAAAGATCGAGAGTTTAGATGTCAAGGAAGTTCGGGGTGTTGGTTTTAAACCGATCAAGTTTTACCGTTCTTTTCCTTCTCCTACTTTGGAAAATCATGTAAATTTGGAAGAGGAAGATTCTAATGAATTAATGGAACTACCATTTGGTTACTTTTCTCCTTGAGTACAAAAGTTAATTCAACAGTAATATGTACCGAAGCAAATGCCGAAGGACAAACTACGACTATTTGAGAAATTATGGAATGTTAAAGGTCGAACTCTCAATTCAAAGAAAGGTCTCGGGTTTGGTACGATAGGACCAGTCGATGATTCAGAGTTTTGCATGGTTGTTACTAGCGAGTTAGAAGAAGATTGTCTCGATGTGGAAGACGACTTTGGAGACTCTCCGATAGACGACGCTCCACCAGAATTGGAGGAAGAAATTAAGTCAACATTCGATGAATTAAAGGAAGTTAACCTCGGGACTGAGGAGCTGCCCCGACCTACCTTTATAAGTTCTCTGCTCAGCCAGGAGGAGGCTACGGATTTGATCAAGTTATTGTTAGAATACAAGGATTGCTTCGCTTGGAGCTATGATGAAATGCCAGAATTATCTTCAGAGGTCGCAGTTCATAAGCTGGGAGTGGACAAGAGTATGGCCCCAGTAAAGCAGGCTCCTAATAGAATGCGTCTCGAAATAGAGCAGCAAGTCATCGCCAAGGTGATGAAGTTGATAGACGCTAACTTCGTGCGAGAGGAGCAATACCCCACGTGGCTAGCCAACGTTGTGTCAGTTAAGAAGAATGGACAAATTTGAGTATATGTTGACTTTAGAGATTTAAATAAAGCATGTCCAAAAGATGAGTTCCCACTACTGATACCGGAGTTAATGGTGGACATTGCGTCAACACATGAGATTTTCTCCTTTATGGATGGATCGTCAGGTTATAATTAGATCAAGATGGCTCCAGAGGACGCAGCACTTACAGCTTTCAGGGTGCATATTGGAATCTATTCCTACACAGTGATGTCATTCGGGCTGAAGAACGCTGGAGCAACTTATCAACGACCTATGACGAAGATCTTTGATGACCTCATCCACAACCAAATGGAGTGCTACGTGGATGATCTGGTCGTCAAAAGCAAACAACGAATAAGTCACTGATATGATTTGAGGATCGTGTTTGAACGATTATGACAATATAATCTTAAAATGAATCACTTGAAATGCGCCTTCGGTATTACCTCCGGGAAATTTTTAGGATTCGTTGTCTGTTATCGGGGAATCGAGAATGATCCAGATAAGATTAAATCTATCTTGGAAATGCCTCCTCCCAAAACCTTGAAACAACTACGTTCCTTTCAAGGGAAATTGGCATACCTAAGACGTTTTATTTCTAATCTCTCAGGTAGGTGTCAGTCATTTTCGGCATTAATTAAAAAGGACGTCAAATTCGTTTGGGAAGAGAAATGTCAGCGGGCTTTCGAGGACGTTAAGAGATATTTAATGACACCTCATGTTTTGGCAGCCTCTATCCCGGGAAGACCATTGATACTTTATACTGCGGCCTTAAACGATTCTCTCGGAGCCCTGTTAGCTCAGGTCAACGATGAGGGTAAGGAAAACGCACTCTACTACTTGAGTCGACGTCTAATACCGACGGAAGTAAAGTCTCCTATTGAGAAACATTGTCTAGCTTTAGTTTTCGCCGCCCAAAAGCTTAGACATTATATGTTTTCTCATAGGGTCACCCTTATTTCAAAAGTTAATCCGTTGCAATATTTGATGACCCGCCAACACTTTTCGGACGTTTAGCAAGGTGGTCGATTATTTTGTTGCAATTCGATACAACTTTTGTCCCCCTTCGCGCTATCAAGGGACAGATTTTAGCAGATTTCCTTGCAGCACACCCACTCTCAGCAAGGTCCCCTTTCGATGATGAGCTACCAGATGAATAGGTACTACAAGTGGAGCCGTCCAGTACTCAATGTTGGGAAATGTATTTTGATGGGGCTTCGTCAGCCAGGAAAGATAGAGGATTACAAAAAGTCATACCGGGTAAAACAGGAATTGGTTTGATCTTCGTCACGCCGAACCAAAGAATGTTAAGGTTTTCTTACCACTTGACAGAGCCATGCACGAATAACGAAGCAGAGTATGAAGCCTTGATTATCGGTTTGGAATTGATGATCTCGATGGATATAACAGACATTGCTATTTATGGCGATTCACAACTCGTCATTCAACAGGTTGTTGGACAGTATAGGAACTTAAAGTCGAGATTGGCAGAATACCATCAGTATGCGATGAAGTTGTTGGAACAGATTCTTAGCGTAACTTTGTACCGGATTCCTCAAGGAGACAACGCTCAGGCCGACACTCTAGCAAAATTTGCTAAGGAAATGGCGTGTCCACCGGAGGATTCCGTCGACATTACAGTACAGGGACGTCAGATTTTGTCACAAATCGACATCGATAGTTTGCACAGGCTCGGAAAGGAAGAAGGAATAGTAGCTACAGTGGCAGACAATCTCGAGGACTGGCGCAGGCCTTTAATAGAGTATTTGCAAATAGGAAAACTGTCAGAAGATAAGTCAACTGCATATCATATCACGAGAAGAGTCTTGTCATATGTCTTGGTAGATAATGTCCTCTACAGGAGATCATTTGATCAGATGTGGCTGAGATGCCTGAGCACGGCCGAAGCACAGGATATTGTTAAAGAAGTACACGCCGGATTGTGTGGAGCGCACCAGTCAGGCCAAAAATGAAAATGAAGATTAAAAGACTCGGATACTATTGGCCAGCAATGTTAACGGATTGCATGGATACCGCTAGAAAGTGTCACCTGTGTTAGGTACACGGAGTGGTCTTGCACCAACCTCCGAATGTGTTACACCTGACCGTCGTTTCGTGGTCATTCGAGTGTTGGGGCACGGATATAGTGGATCCGACAGACCCTCCATCTTTAAAGGGACATAGATTTATTCTCGCAGCTACAGATTACTTCTCCAAATGGGCAGAGGCAATACCGTTACGAGAAGTTACAGCGCAACACGTTCTCCAGTTTTTCAAGAGTCAGATTGTCTACCATTTTGGTATTCTGCCCAGAGTGATTTCCGATAACGGGTCAGCGTTTAAAAGTACTAAGATCAACAGTTTCGCCAGACGACATGGGATAGATTGGAGGTACTCCACGATTTATTACCCCAGAGCTAACGGTTTGGCCGAAGCCTTTAATAAGATGCTCGTGCAGATTTTGAAGAAGACGTTGGACGATAACAAGAGAGGTTGGCATGAGAAGTTGTTAGAAGCTTTGTGGGCCTACCGGACGACGTTCAGAACTCCCCACCCAGTGTACACCGTATGCGCTCGTTTATGGGTCCGAGGTCGTACTTCCGTTGGAGGTTCAGCTACCATCTCTTAGAATAGCCGTCGCTAATCAGATTACAACAGAGGACAGCGCCAAACTCAAACTTGCAGAGTTGGAGAGTCTCGAAAGAAAACGATTAGAAGCGCAGCAGAATCTAAAGTTTTATTGAGCGAGAGTGGTGCAGGCTCCCGACAAGCTGGTCCGCTCTAGAACGTTCAAAATTGGTGATCTCGTACTTGTTTTCAAGAGGCCTATTCTTACACACCGCAAGATAGGTGGAAAGTTTGAGCCAACTTGGGAGAGATCATTTGTCGTGGAAAAAGTCTATTCAGGAGCATCTTACCAGCTAGTAAATTTTTTAGGCGAAAGGTCTATGTTGTCGGTCAATGGGCGATATTTGAAAACTTACTATGCAACTTAACGTTCCCCGGAATGAAACTCCGGAAATAATGTTTGGTCTGAGGAATAACTATTCGGCTAGTGTTTGTGACTGGGTCCCAAAATTTTGTAATAAAATTAATCTTAATAAGATGAAAATTTGAATTTGCACTTATAAATTCCTCACTTTCTTTCTAAATCTCACCGATTTAAGTTAAAAAAAAAATGTTTGTACCTTTATAATTCTAAAATCTACTTAATAATGTTCTGTTGTTCTTGTTCGTTCTGGATTTCAGCGCGCTGATATTTTCCTGTCTTTTTCTAGGAAAATATCAAGTCCGAAGCTGATCTTCTCTTTTAAAGACGGCTTAAATCTCGCACTGAATAAAGAAAAGGCAACTCAGGGTGGCGTTGTGAGCTTTGACTTGGACTACGGTCAGATCAACGCTGAATACGAGGGTCCTCTGATGGACATCGTCAGCCGCCGGGAGACAGAAGGGTTACCGTCACTACTCAAAATCGGTGTCAGGGAAAACTCCTCACTAAAGAGACAGAAAGTGGAAAGGATACAGTATCCGATAGAGGGGACTAGTCAGTTGCAGTCGATGATCACCACACCGACAGGAGGCTTGGTCGATGTTTTTGCTGAAAGAGTTCCTGACGCGCCACCGAGAAGGACACAACGTCCAGAGCTTTCGTTCGCCTGGAAAGAAGACGTACAAGGGAGGCAGAAACAACACTTACCCATATTCCTGAGGAGAGGATCTACGACCATAGCCTAAGAGAGACTTCCACTAGTCCGCCGGTCCCCGGAGGCGAGGTAGGGTTTGGTGTGGAGTTTACGCAGTCAGAGGTTCCCGATGAGCTTTGCCCGAGATGTCCAATGTGTAATGTAGACATCTTGAGGCAGACGTCAGGAGCCGGGGCATTTACAAAATGCCCCGAGTGTAATGTTCTACGCCTGGAGCGCTACGGGACATTCGAAGAATACACTGCTGCGAGTATGATATTGAGAAATGTCGAACATCCAGAAGTCGAGCCGTATGTCCCAAGGTTTGCTGAGGCGTCGCAGTCCTGGATAGGGGAGTAGCCCCGACACGTGCAAATGATCCCTGCAATCGAGCTTGAAAGAATCAGCAGAGTCAGAAAATAAGAATTCAAATTCTATGAGGAGATCAGAGGAAAGTCTGTCAACATCTTGGAAGGTTTGGAATTACATACATGAGTTTTCTCTTAAAGGGATGAGAGGAGAATTTTGGATTGTGTTTGACTTGCGAGACAGAGGTCGTGTTGGATTATTGATGAAGAAGACGTACTCAGAACCTCAGAAATGGATGAGAGGCAAAGGACCAATTACAATTCAATTTGGTTGCTGCTATAACTTCACGAGGGATAGGCTAGGGAATCCCCCGGGTACCTTGAGATACGACGAGGTGGATTTTTTGCCTTCCGAGATAAAAAAGATGATCAAAAGAATGGTAAGGTGGAGCATATTGCCTGCAGATTGTATCCCGAATAGTTGTATTATTAATATCTATGAGGGAGACTGTATTCCGCCCCACATAGATCACCACGACTTTGTCAGGCCTTTCTGTATAGTGTCTTTCATGAGCAAGAGCAACATTCTATTTAGAAGAGAAATTGACATTGTGGGACCTAGAGTTCAAATGATCGGTCGAGATTCCGCTGCCGGTGGGTTCAGTTCTGATCTTGAAATGAAATGGAGCAGACTTAGCGAAGCATTGCATCCCAGGAGTGTCGCATCGCAGAGTTTCTGTTACTTTGAGAAGGATGGACGATAGCAAGGTGTCACACGGGTTTCAGCCAGATTTAGAATTGGAGGAACTACGCCCGTACTAGTTGTGAGATGGTTGTACCTCTAAGTATACGCGAAAGGACTCTTACCCCGAAGCATGGCTTAGAAAGTTAGCTTGATCACGAGCTGACATCAAAAGATGGACAGATACTTGCTACCTTTTTTTACGACATCAGAACGGAAGGGCTATGATATGTGATACTACGGCTCTTACATGAATGTACTCAACATGCTATTTTGGGCAGTTCCAGCATGTGATCAGTTGTATTACATGATTTGGAAGAAGATTCAATGAAGCTTGTTTTAAATTTCGGCATGTTTGTTGAGTTGTCTTTCTGTGCGTATGATGAGAAGCCGCATAACCACACGGTGGTTCTAACCTATAACGAACAAAGAACGACCTGAAGAAAATTTAATCATATAAGTAAAATCCAAAACTAAAAATATATTATGATAATAAAATCTATGCAATAAAAATGATAAAAATGGTAACAAAATCTTTCACGTTTCTCTCACATTCTGCATCCTCCATATACGTTCTACATCCTCACTTCATAGAATCTTGCACGTTTCATTCATATTTTGCATTCGTCACATACGTTCTGCATCTTTCTCACTTCACAAAACCCTCCGCGATCCTCACAATCACTACTCACGTTTCCTCTTTCGGTACCGTAGGCCTGTGTCCTACTCCCACCGATATTCTCCGGGATCGTAGACCTATGTTCTACTCCCTCGGGACCGTAGGTCTGTGCCCTACTCCCACCGATATTCTCCGAGATCGTACACTTGTGTTCTATTCCCTCGGGACCGGGATCGTAGACCTGTGTTCTACTCCCTCGGGACCGTAGGCCTGTGTCATACTCCCACTGATATTCTCTGAAATCGTAGACCT
>NEWO01000008.1:4409104-4446099 GCA_003013225.1 Phalaenopsis aphrodite
TTTGCCATCCCAAAATTATAATTACTTTAGTTATCCTTTCGTGTTTGTCAGGGAAGCATAGTAGACATTGGTGGTTCTTTTGGTCACCTTGGGCCGTGAGCCTTAGTGATTACCTCCCTTGTGGGTTGCTTTGGCCGAGAGCCCTAACTGTTGTTTCCTATATTCTTTTGACCCCGGTCGTGAGCAGTTATTCAGTTCTGTGGGAAGATTTCATGCTTATTCAACGTATAAGGCTATTTATTAATCTGAAAGTTGGGGAAATTTTGATTTCGGCGTGAGTTTGGAAATATTAATGGTGGTTTCCCCGCGATCATTTTCTTTTGAAGTTTGGGAGATTTCTAAGTCTCATTTGGAAAAGCATTTGGTGAGGTTGATCAATCCTACGTCTTTGAGGTTTGGGAAAATTAGCGCGAAGTGGTCATTTATGTTTGTTAAGAAAGACCTTGGGCCCTACTTTTCCAAGTCTTTTCGATACGAGTTTAGAGAACTGACCCACTCTTTTTCGGTGTTTTGGATGGATCAGTATCTCCTCTCTCTCACCCCATTTTTGTTATTTTCTTTCTTTGCTTCTTGGTTCGGTTTTTCGATGCTTATGTCTGATGCATAAGTGTCCGCGTATAGCTTTTTGCTATGCGTGAAACCATCGAGCAAGGTCGCAAGTAGTCGTTTTGGGGCGTACGGTGTTGATGATAAAGGCATACCGAAGATAGAGCAGAAAGATGTCCTATCCTATAACATCAAGATTCAGGCATTTGATGAACAATAGGATATGGTATCCTTCACCGAGATAAGTCTAGCGGGAGTTGGCTCGAACCTCCTCAGGTTGTTAGCAGTCCTATGTCTGGTAGCGTGATCGACTCGTGAACAACAAAAATTTCTTAAAAAAAAAAGATAAGTTTTGATAAATCATTTCCAAACAAAAACATACTTTTCTACGAAACAAAAATTGATAACTTTTTTTTGCATGTTTAAAATTTATGTATATGTCAAAAACATAAATTTTAAAATACGTTTTAAAATTGGTTGTCCACCTGACGAATATCTGTTTATGCTGGGAAATAGTCTTCTAAGTGAGGTTCAAGACACCCTTCTAGACGAGTGGTGGGTTCTATACATTCGGGTGACCGAATAGCCTTCGTGGACTCTCAAGAATAAATATACAGCTGAGCCTAGTCCCATACGAGTGTTTGCGGTCCCCCTTATCCGAATCTTTTTGTTTTGCTTTATCGAAGCTTTGGGACAGGGCACTCGTGTTACTTTTCCTTTCTTTCGGGATTTCTCCGGGATTTTTGAGGATCTTCTTTGAGTCTTTTCTCGTTGATTTTCTCGAGTTTTTCCGTTTTTCCTCGGATTTCTTGGATGACGTTTTCTTCCAGACTTTTTTTTAGATGCATTTAGGCTTGCTATGCTTAAAAAGCATCGAATCTCACGGGCGTACAGGTTTGCTTTACATTTTTCACGCAACATAAATCCTCCACCTTTTTCCTTAGGCATTCGTATAGCTCTGTTGTACGATTTAAGCCCTAACTCGTTCTAGATTCCGAGGTTGTCGTCCGGTACGACGTAAACCCTCATATCTTCCAGGCGATCTGTGTGATCATGTCACGCAAATATAAGCCCTAATTAAATAAAATTGGCAGGATGAAACACTAATAATTTTTTCTCAAAACTGGAGCCAAATCATAGGATAGACTGAGAAGTCACCGAGGTTCTCCTCAGGATCTGTGGTCTCCCCAAGTTTCTCTTCATTTGGATTCCTCAACATGGTTCTAGGTTCGAGCATCTCCCATTTCACATCTCTTTGTCCGATTTCGTTTAAAAGTCCTATCCTTTTGACTTCTTTGAAGATAGTATTCCCTGATTTTTATCGAGAGTTTTCTTAGGTGACTTCGGTCATTTAAGATGTAATTAACTATAGGGGTTTGCCCTTATAGGAAGCTTTTCCGAACCCAGTCTAAAATAAACCTCATTTAATTGTTTGTATTAAATGGGGGAACTTGTCGGCAAATAAAACGGTTTCGCATATCAAACGGATGTCATATATTTCTTAGCTTATTTGATCGAGCCTCATCTTCAGGTCTTGTGTTTATCCCTCGGGATATATACAGGATTTGAGGTAGAGCGCTCTTTCATTTAAACTGTGAAAAAAAATATGAGGTAAGTTTGATTTCATATTTTTCTAAAATTCTATATATATATATGTAAATTAAAACGTCCTTCCGAAGCGAGCGACGGGATTTCGATTCCGGCGACCGACAGCTTCTTACGGGCAACTCCAAACGACTCTTTTGAGCTGCCGACAAGAATCTGATTAGTTTCCTTGTGGGATCTATATGTGAACTCATAATTTATATATTACTTGATCGACGCATGCACTTGTGTGATTGATAGATTGCTTCACAGTAACCTTTGCATAACTCAAGACAAATGCATCTCTTCTATACAAGCTTGATAGCTCGCATTTGGCTTTGCAACTCAACCACTTAGTTCACTTCCTTCTGTGCTCTATGGAAGTCAAAACCATTTCGCCTCCTTCATCTTAGTACTGAACACCGCACACCAATAGCTTCGCTCACCCACTTCCAACAAGGCTCACAATTGATCCAACTGTTACAAGCATGCATGACATCACACCACACGACACTGTCTCATGCTCGTTCTTTTGCAACTGCTCTAGCTCACTCGACATTTAGCACTCTCACAAAGACGTCACATTCTTGTCTCCTTTTTCTCCCACTTTATCAGTCTTTACTTATTAATGTCTGTCTAGTATATTGAATAAATCTACTCATCTCCTATAAGTTGGATGGTTCACTCACTCCTCCACTTTCGTCTTTATCTTCCTTGCTTTAAGTGAACTGTTGAATGTCATATCAATTGAACTAACGTTTTTTTCTTGAATTTCCTTCCTTTTTTTTAAGCTAATACAAATTGGATGATGGACATAGGCCCATAAGTGGACAAACCACAATAGCTCGGTTTACTTCTTTTACTTTTCGCGCATTTAAGTATTGTGGCTAATGTTCATTTAATTATGATTGTTGCTTCCTATTTTCACACATTGTGGTTCTGATTTCTTGTGACATTGGACCATAAAGAAAAGGAGGACAAAAAAATTTTATTTGATTGCTTGTGATATATCACTTCAAAAAAATATGCAAAATTATTTTATCCATGTGATTTTATCTTGAAAGAAAAAAAGAAAGTATCAAGTCTAAATTATTGATCACATCATCAAAACTTTAAGTTCAAAATTTCTAAAATTATGATAGAAAAAGAACTATATATTTTATTTGCTAGGTGTATGTTACTAGCTTGTCGGAGAAAGTCAAAATGTTTTCATGATAGTTGATCCAACTATAATCAATTAAGTCAAAAAAAAGTGTTTCATTCAAAAGAATTTTATTGGTTGTGTCGTAAGATTCATGTGCAACGAATTTAATGTGCTTAAACCTATCACAATTATTTATCACTTATTATTTATCAATAATGATTGATAGTTGTTAATTTCATGTGTCAAATTGTCTCATATAAATAATATTTATTCTATCAATTCTAAGCACTTTTATCTTTAATGTTTTCTACAGTTTTGATCTTCCACTTCTTAGATAGATGTCGTGTTGATTAAAATTTTATTAATAGTGAAATGCAATACTAAGGCGCATGAAATTTTAAATATCATTTGTAAGCATCTCCATAAACAACTCCAAAGGCTATGAACTTAATGTCAATCTTTCATACAATCTTAATTTGATTAAAAATCTTAATCAAACTCAAACTATGTAGAATACTAGTTAATGCTCTATCATATATATTTTAATAACTTCAATATATCTTTGGCATCCAACATTTTCTCTTAATACGCATTAAATCAATTCTTATGATACTTGGTCATAATTAATGCAAAGTGAGATGGATGCTTCCGGTTATAAATACCATGTCTCGTTTACATCTAATAGAATTTATCTCATCAAATAAAGCATATCATTTGTACTTTTTATTCTCTTGCTTTATGCTTAGGTAAATAGACATTTATCATTTTGAATATGTAAATCATTGCTTTAATTTTAGAACCGTTACGAAGGCATGGATGAAGAAATTAAAAACTATGGCTTTCGTTGGCATCCCTTCTAGAATTACTAGGTCTGTTCTCCCATAAAAAGTTTCACCATGCTTTAAATATTCCTACTTTCTAGCATCTTTCTTTTAAGATATTCACTCTCTAGATCTCTTCAATCTCTTCTTTTTCTCCCCTCTGTCTTCACTCTAAAATGGATTTTCTTCATTTTCATTAATCAAGGTATAAAAAGCCAACCATCATCTCTGCTTGTGCCATCCTACTTCTCATCAATAATGAAATTCTTTCTCTGCTCGATTTGCTTTTCTAGTAAGTGCCTTGCCACAAAAAATATTTCATAGTGAATCTTACAAATAAAAATTAAGATTGATTTTCCAATATTGACGTAATTTTTCTCAGTTCAGGTAACATTACACTCTTCTTAAACTTTATTGCAATGCTCAAATTTGATCCTTCTATGATTACCTCAATTCTGAAAACCATATTTTTCTTAAAAAAATGCTGCTTCTATAATCTTGCACAATACACCTAGTTTTTAAAATTCCACTGAAAAGATTTATTAATCAAATCATCGATAGCACTCATAATTCTTTAAAATACATTAAGTGTCTCGGTTGAATTTATTGAAGAAATGAATATGTCACAAACTATCCAATATTTCTTAGTTTTATTATCAATATAAAATTGTCTCCATTACATGTTAGCATGCTCCCTTATTTAGCCAGTATGTTCTAGTGAATAGAATGCTTCTTATTCCATATTCTTTAAGACGGGATTCAAACCCAGTATCTTGGTAATAACTTCCAAAGCCTTAAACAAATAAGCTAGCTAGAATGCATAGTTATGATTTGTTTCATAAATTAAATTATTTTATTCTTAGTTTTCGTGGATTATATGTTGTTAATGTGATATTTGTGTTTTAAGATTACATTTCCCTATTTGTTCATGAATGGTTTTATCATTGGAATAAGGTTTATTAGGTGCCTAGGATCATATAACTCAGGGCAGTGATAGTTTAGCTTTGTGAAATTTCAATGCATTGATTTTAAGCTTAAGAACTCACAACTCCTAATCTATGCTTCAAGAATTTAGCACGTTCCTTAAAATTTTAACAAAGCAATGCATCGAGGATTTAATATCAACAACTTAGTTTTTCTTTCACTTCATTTTCTCTCTAAACTCCCTAGTAGGACCATCATTATGTCTATCCAATATTGATTTAATATGAGAACCGAAAAATTCTTTTGCTCTTAAAGAATATGATGATGTGATCTATATAATCCTGAGAATTTTCAAATGTTTATCTTTTCTAATCCTATTTTATCCAACCTTACCCATCCCCAAAATCGCTACCACTTAAAAGTCAAACATTAAAACCTAAACCTCACCTTAACAAGCATTAAACTCAAAATTAAATTCCAAATCTAATGTTCACCTCCTTAAAGCAAACTGATTTATCTTTCATTTGTTCCTAAAGTATAGATAATACAAAATAAGGTACATAAATAGTATCATTCAACGTACACTCATGCTAAACATAAAGTTTTCTCTATCTTAAGTATTAACCATCATATTAGCCTCTCTTACTAATCAAATTCATTTGGGTCCCCAAATCCCACAACGAAAAGCCCTATCACACTAAGTGTCATTGGCTACATGAATCCTTTTTCTACATTGTGACCTTTTGAGAGTTATATTTTCATTTAATTCTAACAGATTAAGATCATTTTTCATACAATATGCCCAAGTTTTTTTACGTCTATCTCTGCCTTTCTGAACATAAGTCGAATTGAAAACATCTACTCTCCTAACTAAATCATCAGATGGTTGACGTTTAATGGTATAATCCCATTAACAACAACAAAAATATAATCCCACTACGTGGTTTAATGGTATAATCCCAATTTCAAAAAAATTTCAATCAAATACGAATAGTCATCCCATCATGCAACTTGATATAATGGTCAACACAATCAAAAGATACCCTAAATGAGACGAATGGTTACGTAAAGCATGATAAGAGGGTCAACTAAGTTCGTTCTGTCAATGTGCATGAAAAAACTCCACACAAACTAGTTTTATGTAAAGTGTGGTTTAGAAGCAAAGCAAAGCTAAGCACTAGCCCTACACATCGCTTGCTTATGAAGCCAAACTCACAGCAAAGCACACGTGTTGCAATGCTCAATCGTTGAACATCAATGCTATGTGGTTAACTGCTACTTAAAACAAATCCCTAGATTAGATTTCATACTTCCATTCAATATCTTTCATGATAACCAGGCACGATCACTTGTTTATTCTCATTATTTCTCATAGTCCTTGCTCATTTATTCTCAATTCTCTTTCACTAAAACTAATTGCTTCTTGGTGGTTCTTCTTTTTTATGCTAACTCTGTTGCTACTTCTCATACGCTTTTTTCTGGTTCTTATTGTTGGAGTTAGTAGTGTCTAACTCACAAGCTTCATCTCAAGAATATTTCTTCATAAGTCATCTTTGACTATCTCTAGCTTCACACTGCCTCCATCTCTTGATCTCTAGCTTGTCATTAAATTACATAACTTCATTGCGTATATAATTACCACCATTGATTATTTTGTTTTTTTCAAGTAGCTATAAATTATTGTTATTCAAAATATCATTATATTTTTTAGAAAAGTATTATTTGATATGGTTTAAATTTGGTTAATTAAAAAAATATTGTATTCGAATAATAAACATGATATCAAACTAATATAGATTCCAGGTAGTGAAGTATCCCTTCACTTTACACTATGCCAATTTAAGAAAAAAATAACATTTGCATTTTGCGCTTTAAAATACTAATAATAACAAAACCTATATTTCATAATTGATTAATTGTATGCAAGAATCAATATCAATATTGTTACAAATGGAATTATTCTTGCCCTTTATCTCTCACCTCAAGTGGATTTCTTGCATAATAGATTTCTCATTAATTTTAGTAGCTAATAATATTATTTGTCATTTTGTATTACTTTGGTATGCTCTTATCTATTAGGGTAGTTTTTACATATGACTAAAGCCTCATATCATAAATAGTGTCTACGTCATGTAATTCAAGTGATGATTAATGAAATTTTTCAAGTTCTAGCTCCATAAGATTTCCTAGCATACCAAATAACCACTTAAGGGAACATATGATGCCCTACTAAAGAATGGAAAAAAGCTTATGACTTCTTTGACCATATATTACATGAAACATGATATCCACAATCAAAAAAGATATGCATGAGCAGGCTTTTCATTTAACTTCTTAAATTGCTAAAAGTTCATTTTTCTCAAATATTTTTAATTCTATAATATCTTTGCCAATGTTTGCTATTTGCGACAAAAAGGAAGATCTATAACAAGGCTCTTAAAACAAAAAAAGAACCACAAATATGCATTTCAAGAAAAACTCGGTCGCCAATTAAAAAATGCATATACTTCTCAGCTTCTATGATGACCAAAGGCCATAGCCAACACATGGAGCTGCGGAAATTGGAAAGTTTGGAGAGGGATTGATGAACACAGTCTTACCTCTAAATTTGTGAAGGGGTTGTTTCTATGTTGCAAAGACATCCTCCATCTTACACTAGAGACAATTTAATTTGCAACAATTTGAAAGTACGATAATTATACATCTAAAATAAAATTTATGGATCAGTGCTTGGCTTACTAAACTCTTTAATATTATTTTAAAAACTAAAACGTTGCCTGATGAGTGGAGTAAGAGTATTTTGGTCCTTGTTTTTAAGAATAAAGGGGATGCACAAGAGCGTGTCAATTATAAATGAATTAAGTTGATGTGTCATACTTTAAAATTATGGGAGAGGGTAATTGAACATAGGTTAAGACGTATTACAAAGATTTCTCATAATCAATTTGGATTTATGTCGGGTAGGTCTATTATGGAAGCTATACATTTATTCAGAGGTTTGATGAAGGTCTTCGTTTGAGTAGAACTAAAACTGAATACAGGGAATGTAATTTTATTAGTAGTAGCTCTAGTGACAGAAATGTAACTATGGGTCATCAAATTATTAAAAGGTGTGAACACTTTAGATATCTCAGGTTTATTATTCAAAGTGATGGTGATATTGATGGGGATGTCATTAGTAGAATTCAAGTTGGTTGATTGAAGAGGAGGAATGTGTCGGGCCTATTGTGTGATAGAAAAGTACCGCTTAGACTGAAAGGAAAATTTAATAAGATGACAGCGAGACTTGCAATGCTCTATGGCGTTGAATGTTGGCCTTTAAAAGAGAAGCATAAAACTAAGTTAAGTGTTGTCGAGATGAAAACGATTAGGTGTATGAGTGGCTTTACACTTAGGCTCTGTTTAGCGGGGCTTTTTTTATTACTATTCTTTTAAAACAGTTTTACCAAATACGGGCAGTATGATTTTTTTCCATAAACAGCTGCCCAACAGCTGGTTTCACACAGCTCCACCAACAGACAACCAGCTTCTCCGCAGCAGCTTCCCCACAGCAGCTTCCCCGTAGCAGCTTTCTGGAGCAGCGTAGCTGCAGTTGAAAAGTTGAGATCAACTGCAACTGCCCCAAACAGAGCCTTAGAGAAAAAACACAAAATGAATATATCCATGATTGGGTTGGTGTAGCTCCAGTGACGGGAAAAATTAGAGAGAGTCGTCTTAGATGATTTGGTCACATTAAACGCCGACCATCCAATGATCCGATTAGAAGAATAGATGTTTTAGATTTGCTTATGTTAAGAAAGACAAGGGGTAGGCCTAGGATGACTTGGGCATATTGTATAAATAATGATCTTAATTTATTAGAATTAAATGAAAATATGATGCTAAATAGGACGCAATGGAGAAAAAGGATTCATGTAGCCGACCCACTTAGTGGGATAAAGGTGGTGTTGTTGTTTTTGTTGTAGTACATGCTATGAATTCTCATTACATCACTCTTCTTCAATTTTGAGAAAATAACTACTATTTTTTGACATTATCAACAACCTAGGCAGCAATACCATAGATAAAGAAAATTATTATATTTGCTTGTGCAAATGAGTGTATGTAAAGTGTGATTTAAAGAGACGAAAGCTGATGGCTCGAACTAGGACCTTCAGATTATCACATATGTATTGAAATATAAGGATTTCATCATAAACAACCACTTGAAAATCCAGATTCAGATTCATCTTTTAATCTAATAACAGTGAGCCAGACAATCAGTCTTTGGCAAATAATATTGGCATCAAACAACTTTAGGATCTTAATAGCAAGCCTTCTAATGTTCTATCTTTTACTTCGAAGTGCCCACTCACTGCTAAAGGGTATACAATTGATTTCAACCTTATAAATGAAATTCATTCAAGAAAAAAAAAAAAAGAACCGATCCTACGCAGAAAAAGCGTAGAAAGACCAGAAATGCACGACAAAGAACCTCAAGAACTAGGAAATGAACTAGCAAAAATGCTGATAGCACCTGGATTAATGCACCGGGAGTATGGTTTCAACGAAAACAAACACCATTAGAAGACACCAAAAATCTAACCACCAGATACCCTGAAAAAAGCTCGAAGAGGAATCAACGATAATGATACCTGCCAACGTGATGAAGCCGACAACGAGCGAAAAGGAAATGACGACCATGATCTGAAAATTCATCCATGACCAAGGATTTTGCTGATCAATTTCAAAGGTTTGGAGAGGAGAAGCGAATTAGACAGAGCTTAGGGTTACCATGCCAAACGGCTTTTTTAAATCTTAGCAGTTTTTAGTAAGAACCGTTTCTACGGTGAGCATTTGCGGAAAAATCTGGTGCAGGTAAGAAGTGAGGTTATTTGGCCAACTTACACAAGGTATATTATATGTATGTTACAAGGAGGTTACAGAGGTATAACGCGGATATAACCCTCCAATACGTTCTGAATAACTTCTTTTACGTACTCAGCGTTGCGTACGTCTTACGCACTCAAATTTTTCTTGAAAGCTTAAAGTGCACTTGGGGTGGTTGGTAAAATAGTTTTTCTAGATTTACTTGATATTTGGCTTCAGATTGTACTTACCTTAAATAGTTATAAAATTTTGTAAATTTGATCTTCGCTCTCACGAAAACGAAAGGTTTGTGTCCAATTTATTAAATTCAGATTTACATCTTAAAGTAGAAGAAACACGAGAAGAAAGATCAAAACGTGAAACTTATCATTTAGACTAAGGGTTGGATTTAATTTTGATATTTTTTTTTTTTATGTTAGACAAGATTTAAGCTAAATCATTACTAAATCCCCATTAAATAATGCTACCAAACGCCCTCTTAGGCATGAATTTAAGCCACATTCAACTAAACATAAAAAAAAAATGAGAATTAATACAACGCACCGTAAAATTAAAATTTTTTTGTGTTCCTTCTTTGTTCCCCACGTTCCAGTCTCTTTTATAACATAAACCTGGATTCATTAAATCCGATTACATGATGGATTTAAAAGATTCACTTTGTCATTGCTCGCGAGCTCCATCTCCTTCGTAGTCAATTCGGATTTTCTAGATTTGATAAAACCTCTATTTAATGTAAAATCAGGTTGGAGCCAAACACCATCTTAGATTAGTTTGAGAGGGCTTCACCCATTAGAGAAGTTATACTCACATTTCTATTAACATTTTAAAAAATATATCATAAAAAGCTTGCAGAAACCATCGAAATGCTGGAACGCCATCTGAAACAATGGAATTGAAGACCGCAGGTGTGATCCCAAGACGGCAGATTCTGAAAATTTATATGATTTGATGGATACTAGATTTAATGAAAGTTTAAATAAACTGTTTAATGATTTGTTTTAAATTTTGAAATTTATATAACTAACGTATTTTATTGCACTAACTTAGCTCATATGTATGGGTGTAAACGAGCCGAACACAAGCGAGCTCTGACTCAGCTCGTGTTCGGCTCGTTTACATTTCGAGCTCAAAAAGTGTGTTCGTGTTCGGCTCTTTTGCTTAGCGAGCCGAACACGAGCCGTTCACAAATAAAGATTAATTTTGACAACCCTAATCAAGTAGTCATAAGATGTTAAAGATTGGGACAAGTTTTAAAATATCTTTTGAATATAAATAATAATTTTTATTCTATTTTCTTAATTAATGTTTTTAATTGATTATAAATCTTTATAGCCTTGTAATCAATTAAATTTTTTTAAAATACAACTCATCATATATATATATATATATATATATATATATATATTTATATATATATAATTGATTAGTAATATTTTGAGCCAAAACGAGCTGAACATGAACAAACAAATATTGGTTCGTGTTGTTCGTGTTTGGTTCGTTAACTTAGCGAACGAGTAGAACACGAGCTTCTTAACAAGCTGAACACGAGCTGTTCACGAACAAAGCCGTTTTGACAGCCCTACTCATAAGAATCTTATTTAGATTAAATAAATTATGACTATTATACAGTAATTTTTTGAATTTATATTAATTAATAAAGATTTAAACTGTTTAAAAAACTAATTTCTATTCATTCAAATTAAAAAAAAATAATATAAATTTCTTATTTTGATTTTTTTTAATAATTTTAATTATTATGGTTTGTATATCTTTTTAATTACAATATTTATATCTACTTTACTTTATTGAATTTTAATGGTTTTAATTAATTTTTTTTTCATTTCTAATTAGACTAACTAAATTATAATTAGCATAGAATAATATATTAATTTATCATTAAAAGATCAATATGAAACAGTCAAGCAAAAAAAAAATCTATGTAAATAAATAAATTCACAAATAATATTTTATTAACGAAATATTTTCTTGGTTAATTAATATACATTACTAAGATTGATTTCATAATTTTTTTATTGTAAACAATCTAGCTTACATAATACGAATTATAAACTTATTGCAACACCATAATTTATCAACTACAAAAAAATAATAAGTTATGACTAGTGTTGCATTTGGGACAGCAGTGCAGTGTCATACTGTACTTTCACATGTTTGTCCAATTCGTGTTTTACCTACTTTTTTAAAAGCTTTACTAAAAAAATATGTTTCACAACCTAATCTAGCTATGTGTAGTCATTGTCAGAAAGCTGCGATTTAAATTAAAAAAAAAAGATAATAATAAATTTATAATAAGTATCGCAACTATTTGAACAACAATTTCTTCTACAGTGACATCACAGCTACTTCTTCAAACAACTGTAGTTGCCCTCAAACAGTCCCTAGAGCTCCTTGGCCATGCAAATTTAGATTAAAATTGTCAATTGCTTAGATTTTGAATGCATTTAGAATTCACTCTAAAGCTTAATTTTAGTATATTTGAAATTTGCTAGATTTGGCGCTGGCCACTGTCATTGTAGGGGTACTAATTTTATAAACAACTAATATGAGTGGTATGCATGTCATTGGCCAAAAACAAAGACAAAAACATTTCATTTGTTCATAACATACTCATTCAAACATGAATGTTTAATGTAAAGTAGAGCACATTGAGCTCCATTTAGCTGGAGGTTGTATCAAGAAAGTGAGAGTGATGAGAGATGTCTTAAAACGAAGATTACAAATGTGTGCATTCTCGTAGTTCATAATTTTGGAAAAAATAAGTCCAATCCTTATCTGATAGCCAGTACAAATAAGTATGAATTGAATCCTTCATCCTAGTATTTAAATAGTATGGATTAAATGTAGGCTACAACATTAAAACATCAGCTGCACTTACCATAAATATGGGAACAAAATTGCAGTGCATAAAGAATTTCGGATCAGCGGTAAGCTGCAGCTTCCTCCCTAAAATGTTTCAGGAGATCCTCCATGTTTCTTACAGAATGTTCTGCCTTGTCTCTCAAACGGACGCTCACCTGTCCAGTTTTCGCTTCCTCTTCGCCGACAACCAAGATGTAATTGTACTGCGCCAACTGAGCTTCTCGTACCTTCTTTTGAATCTTCCTGTCGGTTGTGTCGACGTCAACATAAAAACCAGCTCCATGTATCTGATCACGTACCTGTAATGCATAAGGCTGAGATTTCTCAGATACTGGACAAACAATGGATTGACGAGGACTAAGCCAGAAGGGCCATTTCCCTTTGTAATGTTCCAACAGAATAGCAAACATGCGCTCAACAGATCCAAGAATAGCACGGTGTATCATCACAGGACGCTCAGTCTTGCCTTCGTCTTCTGCTGAGTATGACAATTTGAAGCGCTCAGGAAGTTGAAAATCCAACTGTAAAGTTCCACACTGGAATTTTCGCTTCAATGCATCAAATACGCCAATGTCGATCTTCGGTCCATAAAATGCACCATCCCCTTCATTAATTTGCCACGGCCTCCCATGTTCTTGAAGAGCATCTTTTAGAGCGGCTTCAGCTTTGTCCCACGTTTCTATCTCACCCAAGTATTTCTCTGGACGCGTTGATAACTCTAGCTCATAAGTGAATCCGAATACTTCATAGGCATAACTAATGAACTCGAGCACGCCTTTAACCTCATCCTTGATCTGATTTTCTCTACAGAATATGTGAGCATCATCCTGCTGAAATCTTCTAACACGTGTTAATCCAGAAAGAGCACCGCTTAGCTCGTTTCTATGAATAACTCCAAAATCTGCCAAACGAAGAGGCAACTCTCTATAAGAACGGACTCGATGCTCAAACATCAGACAATGTCCAGGACAATTCATTGGCTTAAGTCCAAATTCCTGTTTCTCTACCTCAAATACAAACATATTTTCTTTGTAATTTGCTGCATGGCCTGAGGTTTCCCACAAATGCATGTTGTACATGTTTGGTGTTAAAACCTCTTCGTATCCCCTCTTCCAGTATTGAGAACGGATGAACTCAATTAACTTGTTATAAATTCTAGTCCCATATGGCAAGAAAAAACAGCTTCCAGGGCTTAGATGATGGAAAAAGAAAAGCTCTTGGCTCTGTCCCACAATTCGATGGTCATATTTCTTTGCTTCTTCTAATAGTGCAAGATATTCCTTGAGACGTTTTGATTCAGGAAAGGAAATTCCATAAACTCTTTGAAGGCTCTCTCGATCAGACTTACCCCTCCAATAGGAGGATGAAGACTTTAGACAAGCAAATGCTTTCACAAAAGATGTGTTGGGGATATGCGGGCCACGACAAAGATCAACTAAAGGGCCGCATCTATAAACAGTTATTGTCTTGTCTTCCGGTAATTGATTAATGATTTCTATCTTGAATTGATTTTCAGCAAACATCTCAAGAGCTTGTTCCTTAGAGACTTCAATCCGCTCAAATGGTTGCTTCTCCACAACAGCTTTAGCTGCCTGGGACTGAATTTGGCTAAAGTGTTCTTCATTCAAGGTGGCATCCCCATAGTATGCATCATAGTAGAAACCCTCTCCTCTGGTGGTACATGGACCAATACACAGCTTGCAACCATAGACCATCTCAAGAGACTGTCCTAGAATATGAGCACTTGAGTGCCAAAATGTGTCACGTCCCTCATTGCTGTCAAATTTGAACAGCTTCAGCTCACAATTTTCCTCCAGTGGTCTTGACATATCCCAAAGAGCGTCATTCACTTGGGCAATTAAAGCACTAGAAACCCAGCCACCGGGAAGCTCCTTAGCAATATCCAATGGCGAGGTTAGCAACTTCTTTCCCTCCTTAATTGTGCCATCTGGTAAAGTAATCTTGATGGGCTCTCCCCCAACACTCTGGCGGTAGACGATTTGCTGTTTTTGGATGAACTCAAATTGCCGGATTCTTTTTTGGATGACGGAGTGGAGGTATGTCTCATCTTTACGAAGGCTGTTTGTTCCTTTCTCAGTCATTGCGCTGGCAGCCAGCAATGGCGACAACAGAATGGAAGAAGAGAGAAAACGAGGATGTAGTGGTGATGCGAAGAACCAACGGCAAACCTGGGGAAAAAGAGATGGAGTATAAGTTATATTCATTTCTTTCAATCACAGCAAGATGAACTAGTAGGGAATAGAGTTGTACTGTTAGGTTTCAAAAAAAGGAATTTAAGATAATATAAAACAATCTATGCATGGACGTGGAGAATCAAATTGAGATACAATGGTTAAATCAAGTATAATTAAATAATGTCATAAAATTTAAGGGAGAGTTGTAATTCGAAACTTTGCATTCTAGACGACTAGCTTAGAGAAGATTCTTATCATGAGATTGAGCCATCAACCCAGGAGAGAGGCTCTTTTGTTAAATTAAAAAGTAATTTATTTTTAGGACTGCTGTTTTCTATTGCTTATTACAATACATTATTAAATGTATTTAAAATTTTTCATTCTGCGCACAACTATTACTGTTAGCCTTGTTTTCATGCGGGAATCTCTAGCTATAAAGGTGATCTAGTCCACTATGCAGAGGATGAATCAACGTAACCTAGTAGGTAGTCACCTTTTAAATGAGAGGGCCAATGGCATTTGCCCACAAAGACTTAACAAAGGAAATAAAAGTACCCAAAAAGAGGCAAGTCAAAAGGTAAGTCAAGGAAAGCCTAAGCAGATAGAGATAGCTTGGGCAGGCCACTATAGTTCCATCCTCTAAGATTATTGGGACCCTAAGTCTACTAAGTCATGAAAGTAGTCGACCCAACTCAGCTGGAAATTGTTTCATTAGTAACCTATATATGATGTCAAAGAAACGAAACATCAAGATTCCTATGACTCAATCTAAAAGGTAGAGTAAGCATTATATAATGTCAAGAGTATGAACAGAAAATCTATGCAAAAAGGAGAAATGGACAAACCTAACTAAACAGCTAAGCCATCCCCACAAATGACTCATGATCACTTCTTTGTCGGGACTACTTATAACACCCTGAACATGCTAGATAAAACCTCCAAAGTGTATAAAAAGTATGATTAGTCGGTCACACTAGAAAAGAGAGAATTCTTTCCCTCGAGACATTTAATATTAATGCAATTTTCTAAGATACTAGTATGGAGGTTCTATTAATGTGCAAGGGAGATAAATACGTGAAATTATGATAGTTTTAAATTTGCCCGAAAGGTCATGCAAGAAAGTAAATAGCAAAAAATAAATTACATATTTTAAAATGTTGCAAATTATAAATTTTATTAGAGTAAATATTTTAGATTATAATTTTCTAGTGTCCCAGTATTTAGACAAACCGTAGGCATATAATAAAGAGTGCACACATGCAAATGCATTGAAGTACATCCAATATAAAGTAATAAAGCACAGGTTGCATGCTAGTTGATTAGCAACATATCCCAGAAAAAGTAAAATAACGATTAGGCTCTGCAGATGCATACATAATCCTAAGTTTGTATAGTAAATGAATTCATATCTAAGATATGAGGTGTGAGCAATGGCTTTGGTCCTCATCACATGGTCCCCACATCAAACTCCTTCGAACTCATGCTCATACATTATTTCTTATACAAACTCAATACCATAACTCTAAAAGAAAACCTATAAAATAGAGGGTTAGCACACGTAAAGGAATGCATCATGTAACAAGCCAATTTCAGTGGAAGGAGAGTTTAACAATGCTTGTAAAAAATATGTTAGTTTAACTTTCATGAATATGCCACTTCCTATTGAACCTAGCTTCATATATGAGCAAATCTCCCTAATATACTAGTGTGCAAATCTCAAATTCAGTAAACCCTGCAAAAGTCATACACATAAAGCATACAGTGGCCAGCACAAAAAGAACCACAGTTGCGTAAAAAAAAATCTCTAACTACACCCTAGCCCTAGTTTTAAAAAGGATCTACAAGGTGTTGCCTAATCAACATCTACATGAGAGATGTACAGTGTAGGACTAAAGAACATACCCGTAGACCTAAGCAAGATTTCCAAATTTGGCTCCTCCCCTAACATTTGAACAAGTTAGCACTCGTCACCATAAGTGACAAATGCTAACCCAAACTTATAATAAAATTGATCCTAAGGATCCAATAATAATAGGATAACTTGCATTACTCATTCAGACAAGCTAACAAGTAACGCTCATTTCCCTATTATCACCATAGGTCAAACTAAAGGTCATTCGAATACTGCCACAAAGATTTTGACTCACAAGAACTAAACCTATATGATGCAACAAGACATAGGGCCTCACTTCCAGAGTTGAGACCCCCATGTGTATCGAAATATATGCAAGAATGCATAAACATGTAGAGGCATGCGTCTTGAGGACAAAAACCCAAAGGCACTGACACAGTAAAAATTCCATAAATAAGGAAATTAGAAAATGCATGCAAGATGCTCAATCAATAGCTTTGAGAACATAACCCAAAAGCAAAGACTCAAAGTTCAGATGGCATGAAAATGAAAAATGCAACAAATACGCACAAATGTATAATGCAAGGCACACAAGAAACACATGCATGAATACGGGCACTATTCAACGATCATAGGGAGGGGACTGTAATGCCACAGAAATGAAAATATAGAGCAATCCCTAAGTTCCTGAAGGAAAGGGGATGGCGCCTTGGCGCTAATAGGTAGTGTTTAGGGGCCAGTCCCTTGTGCTCCCTATATAGGAAAAACGGGATGTGTTGACACCCTATATGCCTAATGCAACCCATACACGGCTAGTGGCAGGACTAGAATTCTATGCTACAAGCCTCACATAGGTGGTTCACAAAAAGGATAAAAATTGAAAACAACGAACTTAAAACAAATTATGTTGACTCCAACATAAGTGATTAAAGTCCTATCCGGTGCCACCCTTACACATGGTTGTACCAACATTTTGTGGTATGAGCCCCCTAAGAGCCCCCTCAATCTATAAAGGACAAAGAGATTGTTTGTTCAATATAAGCCGAACTTAGTATAAATAGAGTCAAAGCAAGGATGGTCACCTTTAGGTGTGAGTGTACAAACGACTTGGGGTAAAAACCCTAAGTCCGCCTGTCCTATGAAGACCAGAAAACTTGACAGTTTTAGTTCGGCAAAATCCAAACTCAAATCATTAACAAATGTCTCGTATTCATTGACTACATGTCTCAAAAAATTCAAAATGGACACAACTGAGTTGTAGTGCCACAATACTAATGGATGGCACCCTCGACCGGCAATGGTGCGGCGTGGCTTTAGCAACAAGATAGCAGTGTTGGGCCAAAATAGGCCAAGGGAGAGCACTGCAATGCTAGAAATGACACCATAGCCCTAGCCTTAGATAACACAAATTGTTTAGGACCATGACAGTGAGATCAGCGTCACTGCCTCCACCTGGCACCGTGGTAAGAATACATAACACCTTGGCACCTCACAAGCTGAGATAGGTGGCAACACGACATTATAGATGAAATAGAATTACCACTCAAGGGTGAACCAGCATGTAGGCGCCCATACACAATGTTTGGCCATTGATTTAAAAAAAGGGATGGCACCGTGGCACCCAAAGATGGCACCGTGATGCAAGGCTAAAATTAAAGCCCTAAAACTTGGGAAAATGCAAGAAAAAGGGGGCAAGGTAGGGAAACAAGGAATTTAATATAAGTTTCCTCTAACAACATCCTACCCTAGATCCTCTAAAAATAGCCTAAGGCTCTAAAAAAAGAAAACAGAAATAAGCTTTGGGGTTTCTCACCTACGTGGAGATTGAAGTCAGAAAAAATGTACGAGGTGCTCTGACTTCTTCTACAAGTCCTACCGGCCACATCCCTAAATGCTCCAGTTGATCCAATGATTGAGGATCAAAAAAAGGAAAGGGGACAAGATCCTTACTTAAGAACCCGATGGGCTAGCAACTCAAGGGGTAATTTAAAAAGTAAAAAAGGCTACACCTGGGGTAGCCAAAGGATGCGTCTTTTATTGAGAAAATTTTTTTTCCAGTGTCTTGGCACTAAGGCACCAATGATGTGGCACATGCCAAGTCATAAACCCAATAAAATTAGAATCCTAGGGGAACTGGCATTGGTCAATTTTGTGACGTCACTGTAAAAATGAACATTGTGGCACTGCTCTTGTAATGATGGATATTTAATTGGAAGCAGCAATAAGGACCTGAATTGACATGGAGTCGTGGCTCTCCAAGCATAGGTGCCTAGGTGTTGCCGACATGGCAGGGACCACATCCATCAAAAAATGATAATTGTCCAATCAGGAGCCATTCTCAAAATTGGACAAGTTGAGTTGTGATGCACTGACACTTATCTGTTGACACGAGTCTAGACACTGATGCTTAGGAGCTACAATGATACCCAAAATTTAATAATCATGTGTGATAAAATAGATAGTTGGTTCATTTTGACCAATTAGGTATGGTGCATCACACATTCTCATGCAAAATAAATAGCAAAAACGAATATGTAGTCTAATATAGACAAATAAAGAGTCCATGCATAGTGCATCATAATATATGTCCAGATATGAATATTCCCGTGCTGGGGGTATAAATATAACATAACATGCTCATATGAGCTTACAGTACATAAAAAGAACCAGAATAATAAAGAAGACATGAAAATATTTCAGGAGTGAAAAAGGAGGTCTAGATATCTACATCCTCATCACATGTCCTTCATGGACATCATCGCCGGTCATCTCACCAGGCGCCTAAAAAAAGAAAGTATACTAGGAAGGCGATGCATAAACAACTTGGGTGCCACCAAGAAATTGTCGGAATGTTTGAACTTGCAAACAAACTAGTTTTGAAACTAGTGCTCTATGTGTGTCAGTTTGTGACCAAGTGTGTTAGTCCTCTGGATAAAGATGTGATGTCGCCTCAGAGTCTTGCATTTGCTCATAGATGGAGCAGGGATAATGAGGGGTTTTAGCTACTGTAGGGATGTCCAGACGAAGTACTTCAGACCCTCTATAGAAATAGATGCTAGCCTTCATAATGATTGCATGGGGCTCACTTGCTCTTTCCTTTAGTGGACCTCATCCCAAACTCTAATGCAAAGGGCATGCATGAAGGAGAGGAGGTCGAGCTAACTGTAGCACTACATCAAGCCATATAAGCAATCGACCCATGGACAATGTGGTTTGCATCAATCGGCAGATCTATCTATATTGCATAATTGAGTGTTGTGCGCTACCTCATTACTTTGCTTAGGTGAGAGCTTGGTAAAAACCTGGCTAAAACGAAGGAGTGTCGGGCTTTTAACTCCCAGTCGAGGGCATTTTTGGGAAGTTCAAGATCTAGTCGTGCACCTCAAATAGGTGTTAGGACATCCTTGGGTCAAGTAACAAAACACCTAACTATAGTCAAGGCTCTATTGTAGACATTCAGTATACTAATCAATGATGTATCTGCTCAAACTATATACATTGTTGATCATGTTCCGATTGAAGGCCACCAAACGTCACCTGACAAATACTCTACCATCCATGAGTTCTCTAGTATTAGATGAACTTACAGACCATCAAGATGACTGTAGGGCCTAGAACTTGCATAAAATTCTCCCAGCCCCACCACTATAGTGTCCGCCACACTACCATCAGACTCAAATAAACCACATTCAAAGATGATATTTTGGCCAAGGATGAATCCAAATACCTTTCGGTTGTTGCTCGGCTATTGAACTGGGTCATATCAAATTCCCCATCATTGGGCCTCGATGATGCAGCTCTCTGACATCTGTAGGATGCCATCTTGTGAACTTTGACTGGGAAATAATGAAAGGAAGGGGGGAAAACCACATATATTTGACTGGGAAAAGTTCCAAACATGAAAGATGTCAGAGGCATTACGATGCTGGGAGATGGAACCATAGCATTGAGACCATGTGGGCCCACCATACCATCAATTTATATTTGTTATTATATGATTTCAATAAATTTATTAAATGGGTGTTGCAGTACTAAGCATAACACCATGGTGCTAAGGATACTATCGTAGCACTATCCATTAACCGGATCAATGTCCTTAAAGCGACAACGGTTAAAATTAAAAATCATGATGGGGCACTGTAGTGCTGAGTATGGCAGTGCGGTGCAATCCTTTTGGTCTGGACGATGCCATTGAATCACCAAAACCTTGAGTTAAAATAATAATGTGGTGTTGTGATGCCTGACCTTAGGGATATGTTGCCAAAATGATGTTGCACGTTCAAATAAAGATACTTCCTTTTACTTGTGGGGTCGCGACACTCGAGTCAATACCACAATGCTTGCACTTGGTTAAATGAATCTAAAATAAAGTGATCCATCGACCATAAATTTAGTCCTGAGGCATACACATAAGGATGATGGCTTTTGAAAGAGTCGAAAGAGAAGCTAACAAATGACCCCCAACAAGCAAGTTTCGTTAATAAAAATACAGTGCGCTTGTTGGCAAGTATTAACGACGATAAGAAGAACATCACTTGGGTTCTATTTGGGGCAGCTTGTGCGTTTCAGAATAAGTAGTTTATCATGAAACGCAGTCCGCGGGTCGATCGCGGGGGTCGACCCGCGGCCTGCGTTTGGTGTAAAAAACTCAAAAGCAACGGGCAGCGTTTTCAAAAACGTGCAAACCAAGCGGTTAGGCAGTGTTTTCAAAAACGCGCAAACCAAACGGTTAGGCAGTGTTTTCAAAAACGTCGCTACACTTATCAGTTGCCCTAAACGGGCCCTTAGTGTGGAGAGTCTTAGGGCTCTCTTAGAGCTTCGTGAAGTTCTAAAAATCAAGCTCTGAGTTGGACAAGGGTAATCTTATCATCAAATGGATATGATAAAGACGACAGGCTTAGAAAAAAACAATGTCAAAATAAGCATGAGGACTGTGTTGGTAAAATAAAAAGTTTGTCATTCTTAAAAAAGGTCACCAAGAGGCAATCAGATGGGTAGAAAGCCAAACATCAGTCCAGGTGATAGAATTGAAAAAGTAATGTTATGGAGAATCAAAATATTATGGGCACCTAGCTCACGTCAGAACGAATGTAACGATCCAAGAAAAGCTAGTTTTATGACCCAGCTAGGAGGAACTCTTGCTGAGGGGCAAATAGTGACCTTGAAAAAGTAAAATGCTATTAAATTATCGGACGGGTAGAGAACCAAACATCAATCAAGGTGACAAAATTCAAAAAGTAATGCCACAAATGATAGGGTCATGTAGACACCAACCTCACGTCATTCAAATCAACTAATGCAATGATCTTAGAAAAAATATGTTAAGAATCAACAAGGTGTGTGTCAAAAACCAAACGCCTGCTTTGGGACAAGTACTGATATTTAAAAATTAAAATGCTACTAAACAACCATATAGTTAAAGAACCAAACAATAGTTAAGGCAACAAACTTAAAAAAGCCGTGTTATAAAAGATCAAACTAAGAAGGGAATCTAGCTCATGTCAGTCAATCAACTAGTAAAATAGTCTTTTAAAAAGATGCATTATAACTAGCCAGAGGGGTGTCAAAAACTTAACACTTGTTGGAGGAGGGAGTAGTGAACTTGAAAATATAAAATGCTATTGAATGACTAGATGAGTAGAGAACCAAGCATCAATCAAGGCAACGGACTTAAAGGAGTCATGTTGCATGAGATCGGACTATGGCAGGCATCTAGCTCACATCGGTCAATAAACTAGTGTAATGATCTTTAGAAAAGATATGATACCATAGAGCAAGGTAAGTGTCAAAAACCAACAACTACCGAAGGAAAAGTAGCGATTAAAAAAGTAAAATGATACTATTCAACAAGATGGGTAAATGACAAAACATTGATAAAAAAACAGACCTGTAGAAGTCAAGTTACAACGGATCGATCTATGATTGGATCTAGCTCACGTCAATCGATAGACTAATGTAATGATATTCAAAAAAACATATAGTAACTTAGCAAAGTGAGTATAAAAAAACCAAACACCAACTTAAAGAATAGTAGCAATTTTCAAAAAATAAAATTTTACTGATCATATGGACAGAGGTAAGCGTGAGGCTTCTATCGGCTGGTCCAAACTAATACTAGGCCAAGGCTATTAGACCTATTGAGAAAGTGTATTATTTGTGCTCTGAGCCTAAATAAACTCCACCAAATAAAAGTATTTATTGGGTTTCAAATCTTGGAGTCCACTGAGGAGACCATCAGTTGAGATTCAAATTTCAAGCCCTATTGGGAAAAAACTACTAGTGAGACTTTGATTTTCAATCTACAGATCTGTTGTTTTTATCAATGTTTTGTCATCTACACGTCTAGTTGATTAGCATTTAGCTCACGTCAATCGATAGACTAATGTAATGATATTTGAAGAGATATGTTGCGAATTACCCAAGTGAGTGTCAAAAAACCAAACACCAATTGTAAAATAAGTAGCAAATTTCAAAAAATAAAGTTTTACGAATATTATGGACTGAGTTAAGTGTCAGGCTTCCGGTTCAAACTATTACTAGGCCAAGGCTATCAAACCTATCGAGGAAGTGTATTATTTGCGCAATGAGCCTAAACAATTCCACCGAATAAAAGTATTTACTGGGTTTCAAATCTTGGAGTCCACTGAGATAACACCATTTGGGGTTGAAAATTCAAACCCTATTGGGAAAAAGCTACTAGCAAGACTTGGATTTTCAACTATCTTGTTGGAGATTAGTCAGAAACTTGAGTTTTTATAACCTAGAACTAGCCTATAAAGGCTAAATAAAAAAATAATGGCATGAGCTCAAGTCTCTACCATGTATCACTCAACGAAGAGTAAATAACTTATGTTGGGGTAGGAAGGCCTATAAACACAATTGACACAAAGGTGATTCTTGAGATACTTTCCTAAAAAGCATAACTTTTTAGGTAAGCTGGCACTATGGCTCTGTGAGGCAAAGCCTTGACGCACGAGTAATGGCACTAGGTCAATTGACAATTTGATACAAAAACATTTAAACACAAAATGTTAATTTTTTTCATTAGATGCATAAAAAAATATAGCCCAATAAGCTTACATGATAAACTATCTTGCAAACAAAGGAAAGAAGTGCCAAAAATAAATGGTATCAATCCTTCTATATGTGGCTATTCACCATCCCTATTGCTATCACCCTCATCTCCACCATCCTCTTCCTCTATATAGATCTCGAACAGAGGAGGGTTGAGGGTTCCTTGACGTCGCGTGAAGGCATGAGTTTAGCACCTGAAGTGGTGCACTAACTACTGCTCCACATGGACTATCATTCACATAATAGATTTCAAGCATCGATTCCTTGTTGTAAAAAAGTTTCAGACGTTATGGATCTCGAGGGAAATAGGATGATCTGACTCCTGAACTGAAGGCTAGGTGCGGGCTATTAATTCTAATCACCCTCTTGACGATCGTGTCACCCTTATGCTATGGAGAATTGGTAGGAAGTCGGCTCTTATGCACCCCTTAAAGCATCATCTCCTTTGAAACGTGGCAGGTTGGTCGTATTGAACAGTGGCATCATCACTCTAGCTCACTCTCTCGGTATTTCCATGTAATCTGAGTATGGAACTTAAAAGGAGAAAAAGTTTCCAGGTCTTCATGTTGAATGCCTATAAATAAAAAAATTTGGCACCATAATGCCAAATGTTAGGGCCATGTGGTAGACCCAAATGAGCCCACCATATTAAGTTCCACTAAAAACCTTTTGTTCATAACAAGCAATGACCACTAATTCTATTAATTTAGTGTCATGATGCCAACAGATAGTGTGGGGCTCTAATACTTCTTCACATCATGAGGCCAAGTTTTATCCTTTCACATGAGGCACCATAGCACTGACTTTTGGCACCCAATTGTGGTGCCTTGTGGTGATGTGATTTTTAGCTTTTCATGTAAACACACGTGAGCTAAAAGAGCATCCCAAGCGGACTTGATTTGCTGGTCCAAATGAGCTTTAAAACTATGGTCCCAACTATGACGCCTAACAAGGATGCGAGGCTCTAACTCCCGACTTCAGTTATGCTGCTAATCAAAAATAAAGATTTGGCTGTTAGTATCCTAGACCTCTCAAAGGCCAACTGGGGTAAAAATGTTATGAGCCCTCTCTTCATGATCACTATACATGAAAAGCTACTCACACTAAGGAATGGCGTAGAAAAGGCCAGCTTCTCTTAAAAGGAAAGGGATCATTAGGTTTTGATCACCTGGACCCTACCAAATTAGCCCAAAAAGAAGCCTGGAGGAAAGTTCAAAGAAAAACAGGCTAACTGAAGAAACTCATCTGATAGTTCGATGAGCCACTTTCCCAGTGAACAATTTTGAGTTTTGGTAATCCATACCCAACCAAATTGGCTAAACCAGGAAAAGAAGAAAGATATTAACTCCCCTTATGTAAATCTAAACATAAGATATGACCACACTGGGAAGACTAATTTTAGATTTTGTTATTGCAGACCTAGCAAGACTGGCTCCATCGGATTAAAAAACACTCTGTTGTGGAAACAATAATCTTGTGGCATGAGAGTATGTGCTTCATGCTCTAACTTTTAAACCCCGTTCGGCGATTGACTAGAATTTAGGTTTTGGTAACTCGCACCTATCCTTTCAAAAGCCAAACCAATGTAAAAAGGAATTGTGGTCCTTCCTCTTTAAAAAGGCCGCATGTTAGTAAGGTTGGACTTTTGCTAACATGTATGATCCTCTTGGGATAGTATTGGGTTTTACTAATTTGGACCCAACTAAATGATCAATCAAAAGGAAATAAAGGAATTTCTAAACTTCCCTCTTGTATGTCCAAACATGGGTATATGACTCACACCGAGGAAATTAATTTTAAGCATTGGTAGCCTAGACCAAACCAAACAGGCTCAACAGGGGGTGTCAAGCTCTAGCTCCCCAACATGGTTAAAATATTAACTGAAAAAGAAAATTGGATTTTAGAACCCAACCAAAATTAGCCAAATCGGAATAGTGAACAAAAAAAGTACATACCTTCCTCCAAATTATTCGGAAGATTAAACTACTACAATAAAGAGAACATTTAATTTAATGTAGGATCATCTTATTTTCTCTTGCACTCCCCTAAACCAAGTCATGGCTTGTGCTGGAGAGAGGCATAGCGTCTTGTCTCCATGGAAAAGGTATTTTTGGGTTTTGGTTAACTGGACCTAGCTGAAAAGGTTGAACTAGGAGAATAAGAGAATGAGTATATACATTCCTCCCTAAGTAGTACAGAAAATTGGATCTGTATGACAGGAGAAATGTTCGTTAATTGTCATAACAAAAATCGTCTTATCTCTTTTCATTAGGATCAACACACATTTAGCAAAGTCAAGTTTTGTCAAACTGGACCTTAGATTAAACTTTAGAGGGTTGCATAAACAAAAAAAGAAAATATAAAGAGCAGGCAAAATATCTATGAATACAACCTTTTATTACTCAAGTTAAAGTAAAAGTATAGATGAAATGACACCACGGCAATATATTCATAATAAATGAAATAGTTTGAGTGCAACAATGAATTCATCCAAAGTACTTCTTCAAATACCTCACATTAATCGGGGGCATCGTGTGGCTATCATCCGCATCGGCCAACAAGCAAGTTCCACCTTTGTAGATCTTTTCAATCAAAAAGTGCTTCCTAAGTTAGCTTGAAATTCTTGTTTCAACAACGATGAAAGACAATCAGATGTCTTCAAATGAAGTAAAAGGATGAGACCCTGTCATCCTTCACACATGCCTTATTTAAATTTTGAAAATCAATGTAAGCTCATATCTAACCATTTTTCTTAGTAACCAGAATAATATATTCCAACCATATAGCGTAGGGTTCCTCTCTAATGAACCCCACCTCAACGAGCCTTTTGGTCTCATCAATCACCATTTGTTCAATATCCAGTCACATCCAAAGGGAGGGCTGCTTACATCTAATCAATGACCGATCTATGTATATCTATCTTAAAGTCTAAGCAAGTCGCTCCACACAAGACAATCATGAAACTCAGAAAGTATCCATGATTTCAACATCCATTAAGAATATTCATATCTAAGTAAATTTATTTTAATCAACTCATCAATAGTCTATGGGTTTGAAAGGGGCATCCTTATTATCAGATCTATGATCACTAGGATCACTACAAGGAATTACAGATAATATTATGCATGAAGCATGGGGGAGGTTGGTACCCAAACCACACCTATCTTGAGGTGATCTATTTTCCCACTCGTGTGTACACAAATATAATCAATTGAACATGTCATTAGCAAACTGACCAAGTCATTAACAAACTGACCACTACTCAAAATATAATCAATTAATAGAGATTGATAGTAAAAAAATGGAAAATCTTCAATTATTTCATTGAAATTATCAAAATATAACACATCATTGTGTCATGACAATGAACAGAGTAATAAAATGGAACAACTTTCATTATTTCATTGAAATTATAAAAACGTAATACATCATTGTGTCATGACAATGAACCCACACTATCAAATATGATAGCATAATTTTTACGACCATATATAGGTGGTACATAAAATGTGTGTAGTTCATCAATAATAAACACACTTATTAGGGCCAACTCCTTCCAGTGTTTCCAAGGTAGAGGCTTGATTGCCAATGTCTCATCTAAAAATTGTCAAGGCAAACAATTGAGATACTCGTGATCTCGACAAGGAACCTGTGTTGTACAAGATCTCTTCCTCTAAGTCCTCTGAAGTTGGATCTCTCAATATATTGGACTGAATAGCGAGAGGAACCACATTTGGCTCAGAATCATCAACATAATCAATCTTTATCTAGATCTTAGCTAGTAGGAGAATGGGTAAACTCATCCTAAACTATGACATGACAACACCTAGACCCTTTTTATCTCTCAGCACTCTATATCACCTCTCAATGATGGGAGACGGGTTGGTGAAGAAAAGATGTTGCTTGTGCATTCTAAAACCAGTGGCAGGCAAAAGAGGTACATAATATGCAGCATCCTCATATATTTTGATCTCATAAATTGAGAATAGTTGGCAAATTCCAATGAAACAAAAACTCTTTGCCTCCAATTGAGTAATTCATACACTGATGAAAGATCGAATGAATCATCCCATAAGCATGAATCCATCGATGGCCTAACAACGCTCTAAACGATATGTTGATTTCGATCACATGGAACTTCACATTCAGTTGCAACTCCCCAAATTGAAGAGAAAGAATAATAGTGTCAAGTGAGGCTTGACCCTTCTCATTGAACCCATGTAGCATGAGACGATCAAAGCCTAAACACCTTAGGCCAAGAGAAAGAAAGGTAAGAGTGTGGTCAACTGCTATACAGTTCAAAGGATTTTCATACACTAAGGTCATTATATATCGTATGTGTTTATGCTCAGTCGTACCTAAGTGTCACTATCGGAGAAAGAAATGTCAACCAGCTCATGGGCAGAGCCCAACTCAACTTCTCCTCGATGAAGTAAACTTGAAAATCTTCATGCTCTTAAAAAAGCCTTCACTAAGGTTTCTCGAAACTCAGGTTATAACATCAGTGCATCATAAACACTCAACAACAACAGTGGGCCTTCTAACTCTAGACAAATGTAGCCAACCACTTCTCAGTTCAACTTGTTAAATGTCCTTGAAAGGAGATTCAAAGGGAACATCCTTATCGCTAAAATCCATAGTTGGTTCATCAGACCATGGTTCAGGAAAAGATAAACAGCCCTTACCTTACTTTTGCAAGTATCCTCCACATCATCATACACCTAAAAAATTTTGCCTAAACAAGGCATAGGAGGGATATCCTCCTCACAATTTCAAATATCATACTCATCAACAATGTGAAAGAAACATAACCAGAAACCTGCTCTTTTATTACATCAAAATCAATACATGATACATAATGATCAATACTCAATAGGACATCAGCCGAGACTCACTTATACCATGGTTCAGGACAAGATAAGCGGCCCTTACCTCTGCAAGTATCCTCCACATCATCATACACCTGAAAAATTTTGCCTAAACCAGGCATAGGAGGGATATCATCCTCACAATCTGAATTATCATACTCATCATCAATGTGAAAGAAACATAACCAGAAACCCGCTCTTTTATTACATCAAAATCAATACATGATACATAATAATCACTAGGGGCATCAGTTGTTAGCAAAGACTCACTTATACCACTAGTAGTATGTTGCTTAGTATAAACCCAAATGTTACATCAGTAACAATGACATGAGTTTTAATTAAAATGTTTCAAATGAGCTTGATTGATGCATGAACCATGGACTCCTCCAGGAACTGCCTGGGGATCTCTATGTCATTGGCCTTTTACTTTCTCAAATTAATTCTTAAAAGGGTAACACCCCGCCAGAACGTGTCCCAAGTGACTAACATTGAGCTCCCCTACATGTTGGGCACTACTGAGAGCATTTCTCAAAGGTACTAATAGAGTGCAACTTGAGCAAAATAGCAGTCGAGCCTCTTAAGTTGCTAATTTGGAAAAGCACTGCATGTTGCTTCTCTAAAGGAGGCCCGCACATCACGCTCAAGTTTTTTGAGCAAGTAATAAAGACTATAAGAGATTCTCTGGGCTCTACTGGCCATTATCAGGCGCTTATGATAGCCCAGTGGTGTGGAACGGAAAAGCACCTCATGAAGACATCTTTGAGCTTAATGAATGCATTAAAAGAACCATTCAGAAGCTTGGTGTACCATTCAAAGGCAAAACTAGTCAAATTGGTGACAAAAAATGGTAAAAGTAGGCATCATTGTTGTTAATATTGCAACATAATGCCTAAAATTCGGCTATATTATGCCTAATATTCTTCTCTTGTTGGAACTAACCAAACAGCGGGAGAGTAAAATCCTAGGGGATAAACCCATACTCTTCAGAACATGGTCTTCGTTGCCAAACAGTAGCACTGTTTTGTTGGACTGCTAATGCTATCTTAATATTTTGGTTACCGAGAGATTATAATTGGTTGTTAGGCACATCAACAACAGGTAGTGGCGGAACACTCGCCAAAATGACATCGGGTGCGTACGCAGACAGGACATCAAACATTGCAAGGTGCATCACTACTAAGATAGCCAATGAGGCCACGTGTGGCCCAATAAGCTCATACTACAACGTCATGATCTAAGAAGAGATCATAGTCATGTTAACCATCATTTGGGCCATCTGATTTGAAGTGGCATTAAAAATGTGTCTCTCCCGCCTCCAACATGCTTCAACATGATAAGCTCTCAAGGCTCTAAGGAGCGAGGGAGATCAACCTGATCGAATTCATGAGAGGAATCATCAGGAAGGATCCTCCCTCTGGTAATGACCATGACATGGCCTACCAAAAGGACTCCATCAGAAGGGCCTCTTGCTTGGCAAATTCTTTGCTAAGAAAGTCATCCTCAACCAGGTTATCTAAACAACCTTCCGATAAACAAACAAGGTCCATAAAAGAATCATCTTCAAGGGTCTATCTTGTTTTCATCAATAAGGGTTGCTTGAGATGATGTGGGGATGATAACATCACCAAAAACAACTTCAATCGTTATGTCCACCATAGAAATGAGGATAGGGATTGGAGTAGAATCATGCACCATCGCCATGCTATCCTCTATAAAAATTGGGGGACAGGTGGGAGAACATATGTGGAAGCTAGCTCAACTATGGAGTTTAACCCAGTTGACTCCTTCCAAAGCCACTCTCTCTATTTGGACAAGGTGGTAGTAGGGCTTCTTTTCATAATGATAGGAGAACCTATGAGGATAACCCCCAAGTCTCCAACCTCTAGTAAGTGAGGTACAACCATACATAGAAGTAGGAATAGAATAATAAAAAGCCTTATTTCTCTTATTCTCGAATAACACACGAGGTGTAGCCTTGGTTACAGGTAAGATAGAGGAATAAGTGAAAATACATGTGTTAGCATCAAAAGCCATATAAAATTCATTAGCTACAGAAACCACATGGATGATGGATGCTAACCGTGCAGGTCGCTAAGCAGCCCTGTGAGTTATTCCACCTTCATGGCTCTCCTCTTTGTTGTAGTGACAGGATGGGGATGATAGAGAATTTCTTGCATCATCTGCTCAGAGGATTAAGTGATATAGGAAAGGAACTCTCGACCGTTGACTGCATCCTTCCATCTCAAGGAGTACATAACATTCTTGATCTTCCTTATAAGAAAGTGAGTAGAGTCATCTAATAGGCAAACCTAAGCCTAGAAAGAACCTAGGTTATGAGTAATAACTGCGGGCTTCAAGGAAACTAGGTTGTAAATGGGGATTATGGGACTAGGAGAATATGGACCAAAAATTAAAGCCATGGTCCTTCGAGAACCTAAACAATTACCTGAAGGTACAATCTTAAGGGAAGCCACACCATGAATGGGAGCTGCCGACCTGGAAGGAGTGGAAGCAAGGGTTGGGGAAACTGACCTCATGGCTATCTTATGGGAAATATGATCATAACTGTCAGTCAAAAACTGGAACCTATTCTAGTTCACAGGCATGTGACTATCTGAGCTCAGTTAAAATAGACTCCTAAGAAGGTTTCTGTTGAACTCCCAATTACACGTTCTGCTTCCTCCTAGCACGTTCTGCTTCCTCCTAGCCTTTCTACTCAGCCTGAGAGGAGGAAGAGCATTTGAAGGTGCATGAATTGTAGTAGGTTGAGGTGACTTTAGATGTCATCAAAATAGGAATATGGGCGATGCCTTGAGGGCAATAGTCAAGTTCCCATGATTCTATCGCCCCAGAGTCAATACTATTTTTAGTTTGCTTAGCTAAGAATAACCAAAGGATTTCTAATTAGCAATTATAGGTTAACTCATCTAAGGATACCTCATAGACTAATAGGTTTTTTTTATTTGATTAAAGGTTTGCTTTAAGTTTTAATGATTTACAGAACCATTTTTTCGCATTTAAGCATATCCCTTGAATGGCATTTTTTGCTCTGTTAGGTTTTGGCAGAGAAGTTACTATTTTATTCGCGCAAGTAGATTTTGAAAATGGAACCCGCTTCCTTTGCTGATGTTTTTACTAACCGCTGCCTCCACAAAGTTTTGATAGCAAAACACTCATTTTATCGCAAGATTTCCATGAGAGCTTGGTTGGTGGAGGAGATGTTACTTATACACGCAAAGGATAGTAGGAAGAATTGGAAACCAACGATGATTATTTTGGAAGAGAATTAATAGTTGGTAGAGCCACTAAAGTTTACTTTGATTGGTAAATTCCAAATGTAGCATCCTAAAATGGAAATGATTAGAAGATACTTTAATGGGTTGAAATTGCTAGAAAGTTGGAAAAATAGGCCTTTTGACGGGCGACACAACATGATTCAAGTAGGAAAAGAGGAAGACTCTGCAAGAATCTTTTCTGAGAAGTTATTCTACATTTAAAACTCAACTATGAAAGTGCTTGAGTGGTCTCTTGATTTTGATCCAAAATTAGAACCGCCTAGTGTTCCTATTTGGTTTAAAATCCCAGGCTTAAAACTTCATCTATACAACACACAAATTCTCTTTTCAATTGGTTCAATTTTTGGTAGACCTATGATATTAGATTATCCCACATAATATTAGTAGACCTTCTGCTACTCCAATTTTAGTGGAGAGAGACATTAAACAACCGGTCCTTGATGAAATTTGGATTAGATCAACCCATAATGAGTATTGGCAACGGGTAGTGGTTGAACGAAAGCCTTACTACTGTGGAAGTTGCAGAATGTTCAGACATCCCATTGAAAATTGCTATAGAGTTCATTCTAAATTGGGTAAATCTAATCAAAATAGAAGAAATGCATGTTTTATTTAGAAATTCAGGACTTACATCTCATGATATAAGATCGTGAGAAAGCCTGGGAAAGTGAGGATTTACGTCGTGCTAAAAAAATGTCCTCAGAATCCTAAAACTAAAGACGATGTTCACCGAAAAAAAAGTAAAACATCAAAAACCTAGTCTAAAGAAAGAAACACACGAGCAAACAAGCGGAATGGACTTACAACCCTGCTTGGAAAGGGCTGTCATCTAAACTACCAAAACACAGTTTGAAATCATGAAGGTCGATCTCAATTACTGAAAGACAATGAAGGTTGGTGTTTATTAAGAATTGTAGGTCTTACAACTTGATCATAATGATCAAGACGTCTAAGTATGTATGATATACCAAATGTCATAAGACTAATGAGAGTTTATTTTTAAAATTTAAATTAAATATTTTTAAAGTTTGTCGCACTCAAATTTGTTTTATTATTTTAGGTTAACTCTTAGTGCCAAGTGATCAACAAGCTGTGAATAGAAATGCACGTCCTTGATGATAGATGCGCAAAAGATTTGTTCACAAGGTCAATCGGTATACACAGAACATACACACTCTATAAGGCAGTGCTTCTCACGGGTCAAAACACACATTTTCATGTAATGAGGGAGGGTTTGATGATAAGGAATATAACCAATATGCAACAAGGATGTCTATAGTGATCTTCTCGTGACTATTCCTAAATGGTAAAAAGGTTCTCACTTTATTTTATTTAATTATCACTTTTGTTATTTTAGAATGCATGATAGGTGTGAATGCAATGTATTTATACAATTTTTATTTAGAATTGTGAGATTCATTTTATTTAAAAAAATTATGTCTCAATTGTTTGGTTGAGTATAAAATATAGTCCTTATAGAAACTACCATAAATCCAAGCAAAAAACACAAAAACAATTCCCTGAATTTTTTGTCAGACCTATCAAACACAACAAAACAACAACAAAGCAAAGACACGGCGAAAGGTACCATCCTTAGACATACGTCAGACTCATCAATCTAAAATTGACAACTAAAATCATTGTCGTTTAAATGGGATTCATCATTTGCATTTTGTTCATTCTTTTGTGGATTGTTCGGATGTCAATAGTTGATTGACTATGATAAACACCCGAGCTCTATAAAAGAAAAAGACCCAACAAGAAAAGAAAATCATATGAAAACTATAGCAATCTAGCTCAACTAACCTTATATTACTACTTCTCTGCCAAAAAAAAAAAAGTTAGCACACCTAAGTTCACCTATAGTAGCCTAAAAACATGCAAAGCAAACTAGTGCAACCAAAACTAGTAGGTATACGAAAGCACTAAAATTATTATCTACTCATCCTAAACATTCATTCTACCAAAAGCAATCCATCCTAACCAGACATTTCTAAGGAGCAAAACACACAACAAACCTATATACTCATATGGCGTCTATAGGTGAGTGTTTTATGGCATCTAGAATAAGTGAGTGTTAAAAGGTTGAAACGGGTCAAAAATGCCTTATGGTTCAAATTATGTAAAATTTGATGTTAGTTTCAAATTAGATTTGACAAGTTTTAATTTTACAATATTTATTTTGATGCAAAACATTGCAAAGGGTTGTGATATGCATACAACCCAATTCTAAGTTTTTGTATATGTGATCACTAATCTTCCAAAGTTTACATTCATACCAATCAACTTTTAATGACAATATATTTCTTAATGTTTTAAATTTAAAAAGTTTTGAATATAAAGTAAAGTATTAGAAATATTGATGTTTAAAGATTTGAAAATAATTAGACTTGCATAATTGAATTTAGGTGCAAAGCAAGTAAAAAAATTTGAAATTTTATAGTTAGATTAAATTGTTAGACATGTAAAAACAATGCTAACTTAGGATATGTGAAATTATGCACATGATTTTAAGTGTTAAACAAATAATACATACATAATTTCAAAATCTTACATAAAACATATTAAGATTTAAGTGTTATGCAAGTGTATACATGAGAAAATCAAGAAATCATGCACATATACAATTCAATTTATGTTTTATCTATGCAAATGTATCAAAAAGCTGAATAAATCAGCACATGTACATTGAAATTAAATGTATGCAAGTGTAAATAGATAAAAAATCTGAACAAAAACTGCACATGTATACTGGATTTAAGTGTTATCTATGTAAATATATCACAATTTGGGAGAAGTAGTAAACCTATGTTTAGAATTTAGGTACTGTACATATAAATACTTAAAAAATATGAACATATATTTACAATTTATATATTAGTGGCTACTTAAAGATTTGAACAAAAAAAACAGCAAATATACAATTGGAATTTAGTTATTAGACATGCAAATACTTAGGGATTTGAAATTTCTACAATCAGTTTAAAGCATAGATGTTGTACATGTAAATATATGGAGTTCCATATAAATCATCAAAGTTACATCTAGAATTTAAATTATAATAAGGTAAAAACTTTGAATTATAGTAAATCTGTAAGTTTATATTGAAGATTAAATATTAAGTGCAAAAATACAGTAGTTAACAAACAAGATCAGCAAGCTTATGTTTAAATTTAAGTGAAGTATGTAAATAAATTGAAACTAAACAATATTTACATATATGCTTTAATAGAATGACATATTATACATATAAATATACAAGTATTAGACCATTTGCAAGGACATATTTTATAGAATGAAATGTTATATGTGTAAATACACCAGAATTACAAAAATCAGAAATTATTCAGCAAATTTCAATGCTATACATCAAAACATACCATAATTTAAAGATATATAGCTTCCCATTTATATTCAAGCGTTAGATATGTAAACACTTAAGGAATTAAAGTGCTAGGCATGTAAATACTCTGGAATTAAGAGATCTGTAGCTTCACTTTTTATATTCAGGTGTTAATATATATGTAAACGATTAAGGAATTGAAAATTATGTAGCTTGCTTTTAAAATTTGGATGTTACATATGAATATTAAAATTTCAACAGCAAGTATATATTAGAAATTATATGCATCACATAAAAATATGTAATAATCTAACAACACACATATGTCTTAAAGTTAAGTATTATACATTTAAAAAATATAAGCATTGAACGGTATGTATGTAAACTTCGAAAAATCTGGCATCACACATCTTAACCCAAAAGAAACGTCGGTATGCAAATCAAACTCTCCCAAATATAAGTGTGTTAATAATAACACGAGCTAATGATGATTTATCAAGTTTAAAATAGAAAGATGGATGATCATTGAAGGTTTCTTTTAGAAAATATGGGAGTATTTAAGCAAGTTATACATAAATTTAAATGACTGTTAGGATAGCAGGATTCCAGCAGAATTTTAACAAGGTTTAGAAAAAAAAAAAAAAGCGTATTTGACGAAGCCAAAACACCTGGAGGAGTCAGTCGTATATTCCTCAGCATATCTCCTAAACTTCAGATGGTTACAAAAATGTCTCGACCAAATTCCAATCATAATAGGCCCTAATCGAACACCTACTTGCGTTAATTTCAACGGATTGTGATTTGTGATTATTGAAACAAATCAAGAATGCAATGCTTGATGACTTGAGACAGTGATCCAAAAGAAAAGCTACATTCCTTGCAAATGAATTAAAGAAAAGATATGTTGCGATTTAGACATTTAAAGTAAAAAAAAAACTTCATCCACAAAGTATAAATTAACAAAAGAAATGTAGAGGATTAAAAATCCTAAGCTAAAGCAATCCAAACCCTAGGAAGCTGACTAGTAATGGATTTAGAGTAGGATTTAAGCTGGATTTAACCTAATAAATCTTGCCAGACGGTTATTTGGACAAAATGAAGCCTCGGTTTTGATAAATCTGGATTTCACGGATTTCAGCCTTAAATCCCGGATTTACTAAATCCCGTGAATCGGTGCATTTAGAAATCCGGGACGGAAGCTTCGCACGAATTAAAAAAACATGAAATTACCTTCCTCAATGGTTTCGGGTAGGAGAGGAGGGGAGGGAGGGAAAAAAATGGGAATTTCGTGTGTCGGTAAGCTAAGACGCGATCCCCTCGTCGCGTCTCCAGCTAGCTCCAATTAAGACTGTATCGCAGGGTTCGGTGACGAGGGTTGAGGACGAAACAGGAAGAGGGGTCGGGAGATGCGAGAGTTTCAGCGAGGAGAGGACCACTGGCGGCGCGAGGGTTTCCGGGAGGAGAAGTAACGGAGTGAGGGGTTTCAAGGAATTTCATTTTATTAATTTAAGTTTATTTATGTTAATTTTATTAATTTAATTGATTAGTAATTAATTAAATATTATATTTAATAAATTTATTTATTATTTATTTAAT
>NEWO01000008.1:4475007-4496837 GCA_003013225.1 Phalaenopsis aphrodite
ATAAAACATCTAATATATACTAATCTTTAGTTGAAGGATCTTAACTGAGTTAGGCCTTAAGGAGGTAGCTTTTTTAGAATGGCTTTAATCCTCTGTAGATTATGTTTACTCCCATTGTGCACCATAAATCCTAAAAACTTTCTTCAAGTTACCCAAAAGTACTCTTCAGAGGGTTCATTTTAAGTCTGTGTTAACTTAATTATTCAAGCATAATTTTTAAAATATATAAGTGGCCTTCTTTTTATTTTATTTAGATGACCAAGTCATCAACATATCGTTCAATTGGATTATGGATGAGTTCATTAATGAATTTAGTTATGACCCACTAATACGTGGCACCAGCATATTTAAGGCTAAAAGGTAGTAATTGATCCACCTTAAAATTACCTATTTTAGGCACATTTTATACCTATTTTTTAGGATATTATACTTTAATGAAAGGTATTTTGTTTATTTTTAATTACATGCGCAAGAAAAAGAGTTTAAGAGCAAAAAGGATAAAAAAATACATAAAAAAGAAGCAAAATGGGCCAAACCAAAGAAAATTGACAGAACCAACTGAACTGGCACTTAGGCACCATAATCTAGCCCCTAGCCATCAAATGAAGAATGCAGATGGCACACAGGAGCAATAGTTTTGGCGGCTAGGCGCAACAGTTTTGGCGCTTAGGCCCGAGAGTCGATTTTTTGAAGATCCATTGAATGGGGCCAAATTTTGAAGAGATGTCTGAAGTAACCCTTGGTCATTTTCGAAACTATATATATATATATATATATATATATATCTTGAATTTTCTTAACTCGACATTTACTTTTAACTTGCATTTGTAGGAATTAGTAAACTTTATTTCATTACATAAACTACTTTAAAATTTTTCTACAGTCTTAAGTAAAGGTTTTTAAAGTTAAATTCCAGAATTTTACTTCCTTTCTTTTATTTCTCTGTGGGATCAATACTATGGTTTTTTTAAAAAAAACTTTATATTGCTTGAAACGATACATATATTTGTGTAGTATCCCTAGTGAGAAAACTATTAATCTAAATTTTATAATATTACATTTATTTTTACTAGCCGCTAAATATAGACTGGGTCAAGATTTTGACCATATTCAAGACATAATATCTGCGTAATTGCAGGTCAGGTCAAGTTTATGGCGTCATTGCCAGAGAATAAATTAAAATGAATTAAAAGCACTTAAAAGGAATTAAAAGAAATTAAAAGGGAAATTTCTTTTCAGAACTTTTTGACTTTGAAACTTTATTTGAACTATAGAATTACTAAAAAATAGATATAAAATTTCTTCAACTTTCAAAAATTACAAAAAACACAAAAAAAAATTGCAAATATAAACATTTTTATTTAGATATTTTAAGTATTTCATCTTCTGAATTTTACCTTTTTTTGCATGCGAAGTTCGAGATCTAAAAGTTTAGTACCCTACGATTCTGAATTTGAACCAACTATATATGATGACTTTTCCTATTTCGTATTGTTGAATTCTTAAGACCACTTATGTCGACATCGTTGAATAAAATAAAGTTTCAATTGTTTAATGCTAATTTACTTAATATAACAATCATATCTATCATCTTTCAAATTCTTTTCTAATAACAGAGTTAACACCCACATGGTTCTAGACTAGATATGATATTACTTTTCAAAATTCTTTTTTTTTTAAATGTTTAAGACTTTATATGCTGATATCATTTAATAAAATAAAATTTGAAAAGATTTTATATTGATTTATTTAGCAAAACAATCATCCATTTTGTTAGATCCATAATTTAGTTAGATGAAATTATAAGCCATATTTACTTTTAAATGCCTCAAACATATATGTAATGGCTTTTTTTTCACTTCAAAATATGTGAATTAAATTATCATTATTTAAAGTGAATTTCTACTTTAGAAACACACACACACAAGTCCTTAATGTAGGAGTCTTCAAGCTATTCAAGGACTTTAGCTTTGATACCAGTTAATGTGATTAATAAAGTAGCCGAGGGAATGCCACAGTGAATTTCTTACCTTTCCATTGTTGAAAGAGGAAGATTCATGTTTAGATGAAGAATTTGGGGCTAAACTTGAAAATAAAAAGATTAAGAACATGAATTGAACAAATGCCTCAAAGAGGAAGGAATTAAGAGTAATGAGAGAGTAAAGATGAACCATATGGCTAGGAGACAAAAGGAATTGATTTTCATGGAGTATGACAATGCATGCTAAATTACTTACTTCATATCAAGCATTCTCAATTACTTTCAAGGCCTATTATTTATTTTAGTAGACTTAATTTTGTTTATAATTGACCATTTTTTGCCCTAATATAATAATAATAATAATAGCATAAACACAATATTAAATAATATTTTTAAATTTAACATACAAATTCTCAAAGAATGATAGTTAAAGTAAATGTTAATGATTCTTTTTTACCATGGTTGAGCCTAGCTCGACAAATTATGTGTACTAAATCATTATGTAATGTAGACAAAAGATATTATTTTAGATAAGCAGCTTTCATTTAATGATATTATTGTTTCTTATAAAGTGCATACGCTTCAAGGGTCTCGTGTGATCATGTTGGACATATGTCAAAAAAGAACATGCTTAGCATTCTTTGAACATATGTCCAACATTTTGAAAATCATGTCTAATATGCTTTCTTTACAAATTAAGTTGGGCACAATTAGGACGTGTCTCTCATCGGTGAGGCCACAATCTAACATAGTCAGAGCAATGTGATAGTGAACTATACTTTTCCTAATGAGCTGGTTTTGTAAGCCACCTTTCATGGTGATGGTAAATGTGTTGCAGAAAAGAGCATTAATGTTAGTAAATGATGATCATGGCGATACTCAGTTTCTTTTGTTCAATTAACAATGCATCAATGTGTTCCCATTTTGTTTGATTTGTTTGAAGATTATATTCCTTTGTTTGTTTTTGGTATTTTTGTGGACAACACAATGTTTATATTAATAAATAACAAAATATTTTGTTGATCTTTTAGTTTTCTACATGACATATATGAAATCATACTTCATTATTTCTTTCCTTCCAATTTGAAAACATTGACATCAAGTATTGTAACATTATATCCATGCAATATCATATTTGTAAAATATTTTTTGTAAAATATCTTCATCCCCTTTGATGGAAACTGATGGTTGGATTTGCGAAAAAAATTTTGTATAAATATATAAAAAAAAGACTTGCAAACATTTTCTTGCAAAGTGTATTTTACGAAAAAAATATTACATCAGGACTCCTACGTGCGGAGTCCAATCAAATTACGTCGTGGGGGTGATCTGTCTGGTAACACCAGAGAATATTCCCCTCGTGTTATTCATGTGATATTGTGTGTTATTCAGGTGTTGTTGAATGTTATTCATGTGTTATTGTGTTCTGGGAATATTCTCGGTGTTATAATAACACATCAATAATACTTGAATAACACACAATAACACCTGAATAACACGAGGGGAATATTCTCTTGTGTTACCGGGCCGATCACCTCCACGGCGTAATTTCATTGGACTCCGCACGTAGCTCTACGTGCGGAATCCTGATGTAATATTTTTTCGTATTTTACCCACTTAGTCAATCATTCCCCAAAGGAAAAGCATTCCAAATTCTTTATTTGGAGTCTCCTCTTTTGGGAATTTTACATACGCGCCACATAATTCTTATATATTTACATATTTAACATCTAAACTTCCATATTTATATTTATAACACTTTAATGTGATAAAATTATGCATGAAAAGAAATATATATTTTTTTTTCTTTTTAGAAGCATGCGATTAAAAATTAATCAAATGTGTTAGAAATGTAAATACAAAATAGTTGTGTAGTATGTATAGAAAAACCCTAAAATTTAATACAAAAATTATGTTTAGAGAAGGCTATTATTACATCGTCATTACAACTATGAAACGAAGCTTTTTAGCTTTTGCCAGAACTAAATACTCAAGAAGTCGTGGTCATGTCCTCTCTAACCCCATGGCTGCCATTCTTTCCCCTCCCCTTCCTTTTCCCCACTGAATTAGGACACTACGCCTGCTAAGTCCCAATCAGTCAAATTCGGAGCATCTTAGTACCAAATTAATATTAAATATGTGATCTTTATTATGTACCAATAATGATAGAGGGCAAACAACTTAGTACTAAATGTCCCGTGAAATTGAAATTTTTCGTGTTTCGGTTTTTGTTTTTGCGTTCCTAAAATATAGGATTAAGTAAGTTTGATTGTGAGACGGATTTAAGAATTTCTTCGTGTTATTGCTCGCGAGTTCATCTTTGTCGCACTGATGATTGGATTTATTGGATATGATAAATCTTATTAACGTAAATTTAGACTGCAACCAAACACTGCTTAATTGTGTTAGGAAAGTTGGATGGGCTTTGGCGGTGCTGTAGGATGATGGAAAAGTGAGATGGTTTGAATAGGGGTCGACTAAGGTGATCAAAACATGAGGAGTGGTGTTGTGGAAGTTTAGGGTTTTGTTGTGGAAATTATATGAAGAAGACTTGATAAACACTTGAAATCTCTTAAGTAACGAATTTAGATGTGATGTGGAGTATTTGCTCGTTTTCTATGGTCTGTAAGGGGTTTTAATGGGATTGAAAAAGACTTTGGTCTTGATAAAACCCATTCAAGGCCATTATCTTAAACTAATTAGATTTTTCAACTTTGGTGCTTGGGTTTAGGTTTGGTATCAATGGTTGAAAGCATTTGGATTACTGAAGAATTGCACCTAAAATATTTTTGAAGTTTTTTTTGCTTTTTAAGGGTTTAAAATATGTTAATGAACAATTGATAAGGCATTATTTTATTAGAGAAAACAATTATTTACAGCCCAAGAGGGGTACTATTAGTAACATTACGTAGGAATTGAAGGAGAAATTGTTTGATTTAGTTGAAAAGTTCTATATCAAGAAATGACAAAAATTTAAACAAATATAAAACTGAATCATTCACTAAAATAGAGTTGAAGAGGTCATTTGATTTTTTACAAGAGTGGTCGACCATCAATTCTCTTTATGACTAGGAACTAACTCTGAAATCTGTCAATCACACATCCGACCTTCCATTACTATTCTAGCAAACTTAAATATTCATGTAAATCAAAAATATCTCTGCACGAATCTAGGAAATCCAATATTTCACTTATGAACACCAAAGGACGAGGTATTGGGATAATCAAAAGACAGAAACACTGAGCATCGTTTCTTATGATCAGAACTAGTGTCAACCAAACAGAAGCATGGTTGAACGAAAAAATAGAAGGAATCTAATCAAAGGGACAATCGTTCATGACAAACTCCTTAAGCCGATCTAGGAACTTCTCATAAAATGGTCAAAAGCCCCCCCCCCCACTGAGCGTCATCTGAGAAGGTATCTTTTCTAAGGAGAGTTGTCTATCAAATTATGGTTGTAGACCCTTTGCTTGACGCCCAAGTTCACCCTAACTATAAAGGGGTATCTTCTCAGAATTCCCTGGAAAGAACAAGCCAATGACATTTTGGCCGATCAAATGTATGTTGGCCGACTGAAGGCTTTTAATCCACTGAACAACAAGATTATTGGGTCATTAGATGCCACTCTTGAAGCAGTTTTGAATACAAAATGGTACCAGAGTCAGTTACAAATGTGAAAATGTATTGTAGTAACTTATAACGTGTCTATTAAAATATAAACAAATAACTACTAAATTTAATATAGTAAAACACTTGCATTATTGTCCACACTTTTCCTCTCTCTCACTCTCTCACTCTCTCACTATCTCACGTTATCTCACTTTTTCTCTCATCTTCCTATGCTTTATATTTTGGGTGTGATTCATTTGATATATTTGCATTCAACATCCTAAAATGTGCGGTGAGTGTGAAATCATGCCACCAACATGAAGAGGAGCATGCCACGAAGAAGGAGCTTATCTTGGAGATACCACAAACATGAGGTACGTGAGAGAATTTGTGCAACAACAAATCCAGGAACTTAGATATCAAATGACGAGTCATATGAAGGAATTAACTCACGTGCTACTCAAGGGAAGAGCACAAGCTCCCAAAAAATAGAACCCTTAAGAATAAGAAATTTAACCTCAAGGTAGTCGAGTGGCTCAGGGGATATAAAGGATATAAGACTCCTAATACTATGATAGTGTTGGGTCCACACTGTTGATCAGATCGCAATTTGGACAATTTATGGTCTACCACCGACCGAAGAATGTGTTTTCTCAGCAAATTTCTGATGTTGAGCCATTAGAGAAGTTTAAACACCATTCGTTAAAATCATACAAAGGTTGGAGCAATCCAACCTAGCATATAACTTCCTTTGAGTGGTTTTCTACCTTCTCAAAATCTCAGACACACCGAAGTGTTAGTTATATTACATAAGGGAATTAGTCCTTAGCTAGTTTAACGACCTTCCAACATGAGTTATCACATCCTTTGCTTAATTCATTAAGACATTCACGATGCAGTTCGCTAGTGCCTAGAAGCCCCGTAAGAACTCACAGACCTTGTGGCACATTAAATAATGACCGAATGGAACCTTCAGTCATATGCCACTCAATTCCTTAAGGAAATCCTAGAAGTTTGGGATCTGGAACCCGGAGGAGCACTGGCCACCTTGGCCCAAGGGCTAAGGAGCGAACACTTCAAATATGTTTTAGGTTTACAACAACCCAATATCATGGCTAAACAACTGGAGTTGGCAAACCACCACATTATAATGGAGGAGTATGTTCTACTGTACTACCAAAAAGCTGAGCAATCCACTCGTCACAAAAAAGATGGTCCACGCCCCAGATGTGAAGATAGTCAACCAACTTGTGATGATAGAGAGGTCGACGAAAACTATTGAAGAGGAGGACAGAGCTGTTCAAAAGACCAATCATCTGACAACATAAATGCACCAAAAGCTACTAATATGAGGAACTTGATGGCGTACTTGCTGTGATGGTTGTTCTGAGTTTGAGTTGGGTTGGAGGGTGGTTGGTTCTCATGATGAGAGGGGATGTTAGCTTGAAACTAGTTCGTGGGTGTTGTTTCAATGTGATGAGTATGTTGGGTTTAATGGTAGTTGAGGAAGAGTGGAGGTAGGGACTAGAAGGGAGGGTGGTGAATATGGTGTTGGTGTTGATGTTATTGTGTGGGTTTTGTGTTGATGTTTGAATGGAAACATAGTCTCTATAATTGTAATGTGTCTTGATATAATTATTTTATTTATTGAGAAATTTCAACATTTGTAGCCTTTGTATTGGGGACTGTAACCAATGAATACATATGTGGGTGCTTTGGGTTGGAATTTTGTTAGCATTTGGGGTGCTTGCTAGGGATAGCAGTTGCAATCAAATATTTGAAGTTGATCGTAAGTTGGTGGTGTTTTGTAGAGTAGTTCATGAGGGGATTTGTTTTGAGTGATTTTAGAGGGAAGAATATTAATGAGATAAACAATAGCTGTTTGAATGGCCTCCATCCTTGGATGGGGGAGGTGTGTTGTGTTGAGTATTGTTCAAACTGTTTCAATGATATGTCTGTGTATTCTTTGAATTAATTCATTTTGTTGTAGTGTGTATGGGCATGAGCATTGATGTTTAATTCCATGAAGTTGCATATATTGTTGTAGTTTCAGGAATGTATATTCTCTACCATTACCCACTCTATGTAATTTTATTCTTGAATTAAATTGATTTATGATAAAAGTTGTGGATATTGATATAGTGCATGATTGTTTCAGATTTATTGTACATGGGAAAGATCCAACATAAGTGGGAGTAAGCGTCTATAAAGAAAACATAATTTCCATATCTATTAATGAAGGGGAACGAAAAGGGTCCCCATACATGAGAGTGGAATAGTCCAAAGTGTTTATACTTAGTATTACTTAAAGGAAAAAAATAAAATCTATGACACTTGTTTTGGTGACATTTTGGGCATTGTGGTTGTAATTTGGGAATGCGTAGTTGAGGAGATTATCTTGAGATGGTTGATAGTGTATGATGATGGGGCATCCAAGTCGTTGATGCCAGTTGATTGAAGAGGTGGATATGTGGAGAGCTTGTAGATGTAAAGGCCCTGCTTAATGTGTCCTATGATGAGGGTCTTCAAGGATGTCTAGTCCTATATGTTGTATTTATTAGCATCAATTGTGAGAATGTAATTATTGTCTCGAGCTAATTTTTGAACTGATATGAGATTGTGTAAGAGATTTGGAACATGAAGTAGAGATGAGAGATTGAGCTTACTTGTGGGGGTGGGTAGGATGCCTGATCCCATATGGGATATGATGGTGATCTTTCCATTTCCAATAGTGACTTGATCTATGCCTTGATATAGGTATGGAGAGTGTGAGTTTTTTATGTTCGGTGTGTTGTGCACGTGGTACCAGTGTCTAAAATCCAGTGTTGATTGTTGGGAATGTTTGTTGTTGTGCAGGCTGTGTGGGTTTGGTTTGTTGTGGGCTTATACTGGAGATTGGTTTGGTGTCAAAACTGAAAGACTGAGTGTCCTGATTTGAGGAATATTTGACAGGTGATGGATTTTTTGTTTTTGTTTAGGTTGTTGTGCATTTTTATAGTTTATTTTTGGGTGGGTATGTTGAGTTGATTTTGGTTTTGTTGGTGTATATGGATGTGGTTGGTTGTTTTTGAGTTGTTCAATGGCCAAGTTTGATTCCTTGCTTTAAAGTAGAGAGTAGAATTCCTCAAGTTTGATTGGATTAAGCTGTGTGTGAATGGTAGTTTTGAAGCCTTGGTATTGAGGTTAACGTTCATTGAGTGTTTATAGAATGGTGTCCTCTGTGTCGATCTTAGCTCCTACGGCTGCAATGTTATCAATGATTGTTTTGATGTTAGCTAAATACTGAAAGATGGTGTTATTTTTCATTGTAATGTTGTGAAGATCATTTTTAGATGGATCACTCTAGATCTATTTGCTGATTGAAATCTTTGTTCGAGAGTGGCCCATATCTTGGTTGTGCTGTTGAGACCAAGTACATATGGTAGAATTGACACGAACAACATGATAATGTTGTTGTTGTGAGGTTTGATTGACCAGGTGACATAGTATGAAATCGAGATTTCCTGATGAACTTCCCGACTCATCTATGATGAATTTTATTAGGATGGGGGAGTTCTCCACAAGGAATTCTATGAATCCATTTGCATTGAAGAGCTTTTGTATATGTGTTTTCCATACCTGATAATTGCGATATTGGAGAGGTAAACTTGCCAACTTCTATATATTTGACATTAGAAACTTGAGGGATGTAGGTCTGTAGGTTTCCTTTATGCAATTAAGAAACTTTGTTGAATTGGAGCCTGTTCTGATCATATCGATCAGTTGTTGCAAAGATTTGGGTTTTGATAACATGAAAGAAAAGGAAAATTATAGAAGTGTCGCTAGCACTCTTTTCTAGATAAGTACATTGCAACCTCTTATTGTCCCTCGCCTACTCTATGTTCCTCACTTTGATTTTGCCCTAGCTGTCTTCTCATAACATTTATTGGGCGGAAGACTCACTCATCTACATTGTTTTTGGTAGTATCTCTGCACATGAGTGGGATGATAATGATGCTCTGGTGAGGTTGTGCTTCTCTATTCTATTTTGGCGGTTACTTATGGAACCAGATTATGGTTTTCACTATTTAGATGTTTGAGAAAATATTTTAATCATATTCTTAAAAATAATACAAAAAACAGTTATATTTCGTCAAAAGAAATCATACATGGGGTAAAACACTTTAAATAAAGAATAAAAATAATTTATAATTGAATAAAGCTATCTTTTCTTTTAAATATAACCACATGATTATTTTTTAATATTCTTCGAAAAAGGTAATAGTTGAATGAAACAAAAAGATGTTTGAGTGGTTGAGAGCTTTTCTACAGGCTTTCTACACTGCCACTGTGTGTATGAGGAAGAGAGAGAGAACAAATGACAGGAAATCAACAAATTTAATGTGATGGATGAAATAATCAGCCAAAGTGAGCAGATTTTCTTTTTAAACTTATTCGTCCTCTTAATCATCAATGTTCTTCATCACGTTATCCAACCCAATTAATGTAATTTGCCCCTCCGTAGTTTTCCTCTCCCTCTTGTTTCACTTCATTGATTTCCTTTAATTGGCTTCTTTGAAGCTTTCTACAAGTTCCCATTTACTTCTCTTTAATCTTTTCTTGATGCTTTTCCATACTTAGAGGCAAGGAGCAGATGATTCCCTTTCATCTTTCGGGATAGAGGATTGTACACACACACACACACACACACACACACTAAAAAAAAGAATTTTCCTAATATTTTATATGACGATAAGAATCTTGACTATTTTCATTGTAGCGAACTTTAAATCCTTAGAAAGATCTTTTACAACAGTTTTAAATATTTTGATGCTTTTCTTAAATTTGTAATAACATTTTTTAAAAAAGTATTTAAATAAGTGCGTGTAATAACCTTATATATATATATATATATATATATATATATATATATATATATATATATATACATCGTTTTTGCAGGTTTGGAATCCTCTTGGAAATACTTTTTCAAGCCTTTCCCAGCCTTTTGGATGTTTTCCTCAGGCTCAAAAGTACTTTACTTAATCTCTCCTTTATACATGTTCACATGGGCATACTACACTATTTGGGTATGCATTTTGATTGGATACATGTAATTTTGAGCTACTACATCTATCCTTTATATTTTTTTTTCTTTTTTTTGAGTGAAGTTGTAATGCGGAAGGAGGAATTCCTAGGAACTGTGGTAATCACTGTAATTTTTTTCTTTTTTGTAGTGGGAATCCTCTTTCCCTCCAAATTTGTAACCACCTTTTTTTTATATTAAAATACATCGTTTTTTTGCAAATTTAACCACAAATGTATTAAAAACCTAAGCATTCAATCAACATAATAGAATGGTGTGCATGCATTGATCAATCTCCCTCTTCTTAAAAAACTCATTCATCACTCATAAGTTATATGCAACATCTTTTTCTCCAAAACCGAAGATATAAAATAACTCACAAAACAAACAAAAAAATACTCACCATTAAGTATGCATTGTCTTGTTCATAAGAAAAGAGATTATCTCTACATTATTACATATTGTGCAACAAAATGCTTGTATCACATAGATAACAAATCTTAGACTACATGTAATGGTCTTTGAAAAGGGAAATGATGGATGGCATCTTCAAGTAGCAAAAGGATGATGAAGATTGGGTTATGCGAGGGGATGGTGTACTGCTGATGAGTTACCTCATATGGGGAGGTTGCTCTGCCACATTCCCACCCATTGGCAAATGGGCTCTATCTTGGGCTTGTTATATTCCATTTGCTTTCCTAATGGGCTGTACAAAGATGCCATGTGATGATTGTGATGTGAATGAAGCATACCATGTTTATCTGCACCAATCCTCCTCAATTTTAACTGGCGAGTAGTTTCTGCACAGGACTGTGTCTGCTAGTAAAAAAGAAGAGCTGGGAAGAAACAAGAGAGAGAGAGAGAGAGAGAGAGAGAGGGACCTTCGGGTTTAAAGAGAGGAATGGGGGATTGCTTGTGCTAACAGTCTCTTTTGTACTGACAACAAGGGAAGGGGATGCAAGGAAGTTATCTGAGAGCCATCAATGCAGATCCCACAAGGAGACAAAACAATGGATGGTTGGGGTTGGGTGTGTGTAGTCTCTATTCATTCATTTAAGGCTTTGCGTGTTTATTTCTAGAGAGAGAAACAGAGGAGCTAGGGAGTGGAATAGTATATGGTATTATTAATGATTCATGCACTCCCAAATAAATAAAAATAAACTGTATTTTTTAAAAGGATGAACTTTTTTGCAAAAGATGCAAAAATGGACATTTACTTGAATACCAACCGGTTCTTATGTCTTTATTTGTCTAATATTAAAATTTAAATTTTTTATATTTAAATCATATAAATGTTTCATATCAGATTAAAATATCATTATTTTAATTTTTCATGTGAAATATATCTTTTGACATATATTTAAAAAGATGTAGTTTATAAATATGTAAAAATTGAGTTGAATGTTTGTAAATCCCCCCCCATTAAGTATGAACTATCAATCACTAGTATCCTTAAAATGGGATTTATGTAATTTTGAAATATATATATATATATATATATATATATATATATAATTGTGTTGAATCCAAATATGTCCTGGCGACACAGCTAAGGAATATAGCATAAAATAATGTGAAAGAGAGAGCACAATAATTAACATTAGAGTTGCATAACCTTTAATCATGAAATGAACTCCCTATTTATAGATGTGGGAGGGGTTAAATTACACTCTATACCCCTGGTAAAATATGATTAGCAGGGGGTGTTTTGGGTAGTATACATTAATAAGGGTGGGAGCCAAAAAATGCGCCCAGCTGGGTACATGACTCAGGTTGCCGTTATGTGCGAGCCGACATATTAAATCGAGTGGATTATCTTATCTATCTGGTTTGTCAGGCGAACCCTTCGGTACAACCCATGCAGAGAGTTAGATTGGGGTTCCCATTGGATGGGTTGATGACAATCACCTGCCAGAGGGGTTGGATGTCGCTCGGCTGGGCCGCATGTTGCCCGACCAATTTTTGCTAGTCAAATGAGTGCAGAATCACGGGCTACTTCTGGTGAGCCCTAGCTTGCCTCGTCATCTTTTCTGTTGTCTGCTGAATTTCTTTGAGATCTGTGCTAACATATTTTTTATGTGCATATGGATTGGAATATCAAGACACTAATATTATTGAAAAATCAATAAAATGATATATTTCTAGCATATAGTTTATGAAGGCTTCCTTGCAAGGGATTTAATTGAAGTGGACCAAATTTACTAAAAGTATATACACTATTCTATCACATACAATTATATAACATATTATAGTTTGTTCAATTTTGCTAGGAGAGATAATATATAAACTTTATTGACAAGATTTTCGTGAAATGAGAGAATAAAATGTGGTATAAGAAAAATTTTTAGGGAAATTTCAATGATTTTCTATTTTCACAACATATAAATTTTGAATTATTTTTTTCATTTAGGAAATGTGAGCTGAGAATATGTGTGATTTGAATACATAATCTCACCTACATCCCCAATTACTATATAGATAAGTGCATAAAAATTGAGAGAGTTAAATCTATGATTGAAATTATGTGGGTTCACTTACTATATTGTGGAATTATGAGCACACTGTTTAAAGTTTTTAATCATTTGGACTAATATTAAAATAAAATTTATATAATCATAGATGTGCTAATATTTTATTGACTCCTTTCGAGTATTTTACTATCAAGAGATTTTGTCGAAGTTTATAAATACCTCTTTTTCTTCAAGAATAACTCGCTTTCTTTAATTTAGTTTTATTTGAACTAATACTCTTTATTTATAACTTTTTTCTATTCATATATTGAATTTTCTTATTTTGCTCTTGTTAGTTTTGTCAATTTGAATTTTGCACATAAAATTTAAAAGTTAGTTTTTTTTTTAATGTTCATAGCATCAATTTTATAAAAGAGACAAAGATGCTTAGCTCTAACCATCTATTTAGAGACGTTGACAGATAATATAATTCTATATAAAATATTAAATGATTCATGTCATAATTTTGAATATTTTGATATTTTAATAGTAGCAGCTCTAGTGACAGAGTTGTAATTATGGGTGATCAAATCATCAAAAGGTGTGAACATTTTAGATATCACGGGTTTATTGCTCAAAGTGACGTTGATTTAGATGGGGATGTTATTAGTAGAACTTACGTTAATTGGTTGAAGTGGAGATAAACAACTGGTCGATTGTGTGGTAGAAAGGCGCCTTTTTGACTTAAAGGAAAATTTAATAGTATGATGGTGAGACCTGCAATGCTTTATGACACACAATGTTGGCCTTCAAAAAAGAAGCATGAAACAAAGTTAGGTGCTGTTGAGATGAGAATGTGGATGAGTGGCTTGACACTTGGAGACAAAATGCGAAACAAATTTATCCGTGAAAGTGTTGGTGTAGCTCCAGTTGCAGAAAATATTAGAGAAACTCATCTTAGATGGTTTGGTCAAATTGAAGGTGGACCATCTGATGATCGATCTTATTAGGAGAGTGTGTGATTTAGATTCAACGTATGTTAAGAAAGGAAGAGGTAGTCGTAAAAAATATTTGGGCATATTATATAAAATATTATCTTTATCTATTAGTATTAAATGAAAATATGACACTAAAAAAAAGACACAATAGAGAAAAATGATTCATGTAGCCGACCCCACTTAGTGGGATAAAGTTGTTGTTGTCTATAAAATATCACATCAAGATATTAAATAAACTATAAAATATAATAGAAGCATATATTATAAAATAAACATACAACAACAACAGTTCTCAGACATATAAAAAAGCTCAAAAGCATCTATGAGTCAAAAATTGTCTAACAACCTATCTCCACTTCTATTATTAAAGTCATGAGTTTGATCTCTTATACTTTCAGCTCCTAATTCTCAGCCAAAAACTCAAAAGAGTTTTGCTAACTGTCTATATCAAATAATTTATCACTGTTTATATCACTCTTATATAATTTATTTATTTATTTTTTATTTTAATAATCTGTTAATATATAATATATGTAGATAAGTCAATGTCCATTTTCTTAAAGAAAAAAAAAAAGACTTTTTTTGGCTGACTTCACCTTTGGCAAATATGATGTCCAGAATAAGCTTGAGCTGACTGCTCAGTTTTATTGAACTCAGCCCAAATGCTTTCAAACATGCATATATATGACTTGAGAGACAGTGGGGGCATTGAAAGTATTATCTTTTCCTGCCTTCCTTTCAGCCATGGTTGGACCTTTCAAATTGTTCATTATTATATATGTTCTGGTACAAAATATAATTTTTGTACAAAAATCTGTTATTTGATGTCATTAATGTGTATATAATAATAATACATATTATGAAACCAAATGACAAATTTTGTCACTTTGCGTGCACAAACTCACTTCATCTCTAGCACTGCTTGTTCTCCTAGTCACCTAAAGAGCTATGCTAATCACTCTCTATTTCCTTATCACTGACTTTAGCTCTCCATTCCCTTGGCAACTTGAAGTACCCCCATCCCTAGGATACTACTAAGATTCCTCCCTCATCCTCGCTTATCCCCTTCCATCTTTTCTAACCCGACAGCCAAATCACACTTCATCCCACAACCACTAAAGTCCATATAAAACAAGACAAGAAGAGCATATATAATAACCTTTTATTTATTACCTCCCACTGCTCATAGAGAGAATAAAAGTGAGACAGAGAGAGAGAGAGAGAAAGAAAGACTCGTTAATGCATCTGATGTACATAATTGTACGCAGTTTCAAGTATTTCTTGAGTATAAATACTTACTAACATACTACAATAATACTTAATAATAACATACATGACACACATACTACTTGCATAAACTATGCTCCCACACTCCCCCATGGCCATTCCCGAGAGAGAGAGAGAGAGAGAGAGAGAGAGAGCCATAGAGTTAGTGAGATGGAAATAGACAAATGAAGATTTGTGAATAGTCCATCAACATTAGAGAAGCAGCAGCCTCCTCTCCCCACTGCTTCTTTGGCAGATGTTGTCCTTTCAGGTAATCTTCATTTGCAGATGTTATATTAAAGGAAGGAAATGCAGACACTCCTCACTCTTCTTACGTTTTTCATCACTTCTCTAAGCCACTTGCTCATTCTCAATGTTGAGCTCAATTAAATCACATGAAGAAGAAGGTGACGAAGAATCCCACCGGCATAACCGCCGGCACCACGATTCCCCCTCCCCTGTCTACCTCCTTCTCCGCTGCGCGGAACTAATCCACCATGCAGACCACCCGGCTGCTCGCCGCGTCATCTCCCTCCTCTCTGCTGCCACCACCACTCCCTACGGAGACTCCACCGACCGCATCACCCATCAATTCACACTCGCTCTCTCCCTCCTCCTAAACCCTCTCACCCACCTCCCTCACCCCGAATCCAACAATTCCGCCCAAGCCTCCTACCTCTCCCTCTATCAAATCACTCCTTTTCTCCGCTTTGCTCATCTCACCGCAAACCAAGCCATCCTTGACGCCGTCGATGGCCACCACCGCATTCACATCCTTGACTTCGACACCTCTCATGGCCTCCAATGGCCTCCCTTCCTTCAAGCCATAGCCGACCGCTCCGACCCCGCCAATCCCCCCTCCATCCGCATCACTGGAACAGGTTCCGATCTCTCAACTCTTCGCCGCACCGCCCACCGCCTCCACTCCTTTGCTTCCTCCCTCCACCTTCCCTTCCAATTCCACCCACTTCTCGTCCCCCCTTCCTCCCAACCATCATCCACAAATGCCTTCCATCTTTGTCCCGGTGAGACCCTTGCGGTCAACTGCGTTCTCTTTCTCCACAACCTTCTCAAATCAGATGGCTTTCGTGACGCTCATGCTTTTCTACGATCAGTCCGTGCTCTCAACCCCGTCGTTGTCACACTCGCTGAGCATGAAGCCGACCATAGCTCCTCATCATTCAAAGACCGATTTACAAAAGCACTGGAGCATTACACAGCTGTGTTCGAGTCATTGGAGGCTACTCTACCACCGACAAGCAGGGAGAGGATGGCGGTAGAGCGGGTATGGTTTGGGAGGGAGATTGCAGGTGTTGTATCTGGTGACGAGAAGCACGAACGGTTCGAAAGGTGGGAGGAGATGATGAGGGCTGCTGGTTTTGCTGGGGTTAATCTGAGCTCCTTCGCTATATCGCAGGCAAGGTTATTGCTTAGACTTCATTATCCAGCAGAAGGATATAAACTTCAGGTGGTGAGGGGCTCTTGCTTCCTTGGTTGGCAAAACAAGCCACTCTTCTCGGTTTCTTCTTGGCACTGCAATTAAATTGGATGCGAATGTTATTAGTTATCTTGCATTCTAATTAAACTTACTTGTTTCTTAAGGTTTAATAATAATAATACCCCTAACCCTAACCCTAACCCTAACCCTAACCCTATGTTTAGGGTTGAGGGAATTTTGGTGGTGGTGGACGTTGCATGGGGAGTTTGGCGAAATAAGTGTGAAAGGATTGGAATAGTTTACTCATTAGTGCCATGACTGACTAATGAGATGTTTTTTAATGCGGATGATGCTTGTTTTTTAAGTTGGTATTTGCTTTCTTATTTTGCTTGGTTGCTTTATGGCGCAAGCACTTATTCCTTGGGAAAGTTCCCATCTTGAGTGTTCACCTTTACTTCCTTGCTTTATTTATTGAGATTTTTTATAGGAGAGCTATCTATAGATTCCATAAGTTTGTTGCAAAGCTTTCTCTTTCAACTTTAAAAATTGTGGTTTTAACAAGTTTTAATGGATTGTGGTTGTAGTGTAATTAGGTAGAAGATGTGCTTATGATGGAGGAAGAAGAAACCTTTGCAAAGTTCTATTTTTTCACGGTTTTCTCCTTTGTTCAAGTGATTTGGGTTTAATTTATGTTACTACATACATTTATTTATGAAAATAGACTCCACATACTTAGTTGTTTCATACAAGTTATATATATTCATATTGCACGTGCAGGTGGGATAAGCTATATACATTTTTTATTTAGACTTCCATATTTCCTTATTTCGATCATGTCGTTTGTTTGATTCCATTAAGCGATAGGGAGTGGTGCTGCCCTTAAAAAACTAACCCTAAACATATTTTCATCATCTTAAATAACAATGCCCCTATAGCATCTAAAGGCTATTGTGTGCTCACTTTTGATTAGTTCTCTTTTGACTTTTCTTCTGCGTGCAGCAGTGTTTCCCTTCTTGTCTTCCACACCATGGCTGCATTATGTTTGCTCATCGTCTCCATAGGTGTGCTCTATTTCTCGTTTCTCCCAATTCTAATTAACTCTTGACTTTTTGAAGCCCCCTTCCTTCCTTGGGACCTTGCATTCCTTCTTGCAGTTTTAAGAAGTACTAAATGATTCTTTTATTTATTTGGACATTGCCACTTGTGCATAATAACTCTGCCATACACTTCCTACATCTCTTTTCCTTTACCTTAGAAACATAGTTTATATACTATCAGTAGTTTATGTCAACAGATGTGACTGCTGTCTTTTCCTTGTAATTAATTAATTGGATCACTTGTCTTAATCTCTGCCAAATGGAAGACTAAGTACTTGTGGAAATTTCAACATGGAATGTAGAGAAAAAAAAATCAGAAAGCATATAAAGTATATTGTCACAACATGTTTTTTAGCAAGTATGATTTGTTCACATGAATTAATTTGTAAGCTTGTCATCATGATTGCTTATGACTTCTGTCATGAGAAATTCTGTCCACTATTTTCATTTTTATATTAGTTTATACGTTGAATCTCAAGTAAATAAAGCGAAGTTGTTGCAGATTTCTCAGATGACATCTTGAAAGAGGTGGAAGCACATTCTATGTATAAGAATATGAATATGGTGACAGCATCATAGTTTTTAATGGAACATTTTAAAATTATATAAAAATTGTGTTGTATTAAAAAAATCAAAATAATGGCCATTTTGCATATGTGTAATTTCATGTGAAAGAATATGCTAAAAATGGGTTGCTTTGCTGGTGCCAAAAACATGGCTGGTAAAGAATAGGAAAGAAAAAATTACTGTGTTATAAAAATACTGTCTGAATTATGCTCTAATATTTATACGTATGGATGCAATTTCGTTGTGCTTCAGCTAAAACTCAGAATATATATATATATATATATATATATATATATATATATATATATATATATATATATATATATATATATATATATATATATATATATATGTATATATATATATCTCCTGCGTGATGTTTAAGAGCTTTGTTCACAGGTCAGTTGGTAGAGCATTAGCTTTGGCGGTGTAAGACCGCTCTGGTCTGACGTTCAAATCTTGCCTTAGACAATTGTTGCCTAAAAGGAAATGGTCCTCGAATGATTTGACTCATGGGGTCTTGACTCGCATTACCTAACGAGCTGGCGAAGCACAAAAGAATTGGTTGACGGTTCCGTCCATCAACCAATCTTTTAAATATATATATAAGTGGATAAATATATACTGCATTTTATTTTTGAGATCTGCTCAGGTGCTAGAGTAAATATGCTCGAGATTTCTGAGTTTCTTAGTCAAAATTTAATGAATGTCAAAGCACAATAATGGAAAAAATTAATGATGTGGTACAGAACAAGGTCTCTTTTGTGGCTTGTGTGCATTAAATGTGTGATGAGAAAATAACTGATTCTTATGTTTGTAGTATTTAAATATTTAATGTGTATGGGTGAAGCAATGGGGTAGCTTGGTTGGTTGGCCAAATTCAGGATGGTACTGCATGCATTCATTGCAATGATAGGTAGGAATGGAGACATTATATATGGCTCAGTATCTGTCCAAGATATGTGAATTTAATTTCTTAATGATTGAATTCCCAGCAGAAGGGCATCAAATTTATGGCATATCATCTACTGAACAAATTGGCATCTATGATATTTATTTGCTGCAATTCATGCGAGATCAGAAAACATCTTTCTGTACAGCAATAATTATTAATCTCAAACTTTATTTTCAATTAATAGTTAGCAATTACATGTTTTGCTTCAGTTATTTGCATCTCTAGGATCAGCAGACAGTATAATTGAACTTGAGCATTTCATTAATTATACTTGTGCAATGCATATGCAAAGTAGTTGATTTATGAATAAGTGAGATGCGTGCTTTGTTGAGGAAGGTGGAGACCCGATCCACTTTCTATTACGGCAGATTCTTTGATAAATTGATTCTAATTTATCTGCTCTTAATTCTTTTCCTTATGTATTTTATTCCCTGTCATAGCTTGATGATTCTCAATTTTTTATTTTAAGCAGTTGTCTTCTATTGACAGGAAGAATTAAGGAAAGCTTAATTAATTAATTAAGTTTTACCAGATTAATCTCCTGTCCCTCCTGTTGTTATAGAGAAAAAGGCAATGAATATGATAGCTTGCCTTAATGTGCTTTATATGGGTCATTAAAGCATGATTCCATGGAATCATGAAATTAAGGGTTACCAAAATAAGCTAGATACTGTGAAGCTTTAAAAGGAGCTCCCGATTACAGGGATAAAAATGACTCTCCAAGCAGTTTAAAGTTATCTTTTCTTCTTCTTGGTGTGACTCTCGGTTTAGAGAGAGAGAGAAGGTGAGAGAGAGAGAGAGAGAGAATTCTTTCTTGTAAGTCGACGTGGTCAACGGTGTAATCCTCAAAGCTAATAAAATCCTCTGCAGCTCCATGGACGTAGGCAATTTGCCGAACCACGTAAATCTTGTGTCACCTTTTTTGGTGTGATTTTTCTCGATCTATTTTTCGCTTTATTGTCATCGTTTTTCATAACAATTGGTATCAGAGCTTTGGTTCGAGGCTGAAAGAAAATGATGGGCGGAAACGAAGTGATGACATCAGGGATCGAGAAGTTAAATGACACAGATTTTAGTTACTGGAGAATGCAGATAGAGGACTACCTCTATGGGAAGAAACTTCACCTGCCGTTGCTGGGAAAGAAGCCGGAAAAGATGGACGAGGCGGAATGGAATCTGTTGGATCGACAGGTTCTGGGGGTTGTTTGATTAACCCTGTCAAGATATGTTGCCCATAACGTCATCAAGGAGAGGACTACTGCAGATCTCATGAGAGCTTTATCAGACATGTATGAAAAGCCATCGACGAATAATAAGGTGCACCTGATGAAAAAGTTATTCAACCTGAAGATGGCGGAAGGTGTGTCTGTTGCTCAACACCTGAATGAGTTCAATAATATCACTAATCAACTATCATCTGTTGAAATTGATTTTGATGATGAGATTCGTGCGCTGATATTGTTGGCTTCATTGCCAAATAACTGGGAAGCCATGAGGATGACAGTTAGCAGTTCTGCAGGTAAATCTAAATTGAAATATGATGATATACGTGATTTGATTTTGGTTGAGGAGGTGCACAGAAAAGACTCTGGCGAGACCTCGGGTTCGAGTTCGACACTGATTGTTGATTCTAGCGAGAGATCACGAGACAGGAACTCAAACAGAGGAAGATAAAAATCAAAGTTTGTTCTGCAGGCAACCTGCTGGAATTGTGGCAAAGTTGGCCACATAAAAAGGAACTACAGAAATCTTAAGAAGGAGAATGATGACGCAAATGTTGTAACTGATGAAATACATGATGCGCTATTGTTGGCGGTTCACAGTTCTGTTGATGACTGGATACTGGATTTAGTGGTTTCCTTCCATACATCTTCCCACCGGGAGTTAATGCGAAATTATGTTGCAGGCAACTTTGGGAAGGTATATATGGCTGATGGAAAAACTCTTGACGTGGTGGGGATGCGAGACGTTGATATTGCACTCCCTAACAAGAGCAAGTGGATTTTTCAAAAAGTTAGACACATTCCTGAATTGAAGAAAAACCTCATTTTTGTAGGGCAGCTCAATGAGGGTGGTCATTCAGTAGTGTTCTCAAATAATACTTGGAAAGTTACTAAAGGAACATTAGTACTGGCTCGGGGTAAGAAAACTGACACACTATATATGACTGCAGGTTTACTTAGGTGTGAAAACATGAGCCAGAGGTGCATTATGGGGAAGCAGAAGAGAGTCAGTTTCTTGAAAGGTGGCAGAGCGCCAAAGACAGAAAAACTGAATTTCGTACGGACATATGGTGGAGAACCACAGAGCTATGAAAAAGTTTTGCAAGATAAAAGTTCGAGCAAGTGAGAGCTGGCAGAACTTCCACCAGGAAAAAAGACATTGCATAACAAGTGGGTGTAT